>OX030965.1:4816502-4926502 GCA_943735955.1 Piscicola geometra | reverse complement strand
AAAGCAGCACAATAAAACAATCAAGAACTTCCCATCATGAGCCTAATTCAGCGGTAATAATTCATGCATGTTTTAAAAATTAAAGAAAGTTAGTTTAGTCATTATAATATAATTTATATGCAATATGTAATTGACCTTGGTGTGTTCTTACAAGAAAATTAGGAAATTAGATTTTAAAAAGACTTCACTGGCTATTTAATTTCTTTCCTTCATTTATTTAAGCACAAAGACTTTAAAATAAGATCAGATTTAGACCTTCTAAGTATTCAGAGCATATTTGCTAAAAGTAGGTTCTAATTAAAGTTGTTGCCTTGTTTGTGGACGCCTCATAACAGCGTCTTAGTACCAGTTAATCTAAAAGCCTTTTAAATGGTATTTATAACTTTTCTGTGGATTCTTTCGTTGATTTATTTAAATTCTTTTGCTTTGTTTCTTATCACTGGTGCAAAATAATCTTAAATATTCCATCTTTATTTGAAATGTTCTCTTATTAATCTTATTCTTAATAGGAAAAAATTCGCCCAACGTGGGGCTCGAACCCACGACCCTGAGATTAAGAGTCTCATGCTCTACCGACTGAGCTAGCCGGGCAATTGGAAAAAATGGAAAATATAAGAATTTACCGCTGGAAAATAGTTGAGCCTTCTAATAATAACATTAGAGATCATCTAATAATTTTAAAGATACGCAACCAACCAACAATAACAGCATATAGCAATCTTCCATTCTCCATATCAAACACACATTCATTATTGCAACCACACATCCACCATAGCAGCCCCACATTCACCATTGCAACCCCACATCCACCATAGCAACCCCACATCTACCATAGCAACCACACATCCACCATAGCAACCACACATCCACCATAGCAACCCCACATCCACCATAGCAACCACACATCCACCATAGCAACCACCAACTTGACGATCTTGGTGACTTTGTAGGCAGAAAAGTGGCCCATGGTGGCAGACTTGAAGGCCATCAGTCGACCCAGCTGAGCGCTCCTGTAAGCCAGCAATCTGGAGGGATGGAGGAGAGAGGGTTTGATCCACTGTTACTAACCACTCTTCATTCTTTATCCTATCCACTCAAGCACCTCGCTAACTTTTTCCCTAGATATCTCACATAATTTATTTATTTTACTTTTCTCGATTATACCTTTTTCAATAATCATATATTCTTATTCATTCTTTCTGAGATATAACAACAGCGCAATGTGACCCCGACTGAGTGCATGTTACACTTGAATCTCAGTCAAGGTGAACTATTACGTTGAAGGCAAATATGCGCAGAGTAAAAATACGTTTACAAAGTAGCGTTGTAGAAAAGTGCGTTTTGATAATTTTACGTAATGACGCTTCCATCGATAACAACGTTTCTCCACTCATCCACAACCTTTCGGTATCGTTCAAATTCTAAAAATTAATTTTTAAAATAGTTGTAAATCACCCACTTGTCCACTTGGGTGCATCGGAAGCCCTTGAGTCTCTCTAGCACTTGTCGGATGTTCTCCTTCTTCGCCTTGGCCTTCCTGCTGCATGTGTTGCACGCGTACCTGCGGTCAGGTGTTTGAGGGAGGTTGCATTGTATTTTAATGATGTGTCAGGCTTTAATCAGGTATCTTCTCTTTCTGACTAAAACTTTTTTGTCACCGTGACCTACTACTATCGCCATCCTACTTCCACTCTGGCCAGCCCATCATTTACTCTTTCCCCTTTTCTCACCACCCCCCCCCCCACGCTCCCAATCCTTTTTCCCTCCCTCCCTCATCATCATCACCACCCCAACGTCCATCCCCCCTTCATCATCATCATCATCATCATCATCATCATCACCCTCATGACCTTGAAGCTCCAAAGATGACTGAGAGGATGAAGAGAGTGCCAGCGGTTGCTATGCCAACCAACATACTTTCAAGCACTGCTGCATCCAAGCCAGAGTAGTCGAGCTTGATGATGATGATGATGCCAGAAGATGATGATAATGATGATGGCGATGGTGGGGGTGGTGATAATAATGATTGGTATTCAGAGAAAGTGTTGCTAATCAACGTTTCTTCTCCTTCAAATATCGTATTTTTTAGATTCTTAATTATTTGATGATGTTTAGGAAGAGGAAGATGATGATGGGAATGATAATGATGACGAAGGAAATGGTAATGACACTGATACACTCCTGCGTCTTGGGTATTTACGACCTTAATGTACAGACTCCCGTTAGCTAAGACTCTGAATCTGGTCTTATCACCACCATCATCATCGGTATCAAAATCCGATTCATCATCACCATCATCCTCTTCTAATTTATTTCCTAACACTACATTTTTCCAACTGTTCAGTGCGTCGATTAGAAGCACCCTACCCCCTACAATTATATTCCTTCTTAACCACGTGACGTTCATTAGCAACACAGCGGCACCCATGACGTCATCGTTACTATTATTTTCTTGTAGTCTACGAGTTTCTTTTATTTCTATGTATTTTTGGTTTTTGGTTTTATATGAGTTGTTTTCAACTCTTTTACTTTTAAAACTGCCACTATTACCGTCTTCTCTATTATCTATTCCATTTCTATTTGTAAAGCCAAGACTTACACTACCTTCACGACCTCCAACACTAACACCATCATCATTATCATCATCACTGATATAAAAAGAGTAAAAGTGCAGCAAGACTTCAAAAGGATTGACGTCACAAGGGATGGAAGCTGGTTGGTTGACCTTGAGGATGACCTCAAGAGTCTGACGTGATTGGTAGAAAGAAATCATGCATTGATCGATCAGGGATTTGACTATCGCTTCAATAGCTTTATCATCATTGGAAGGGATGGAGTTGTTGGTGGAGAAGGTGGTGGTGTTGATGTTAGAGAAAATGGTGGTGTTATTATTAAAGAGTGTGGTTGTGTTGTTGTTAAGGGACATAGTGGTGGTTTGGTTGTTGAAGGGGCTTGTAGGAGTACTTGACGCTCCACACGAGAATCCCTCAATGGATATTCTGCCTGTTCTGACGGACAAAAGAACTTTCAGAAGACCTTCCACATCATCACAGGCACACGAAAAGTTGTTGTGTTGGAGGTGGATGAGGCAAGGTCTAGTGGTGGTGTTGAAGTGTTGAATGAAGGCGAGACTAGTGAGGGAGTTATGTGAGAGAGTGAGGGTGTGGAGGTGTGGGAGGGATGAGAAGGGGTTTTCTTCTAGATGGATGAGTTTGGAGTTGTGACTGATGCTGATGTGTTCTAAGCTGCGGAGGCTGGAGAAGGAAGTTGAAGAGATGCTCAATAATCTTGCTTCGTGTCGAATCTTCAATGTTTTTAGTTTGGTCAAATGTTTAAAAGTGCTTTCATCAATCGATTCGAAAAGGTTGTTGCTGATGTCGAGATATTCCAGATTTAGAGTTGTAATGAAAGTGTTTTCTGGCAACACAGAAATGAAGTTTTCACTAAGGTCAAGGGTTGTGAGGTTGGGCAGGAAAAGGTTGAGTTCGAAGCTGGTTAACGAGGTGGAAGATAGGTTCAAAAAGACAAGGTGGTACAGAGATGTGCTCCACTTTGTTCCGTCAGAGCATTTATCAGGCAGTGACTGCTGGAACTGAAGTAGATTGAAGTTTGGCAAACGGCAGTTTGATAAATCCAATTGGAGAATGTTTACAGTGTCTTCAATGGATGCTTCGTTGTTTGACGAAGTGTTAGTGGTGTGAGAGGAGATGTTGGTGATGGAATCGATGTTAAGGACAAAGTGATTGAATGTAAGAGTGGTGTTTGATTGCTGGAGGCACTTGAGGCATGTGGCTTGGAGCGTCTGCTGCAGTGTGCAAGCCACCAGCCACCACTGCAGCACTGGAAAGAAAACAAAACGAATGGGCTGGAAAGGCTCCATGCAAACATGAGATCTTCAACAGTACCAAACAGCGTAATTTCTTATTAAATTGATTTAAGATCCCTTCAAAAAGTTTGAAAATATAAATTTAAAACGCATACATGTTTTAATTTATTATAACATACTCATTCTATTATTAATTATTTTTACATTTATTTTCATCTTATTTATTCAATCAAACGAAAAATGAAAGCTCAAATGTTTTTCGCAACCAATAAACTCCTCTAATGTGCGAATGCCTTTATATACTCAAACAACAGTCAAATTATTTATCGATTCGATAGGGTTTAACACAAGATTCTACTAGATTTTGAGAGAAACTCAAAGAATTGTTTCAAAATTGTAGCTGATTTTTTTAAAGTTTTTATTTTTCAATTTATAAAAAAAAATATATAATTTCTGTATTTTATTTAATAATAATTATTAAAAGCAAATATTTTGTAATTATGAATTTAGCCCATTAGACAAATCCTTTACAAATTTTGTTAAAATTATTTTAACAGATTCGTGAATTTCTTTGTATTTTAAAGATTAATATTATATCAAAGTGTGCAAAAAAAATATATAAATATTTTCTTTTTTTCAGAAATTCACAACCATGAGTGCTATTAGAAGAAAAAGCCAAATCAGTCACAGAAGCGATCTATTTCCCACTATTGTATTTATCGACAGTAAAAAGAAAGTAAGTTTGCTTTAAAGTTTATTCAATAAGATTAAGTTTTTTGTGATTAAATTTAAACTATAAGACTTAATCTTTCATCCCATTTTAAATTTTATCATTCTAGATAAAAAACACAAATGCCAGAAAAAGTATTAAAAAAAGTAATTCAGTAAATAAAATAGAGCCCCTTAAGAAGGTGAAAAAAACTGGTAAAAATTGGGATGGCGGGTTGACACAGGTTCAGAAAAACAACTACAACAAAGCTGTTCTGGTGTACAACAAGGCAAAGTACCAGTTCTACCACTCCGAAAGCCTCAAAGTGCACAATGGGTGGAGGGTGCCTGAACTCTTTGTCAAGTTGAAGGACATTCGGTTCAATGGATGTCTTCTCAAGAAGTATGGCATCAGCTACATCAATTCTGACATATTCATAAGCAATAATGATCCCGAGGAATTGTTTCTTGTGGAGGATGAGGAGGAGGATGTGGATGACAAAATAGAGAATGAAAAAATGGAAAAAGAGTACAACCCTAATCATGTCTACAAAAGTCGAGGAAAATATGTTCGAAAAACTGACAGCAAGAGAAAAAAATACACGAAGAAGTCTGAGAAGAGTGTGGACCAGTGCTCAGAGATCATTATTCTTGATGAAGAAGAGAAGAAAGAAGAAGTAGTGAAGAAGACGCTTGAAGGAAGCTTCAGTGAGAAAGGAGCTGAAGGCACTACACCAATGAAACGCAAAAGAGGAAGGCCACGCAAAGAGACTACAGGAGTGGCAGAGGTAGAGAAGGTGAGGAAAGAGGCGAGGGTGGATGATGGATGCAAGAGCCTGGCGAGTTCTGAACCAGTGCGATGTGCCGAGTGCGCCTGCCAAGTCGACCTCTCTCACTTCAGGTCTCCATCTTTCCTCCCTCACTCACATAAACCTTTCTTCTCTTGCCTTTCAGCATTATCTTTATTTAATCTCTAAAGAGAAAAATCGTAAAACATTATCAACATCAACAACAGGAAGAACTTGAAATGCAACGTCTGCAACTACACCACAGCATGTAGACCAGCTTTCCAGTCACACAAGCAACACTCACATCAAAATCTCTTCAACAAGCAACCAATCCCTGATTACTGCCAATCAAGAAATCAGGAGGTTGTCATTTTTTAAAGTTTTTAGATAGGTTTCAATGGTTTGAGTTCACTTTTTGGAAATAGGTATGACCTATCAGTGATGGCAAAATTTCAAATCAAATCTCTATGTACAAATCACAAATCAAATCTCAAGTTTTTGCATCAAATCTCGAGTTATCGAATCTTAAAGTATTGAATTTTAAATTGAATCTTTAAATGATAATTTATTGTACCAATTCTTTTCAAATGCAGTAAGTAATATTCAATTTTTCAATAAAAGTTTTGTCAAAATTTAAAAAGCGTTATACAAAAAATTTCAAATCAAGTTTTTATGTCTTAAATCAAATCCTGATTCGGTCAAATCGAATAAACAGTGAAAAATCTAGATTTGATTATGTCCATCACTGGTACCAATATACCATCATCAACCACAACAGGCCTGCATCTATCTATGCACCACCAAGAAGAACACACTCCATGTTGGCAATGAAGGCAGTAGCACCAGATTGATGTACTGCTACTGCGGTTGGCTGTGCTGCAATCAAGATCTGATGGGTGGGTTTCAGAATGTCTCATAGCTTAATTTAGATGCTGAAAGATCATTTTCTTGCTCCACACCCACCCCTCATGCACCCCCTCCACAGCTGAGCACCTAACCACCTGCTCCCAAACGTGTTTAGTGCCCACCCATGCCCTGGTCCTCCCTTCCTCACCCTTCCACCACCACTTCACCACTCCCCACACTCCATCCCTCCTCAAAGGTAGGTGCATGATGATGATGATAATGGTGTACACAAACATAAATACTTGATTGAATCTCAAGCGAATTTCCCGCACACAGGCGTCATGTTAGCAGCAGACGAGTTAGTCATCTCGCACAAGAACACACCTCTGTTGCCAAGCAATGCAGTCTCCATGGCAAGAAGCCTCCTTGACGACCTGCTTGACGACGTCTTGTCCATAGAAAGCACTGTTGCTGACGTCATGAAGGCTCTAGTGCATGACGTCACTGCCACTCTGGAAGCCAGAGGTGAGTGCTCGATGTGGTGCAGTGGCGTCGTGGTGTCTTCCTTTGTGTTGTGTGCCTCCCACTGTGCCACACCTTGTTATGAGTTAGCGTATCTGTGTAATGTCTCTTGCTGCATCAAAGTGTCAATGTATGATGTTATTTCTCTTTAATTTTTTGTTTGAGTGGCCCAACAAGTGTATACTTCGGATCTCCTAGGAATTAACCATGTTAATTTGCTGAATAAATCATTTTTTGAATTGAATTGAATTGTACGGGAGGATATATGAGAGATTGTACGCAGAGCTGGCGAGAGAGGCAGAGGAGAAGAGAGAGAGGAAGGAGAGAATGAAGGAGAGGATGAATGCAAGTCGGAAGAGGTGGAGCCTCTTCAGGAGTGAGGAGGTCCTGAGGTGAGTGATGCTTGAGATTTGATGTGAAAACTTTAGATTTGATTTGAGAGTTGTGTCTAGGTGGTGGGGAGGTGGGGAGGATGGAGGTGGTGGGAAGGGTGTATTATTGGTGGTGATTAGTAAGTGGTCTAGGAGATGAAGGAGTGATGGGCAGAGTGTGCAGGCAGCAGTTTGTTTCTACAGGAAGAAGAAGGAGGAGGAGGAGGAGGCAGAAGTGAGGAGTGAGAAGTTGAGTGGAGGAGCAGCAGAAAGCTTGTGTGCCTCTGACCTCCTCCAGACAGCCATTGGACTCACCCTCGACTCTGAAGCCCTTGCTGCTGCTAACGATGAAGATCATGCTGATGATGAGGGTGGTGATAGTAATGATCATAATGGTGGTGGTGATGGTAATGATGTAGCAGTCGGCAAAGCTGCTGTGGTTGTTAGTGGGAACGACAAGCAGGTGGGAACGCTCGAAGGGCAGTATGAACGCTTCCAACAGAAACTGAAGGAGCAACAGGCCGAAATACAACGACAACTGGATCTGCAACGCGAGCAACAACAAGAGCGACAACATCGTCTGCAACAAGAGCTTCAACAGCAGTTGCAACAACAACAACAATTATTCCAGCAGCAGCAACAACAACTGTTACAAGCTCAGCAACAATTACCTCAACAATTTTTGGAACAGCAAGAACAACAACATGCCTTCCTCATCTCACAGCTTCCTGACGGCATGAGTGTCATCTCTGACAACAACAACAGCATCCCTCTCGAATCCAGCGCAGACCTCTACGACAACAACAACGAAGCTAACAGCTTGTTCAACATCAACTCCATCCTGGCCAACAACAATCAGGTGGAAATTGTTGTCTCCAACAACAACAACAACATCAGCCTAGACAAAAGTCTTCTTGCTAACAACCTCACTAACACGAACAACGCCTCGATGCTAAATGCTGCAACACTCAACAACAACCTCCACAGCAACATCAACTACAACAATGGCATCAGCAACAACGACTACATTAATTCTACTGACTTTTACAACTACTACAACAACAACCACAACAACATCATGCTTGGCCGACATGTGACTAATACCAACACAGGCATCCTCAGCACCAACACAGCTGACCTCTATCCTTACAGCACTTCCAATGCTGCTGTAGCGGGCATGCATTCATTCAACAAACTCAACAACAACAGCACGAACCTAAATGGATCCTTGCACACTATTAACAAAAACAGTAACAACAACAACAACAACAGTAACAACACTTCAAATGGAAATTTCAGCTCTATTGTAGATGTGTTTATCAAATGATCTTCTATGTGCTTCTTTAATGAGCGTCTACGCAAGATTTCTTCGCATGTATTTACAAAAAGAAAAACCTTGCTTTGTTTTTATATAGTTATTTCGTTTAAATATTATTTGATAATCACTTCGCGTGTTCATGAATTAGTTTATGTCTTGCCTCTTCACGAGCTCCTAGGGCGTCCAGTTATTTTCTGTTACTTAATTTATTATTGTGTAAATTATGGAAACTTTAATATTCAAAATAGTTCTTTCATTAATTTCTCTATTATCTCTATAATAAATGTTAAGATTAGTTGCATTGTTAATTTCTTTACACTAGAGAATACAATGGATTTCGCTGTGGTTACTTGTTTAGAAACGATTAAAAAAGGTTTTTATTAGAGGAACAGCGCAGGTAAGCTTTTTTGGTGACAAGGACAGAGCCATTATTGCGATGGTTTGGATACGTGCATAGGAAAGAGACGTATTATATCGAGAAATGACTTCTGAAGAGAGAACCGCCAAGGAGAAAGAACAATGCAGGGCACATGGATGTGGTGAAGGAAGATATAAAAGAAGTGACAGCCAAAATTGAAATTCACTCGTCTATGGTACCAATTAAAATAATGGAAAAAAATGTATTCGTATTTTTTTCCATTTTATGGTTAAAACTAAGTGAAAAAATTCTATTAAAATATAATAATCTTTACGGGTAGCTTAAATCACTTGAAAAATGTGTTGGTTCAATCATGTATTATGGATAGATAAGTCCATAGCTAATATGCTTGGCTGACAAGTGACTAGTACCAACACAGGCATTCTCAGCACCAACACAGCTGACCTCTATCCTTACAGCACTTCCAATGCTGCTGTAGCGGGCATGCATTCATTCAACAAACTCAACAACAACAGCACGAACCTAAATGGGTCCTTGCACACTATTAACAAAAACAGTAACAACAGCATCAACAGTAACATTAACAGCACGAGCCTAATTGGATCTTTACACATTATTAACAACAACATTTCAAATGGAAATTTCTGTTGTACTGTAGCTGCGTTTATTAAATGATCTTCTATGTGTTGTACTTAATTTATTATTGTATAGATTATGCAAACTGTAGTATTCATTATTATTTGTGCTCTATATAAATATGTTCATTTATTAACTTTTATTATTATTATTATTTTTCTTATTTGTCTCACTCTCCTAGGTTGGCAATCATATTGGTGGAGACAAATTTATCATACTCTTATTTTGTTTTTTATGCTTAAAACTAACTGAGAAATATATTATTGAAGTATACAATTTACTAGTAATTCAACAGGCTTTAATATTTCGTAATTCAAATTGTGAGAATGAGATATACTTTAATGAATAAATCTCATTTAAATGCAAGATTTCTCAAAATAGAAATGGAAAATATAATCATGCCATGAATTTTTCTTTACTTTTTCAAATTCGGCTATATTTCATAAAATTTAATTAAATATTTCTTCGTATTATTTTATCGATCGCTTTCGCGAAGACTATCGAGAAATTTGAAATTATTTAACAAATTGAAATCCAGAAAGAAGGTTCGCAACGAATAGCTGGTTGGGGGAGCTGTCGACTTTTTTCCAGTCCACAAACTTCCCTCAAAGCAGAAAGTCTTGAAGCGATTCTTTAATCTTCAAAGAATTAAATCAAAAACGGTGCAACAGAAACTTGAAAAAGTGTCAAACTTCTAGCAAAAAGAAGATATACCAACATAAAAAGTTAAAAAATTAGTGAAAAAAAGTAAAAGATCTTCAGTTGACTGGGAAAAAACTAGAAAATGATCTCAATGATAATACTATTATATAATGGCCTTCTAACTTTCAGGGCTGCTATAATGAATCCGGCAAAGGCGTTTCCGAATGAAAATTGTGAAAACAACAATCCACATCAAATGAACTCTCAAGCGAACTTTGCCTCTCCAGTCTGTCATCCACCTCAACTCAATTTAAAGACAAACAACGCACATAAAAAGCTCCACTTTCCCATGCCGCCCACCCACACAACAGAGTGAGTACAGCTGCATGCTTGAGAAGTCACCAAGCACTCCTCAAACTACCCTCTCAAGGCATCGTGTGCATAGATGTTGTCGCAATGGTGGCTTCAATGGAAGCACTCAAGCAGCAGATGTGAGGCAAGCATCCAGTGAGAATACCCTCGCTCCAGGCTGTCTAAACTTGGCGCCATATTCCCTTTGAAAGATGTTCGTGCGCATTCTTTAAATTAAAGTTTATTTGCGGATCACACTTTGCATTTGAAATTCTATAAGTATATTTTTGGTTAAATTAGTATAAAGCTGACACATTTTTAAGTGTTTGATATATTAAAAATATATAAATAAAATAAAAAAAAACTTTGAATGATTGAATGCAGTGACCTTTAGTGGATTATGCCTGAGGCGATGAGGGCAATAAAAAAACCGTAAAGATATTTTCAAGATAAAATGCGTAATTGTCTTCAAATTCGATTTCAAAACACCTTTATCTTACCATTGAATCGAATTTGTTTGGAAAAAGTAGATTTGGATTGTGAATGAAAAAGAGGGACAAAGAAAGGGAGCGAGGTAAATTGATCCCTGGAGATCGTGTTGTTAACATACACCTACATTCCACAGTCGTCCCTATGTCTCTCTACGTGTGCGTCTGCATTCTTCTCTTAATATGTGTGCGTATAGTTAGACGGCAAGAGAGGTATGTCATTGCGGTTAGAACATCGGCATCGGTTAGTAATTAAGCGAGCGAATACCTTTTCTGTTTGCAGCAACATCGATAATTCGTAAATAAAATCGCATGTGACATTCTCTTTCAATGTTGTATTGCACAAACTCTTCAGAACTTCATTGTTTGCTCGGATTTTACACACAATTAATGAAAAGTAAAAAAAAGTTAAGAAGACTTCGAGACTTTATAACTTCAAATCCTTCAAGGGACCCTCCAAACGACCACATATGGTGTTGATCTTGGGCAGTGTGCATCTATTCAGAGCAGCTTAACCCCAAATAACCCGCCACTCAAGCTCACTAATTTGACACTCATGGACGATAGGAAAGGGAGATAGGGAAGCATAGAGAGAGAACGAGAGATAAAGAAAGAGGGTTATCCACACACCCTGGTCAGCCAGAATAATTGAATTTAAGGTAAATAAAAGTTTTAATTTATTTTCTAAACAATGTCATCAGCTCGCAGAACGGCTAGATTGCCTGTAGGAGGTATGGTATGGCATGGTAGAAAACTAGAAAATGGTAGAGTAGGCTGGGGAGTTAGGTGTCTTTGGAATGCAATTATTACATGCCAGTTTCCTTGCATCCACTCGTTACGCCTCCCTCAAACCACACAGGACTCACAAAGCGATACTTGCTGCATGTTTGCGCTTTAGGAATCCTTCATTGCTGGATCAAAACGCACATTCGATTTTGAAGGGTTGATTAAGTCATTTCGGAAGAAAAAAATTTTTGAAGAGGATTGAGGTTTTTTTGATAGAATTTTCATTGCTTCTATAAAAATCTATAAATATGAGAAAAAGATATAAAGGAAACTATAACTTTTTTAAACCTATTGAAATGCTTTTGGGTTTTTTCAATAGAAAAACATCTAGTGATGGTTACCCTACAAATATTTGTCTCAAGTCATATATCTAGTGACCATACATACCTACATGAAGTAGGTATCATAAAAGGTTAACATAGATGCATACATTAATACAATCTTTAGCATATATAAACACATACATGTATGTATACATACTATCCCAGCATTCATACAAACATACATATATACATAATATATATAAATACTTATGCTCACACATACCTCCGCATTTGTTTATGGGCCATAGCTGGTCAGCAAGCGTTGAGCTTAAAAGAGTGGCGGCAGATTCGAAGGCGGGTTTAGGGTTCCAGCTCCGCGTCTAAATTCATGTCATCATTTTGAGCTTTTAAGAAAAGAATAGGAATATTTAGATTATATAGGAACATTATAGAAGTTAATTACTGAGTTTATCTTCGTTAAATATTGTTCAATCGATTAAAATTCTGTGTTTTAGGAAAATGTTTTGAGACATTCAATCTAAAATTTAAAATCGTTCATTTGATAAAATTTTTCATCAATGATTTTGCTTAATATTTAGAATAATAAAGTTTGAAATGAGTAAGGTACGAACGGTCAGCGAGGCTGGAATCCTAGATAACTATCTTTCCCCTCACAAGGTGAGCTTGCACTTTTAAAAGTTTATATTTAATGATTTGAAAACTTTTAATTTTAAAATTAATGCAAAAGGAATAAAACTTTCTCAAATTTTTAATTTCGCGCCAAAGATAACTTTCATAAAAAGCGCTTATCTATAAAAAATAAAATTATAATTGTACAAATCTCATGAAAGACACATGCATACAGGAGAATATGCCTGTGAGAGCTTCGCCTGCAAGGAAGAAGCATAATAACTCTAAAACTCCCACCAAAGTCCTCGACTGCATTCCCAACAACAACCACAACAGCATCTCCAACAACAGCAACTCCAGCAACAGCAACCACAACAGCCACATCAACATCAACTCTGGAAGTAGCAACCTTCAAGCACCACATAGCAGCATCGGCACATATGGCAGGAACCACAGGCCCTGCAGGAATGCCTTTATCAAGCTGTCACTGTCACCCTCAGTAAGCAATGTCCACGGAGCCTCAAAAGTTGAAGAGGAGGAAGAGAAGGAGAATGCAATTATACCAAGTATTGCAGCTGTAAGTTCTCTTTCTAAAAATAGTACAGTACTGAGGCAAGGTGCAGTGGTCAGGTTAAAATCACCACCTTCGTATGAAGAGAGCATCAGAGAGATACGAACCAGGAGCAACAGCAGGACGAGCAACCATCAGAACAACAACAGAGGCACTCCTCAGAATAACTCAACCAACCACGCCTCAAGGAGTACACCAAGCAGTAGCAGTAGCAACAGTTACAACTACCTTGGTAACAGGGGTGTTACTATTAGCAACCGAATCTTAAACATTTGCAACAGTACTAACACAGATACCACAAGCTACAATAACAACAGAAGTAGTCATAGAAACACAAACAGCATCAGTAACAATAACCACAGAGATGCTATAAGCACAGAGAGGGTTGGAGGCACAGTGGCAAGGAGAGGAGACACAAGTGCAGAGGGTGTTGCACTGGCTTCTGCTGCTACCTCAAGTCATCGAGTTTTTAGTGATATAACAGGCAGAAGAAGTGGTAGTAGTAGTAGTAGTGGTAGCAATACCAATAGCAATAATAGCAACAGAAGTTCAAATGGTGCTGAGGATAGTTGCACCAATGCTGCCAAAAGTCACAAAGCCCGCAAGCCCCTGCGATGGAGTGGAAAGTTAGATGAGTCATGCTTCAGGGCACCTGACCCCACCAAACTTCCACCACCCCCATCATTTCGTGTACCGCACTGTACCCTCGCGTGTATGGGCGTCTGCCATTGCCCCCAACTCAACTACCTGCATGATAACCATCCCCTTCGGGGTGGTCTACTCAGGCGTCACCATGACAACCATGATAATCTTCTCCTTCACTACGACAACTATCACCATGACAATCCCTTGCTAGACCAATCTTCTCACCTTTCCAGTGACATTCTCCAGCCATCGATCCACACCACATTCTTCCAAAGCATACCTTCATCTTCCCATCATCATCCGCCCATCAATGCATTCACTGGCTTCATCTGTGGCAACGATTGTCCTTTCAACCCACTACTGCAATGCTGTCCCTGCTACCAAATTGCTGCCCTAGCCACCACTGCTGCTGCGGCTGCTGCCAGTAACAGTAGTGGCCTTGATACTCTTGTTGTGCAACAGTGTAAGAAACAACTGCACAATCTTTCCAGACAACACTCACTACAACAACAACAACATATGCAGCAGCAACAACAACAACATCTGTCTTCAAATCTACACCAGAATCATTTCTTTCAACAACACAGCTACCACAACAGGACCTCCGACCGAACCATGACTGGCAGCAACAACTCTGGAAGGTCTGCCAACAACAGGGGCAGTGCTCATTCCCATGACAACAACACTCACAACAACAGCAACAACAACAGCAACAGCAGCAACAACAACAACAACAACGTGCCACCTTCACTGGGCAGGCTCCTCAGACGGCATCTTTCAATGCCCATCGTCTTCAACCACTCAGACTTTTCCTTTGAGTCACGGGGTCTCATCTCAACCAATGAGAACCCACTCTTTTCTGAGGTATTTA
The DNA here is from genome assembly GCA_943735955.1 of Piscicola geometra. Lineage (NCBI taxonomy): Eukaryota > Metazoa > Annelida > Clitellata > Hirudinida > Piscicolidae > Piscicola > Piscicola geometra. The sequence goes on along the minus strand of OX030965.1, from coordinate 4,911,861 downwards.
TTTTTCATAAATTGGATTTAATGTATTTCGAATACATTCATATATAACACTCACTATTTTTTTTAAACCACTATTTACAGATTCAGAATTCTTTTTTCTCCGCACCCTCTCCTCCTCACCACCCATCTACTCCCTCACCCACCCCTTCCTCCCATCACCTCCACCCCGATGACCTCCTTCTCCTCCACGATCCAATTATCGACCTCCCTTCTCAGACCTCCGACAACTACACTGTTTGTGACTTTCATTTGACGAATTCTTTTGACTAAAATAATGAATGCATATTCATTTTTCATTCTATGCATAATCATCATCATCATCATTTACAAACCCCCTTACCCGCTTTAAAACATTGCAAGTCTTTCAAACTATAGTCAATCAACCAATCCCACCCAACAACTACAAAAAACCAATCTCCTTCCAACGAACAGGCCTTGCTGGGCTTGGCACGGCAACTGGCGAGCACGAAGGGCAGGGGCTTGAGTAGGGAGCAGATCAACAGCATGAAGGCCTACCAGTACAAGCCCGGCCACGACCGCTCAGACCACGACCAGACCAATTGCGTCGTCTGCATGGCTGACTTTGAGGCGCGCCAGAAGATCAGGGTGCTCTCCTGCCAACACCACTTCCACTCCAAGTGCATCGACCGCTGGCTCAAGGTGCTACTGACCACTGTAGATTAGATGGAGTAGTAGTAGTAGTAGTAGTAGTAGTAGTAGTAGTAGTAGTAGTAGTAGTAGTAGTAGAAGTAGTAGTTGTAGTAGTAGTAGTAGTAGTAGTAGTAGTAGTAGTAGTAGTAGTAGTAGTAGTAGTAGTAGAAGTAGTAGTTGTTGTAGTAGTAGTAGTAGTAGTAGTAGTAGTAGTAGTAGAAGTAGTAGTAGTGAAAATATTCAAATAATTGGCCAATAATATCAACCAATAACGTCCTCACCCGTCGCAGACGAACAACAGCTGTCCCATCTGCAGGATGGAGTGCAGTGCCGAGGCGGGAAAAAGGGGCAGCATCAATTCTCTATGACGTCACTGATCTTTTTTATCAATAAAGTTTTAGTCGAATGTTTTTTTTGGGTTTTTGCTTCCTTCATAAAGCTCTAACATACACAATTTTAAGTTTACGGTTTGTGTTTTTAATTAAAACTCATTTAATTAAACGTAAAAACGTTTGTTATAACAGGAGGTTAGAGATTTGATGCGTAATAGGGCAACCGATTTTAATTAAAGCAACTGATTTTAACATTTATTATAGAAAAAAGATTACTGAATATACTAATGTCACTGTTTCCATAAATAAGACAAAAACAATTAACAGAAAATCATTGGACGTCCTAAGAGTTCGAGCAAACAAATTGGTGCAGTGATATCAAATAATAGACATATAACATTGAATAGAAGAAACTATTCATGAAAGCATGCTTTTCTCCATGTGAAGATATTTTGCGTAGCAACGTATTCAAGCCCATAGAAGATCATTTAATGAACACATCTACAATAGAGCTGAAATTTCCATTTGAAGTGTTGTTTTTGTTAATAGTGTGCAAGGATCCATTTAGGTTCGGGCTGTTGTTGTTGAGTTTGTTGAATGAATGCATGCCCGCTACAGCAGAATTGGAAGTGCTGTAAGGATAGAGGTCAGCTGTGTTGGTGCTGAGGATGCCTGTGTTGGTATTAGTCACATGTCGGCCAAGCATGATGTTGTTGTGGTTGTTGTTGTAGTAGTTGTAAAAGTCAGTAGAATTAATGTAGTCGTTGTTGCTGATGCCATTGTTGTAGTTGTTGCTGTGGAGGTTGTTGTTGAGTGTTGCAGCTTTTAGCATCGTGGTGTTGAATGTGTTTGTGAGAAGGAGGTTGTTGTTGAGAAGACCTTTGTCTTGATGCTGAGTTTGTGTCATTTGTTGTTGTAAGAGTTGTTGTTTATGTTGTCGAAAGAGTTGTTGTTGCAACTGCTGTTGAAGCTCTTGTTGCAGACGATGTTGTCGCTCTTGTTGTTGCTCGCGTTGCAGATCCAGTTGTCGTTGTATTTCGGCCTGTTGCTCCTTCAGTTTCTGTTGGAAGCGTTCATACTGCCCTTCGAGCGTTCCCACCTGCTTGTCGTTCCCACTAACAACCACAGCAGCTTTGCCGACTGCTACATCATTACCATCACCACCACCATTATGATCATTACTATCACCACCCTCATCATCAGCATGATCTTCATCGTTAGCAGCAGCAAGGGCTTCAGAGTCGAGGGTGAGTCCAATGGCTGTCTGGAGGAGGTCAGAGGCACACAAGCTTTCTGCTGCTCCTCCACTCAACTTCTCACTCCTCACTTCTGCCTCCTCCTCCTCCTCCTCCTTCTTCTTCCTGTAGAAACAAACTGCTGCCTGCACACACTGCCCATCACTCCTTCATCTCCTAGACCACTTACTAATCACCACCAATTATACACGCTTCCCACCACCTCACCTCCAGCCTCCCCACCACCTAGACACAACTCTCAAATCAAATCTAAAGTTTTCAAATCAAATCTCAAGCATCACTCACCTCAGGACCTCCTCACTCCTGAAGATGCTCCACCTCTTCCGACTTGCATTCATCCTCTCCTTCATTCTCTCCTTCCTCTCTCTCCTCTCCTCTGCCTCTCTCGCCAGCTCTGCGTACAATCTCTCATATATCCTCCAGTACAATTCAATTCAATTCAAAAAATGATTTATTCAGCAAATTAACATGGTTAATTCCTAGGAGACCCGAAGTATACACTTGTTGGGCCACCCAAACAAAAAATTAAAGAGAAATAGCATCATACATTGACACCTTGATGCAGCAAGAGACATTACACAGATACGCTAACTCATAACAAGGTGTGGCACAGTGGGAGGCACACAACACAAAGGGAGACACCACGACGCCACTGCACCACATCGAGCACTCACCTCTGGCTTCCAGAGTGGCAGTGACGTCATGCACTAGAGCCTTCATGACGTCAGCAACAGTGCTTTCTATGGACAAGACGTCGTCAAGCAGGTCGTCAAGGAGGCTTCTTGCCATGGAGACTGCATTGCTTGGCAACAGAGGTGTGTTCTTGTGCGAGATGACTAACTCGTCTGCTGCTAACATGACGCCTGTGTGCGGGAAGTTCGCTTGAGATTCCATAAAGTATTTATGTATGTGTACATCATCATCATCATCATGCACCTACCTTTGAAGAGGGATGGAGTGTGAGGAGTGGTGAAGTGGTGGTGGAAGGGTGAGGAAGGGAGGACCAGGGCATGGGTGGGCACTAAACACGTTTGGGAGCAGGTGGTTAGGTGCTCAGCTGTGGAGGGGGTGCATGAGGGGTGGGTGTGGAGCAAGAAAATGATCTTTCAGCATCTAAATTAAGCTATGAGACATTCTGAAACCCACCCATCAGGTCTTGATTGCAGCACAGCCAACCGCAGTAGCAGTACATCAATCTGGTGCTACTGCCTTCATTGCCAACGAGGAGTGTGTTCTTCTTGGTGGTGCATAGATAGATGCAGGCCTGTTGTGGTTGATGATGATGATGATGACGATGATATATTAGTATTGGTTGTTTTCAAAAAGTGAACTCATACTATTGAAAAGTATTGAAACACTTGAAGACAAGCAAATACCGTAAAAAAAACTATGTATAAAGCGCACCCTGCATTTGATTGCTGAATGTGATTTCAGTTCATTCTTTCCCAATTTCAAATCTACGACATTCAAAAACTTTGAATCTAAATAATGTCAAATAAATGTATGGAAGTGTAAATAATTATAATAATGCGTATTTGTAATGCACCAAGGCACGCAACTGAGGCGCCACTCACACGACATAAGTCGTGAAACAGCGCATCATATACACTAGGCATATGATAGATCACAGTTGGATGAAAAGGGATTCGAACTGGCGACCTTTATGTTTCAGGTCCAACGACTTAACCAAGCCAACCCGCGCGCCAATAGGAGACTAAGAGTTTGCAATTTATTTATAATTATTTCAAGTTTAAAATATTTTTTCTTTCTTTCATAATTGAAGCAGATATTCTTTAGAAAAGCGTGAGTGCCTGGTAATGTTCCTTGGAGATCTCAAGCTTCCTACCCCGCAAACTCTGCGTATATTGTACAAGCTTTTTATGGGTACAAATGTACGCCTTGTTTAAGGGTACCTTTTGATTGCTTGCTTGGCAGTAGTCAGTGATTGGTTGCTTGTTGAAGAGATTTTGATGTGAGTGTTGCTTGTGTGACTGGAAAGCTGGTCTACGTGCTGTGGTGTAGTTGCAGACTTTGCATTTCAGATTCCTTCTCCTGTTGTTGTTGATGATGATGATGGTGATAATGTTGCTGATGTAGATGTTGATGATAATGTTTTGCAATTTTTGTTGTTGTAGATCAATTTTTATACTCCAGCTGGAAAAAATGGGGATGTGATAATGCCGAAAGGCAAGAGAAGACAGGTTTATGTGAGTGAGGGAGGAAAGGTGGAGACCTGAAGTGAGAGAGGTCGACTTGGCAGGCGCACTCGGCACATCGCACTGGTTCAGAACTCGCCAGGCTCTTGCATCCATCATCCACCCTCGCCTCTTTCCTCACCCTCTCCACCTCTTCTTCTCTTACATCCTTCTGAGACTTCTTGTTGTATTTTGTTCTCTTGATATCAGTCTTTCGAACACAACTAACTTTCCTTTTGTAGATATGCTTATGATTGTGCTCTTCATCCATGCTTTCATCCCCCATCTTGGCTTCCCCATCCTCCTCTTTCCTCAAAAACGGCTCATCCTGATCCTCATTGCCGATGAAGTTGTCAGAATTGATGTAGCTGATGCCATACTTCTTGAGAAGACATCCATTGAACCGAATGTCCTTCAACTTGACAAAGAGTTCAGGCACCCTCCACCCATTGTGCACTTTGAGGCTTTCGGAGTGGTAGAACTGGTACTTTGCCTTGTTGTACACCAAAACAGCTTTGTTGTAGTTGTCTTTCTGAATCTGTGTCATCTCACCATCCCAGTCCTTGCCTGTCTTCTTCACCTTCTTAAGGGGCTTTATTATATCAACTGAATTACTCTTTTTAATACTTTTTCTGGTTTTGTGCCTTTTATCTAGAGTGATACAATTTATATAGGTTTAAAGGATAAGGTCTCAAGCTTGAATATAATCACAAAAAGCCTAATCTAATCAAATCAACTTTCAAGAAAACTCACTTTCGTTTTACTGTTAGAAAGTGCAATAGTGAGTAATTGATTTTTTATGGTTTCGAGTTATATTTTTTTTGAAGTAATGAAATTTTTTCTCTCAACAGGTTTTTTCTGCTTCTTTCTCTTTTACAAGCAAACACTTTTGTACCCATGCTTGCACGTCTTCGTTTTTCTCTCTGTGTTTGTAGGAAATCTTTGCCTTCTTGATGCGTCATCTTGATGAGAGCTTCGGCATGCCGAATGTCAAATAGGTCTTGCAGACTAACTCTGAAGTTATGCTCATGGTCTTTTTGAGTATTTGATTCTCGATATGAATTTTTCATCAGTTTCATCCAGACTAAGTGAAGATCTTTTATTTTTTTTATTATATTGAAGTCTTTTTGAATTGGAATACGGGCTTTTATACCGAAACTTGCGACTTCTTTCATGGTTTCTTTGTCACTCTGTGCAATGGTCTTTGATTGTATACTGTGAAGATGAAAATATCTTTGCAACATTTGCTGCTTTGAAGGAAGATCACAGCCTGATATAGCTTCTGAAGTTTCCCCAACAAGCCATATATCACGATCCTTCTTTTTGCTTTCCATTTTTGAAATTACTTAAGTCTTATATAATTTCAAAAAGTCTTTTAAATTAAAAGTTTTAATGGCCTTAAAATTTACGACTTAAAAAGACTCTTAATATACAAGTGAAGAACCAGGGAACATGATTAATAGGTATAAATCGTTATAAAATCTTTGTTCAAATATTCAAAAATTTAGATATTTTTAGGGTTTTGGTTAGATTTACTTAATATAATTGTAATAATTTAAGTTTAAAAGCAGCGACACAATATAGTATATTGAATATACCCAAGACTTTAAATTTTAAACTTTATTTAAACCAAGAAGTTATTTTTTAGTAATTAAGTTTTAGTTTAGGTGTTTAAACACAAAACTCAATAAATATTTTGTATTATTCAGTTTTTAATGAATTTGTGAAAACGGCGTTAAAATTTACTTTTAAAACAATGTCAGATGCTAATTTATGATGGGTGTTTAAAATGTAAAATATTCTTTTAAATTCAATAGTATTAGTAGTTTTTTGTAGATTTAATAAAAAAATCAAATGTTTCAATTCTAATTTTTAATATTTCATCTTTCTTAGTTGAATAAATAAATGGGGAAAAGTTACAAAATTGTCATTTGTGGACTGGCAGGGGTGGGAAAGACAGCTATTTTGGAGCAAGTGGTGAACGGAAACCATGTCGTTGGAACAGTGAGTCATTTTTTATTTGCATAATAAGCTGCCAGTGGCTTCCTTGCTAAAATCTTTAAAATATTTTATAATAATAATAATAATGATTTGATTATAAAATAACAAAAACTTTATTGAAATCGAAACAGCCGATGTTTTCGACTATTGAAGACATTTATGTGGCCCTTCTGGAGACTGACCGAAACCAAAAGGAGAAGATGCACTTGTACGATCTGGCAGGCATCACTTCTGACGTGCGTTTCATGCTTTTATGGAAAGTTTCATTTTTTAAGTTTGTTTCCAACAACTAAGGTTTGCACCCTACAGGAGATTCAGAGGCCGGAATTACCCAGGCAATATCTTAACTTTGCTGATGTAAGGGCTACCATATGTCATTCTATCATTTCTAAAAGAATTATTATTATCTGTATTTTTTTCATGCACATCTTCTTCACAGGCGTACATAATCGTGTATGACGTCACGAATGAGGCATCCTTCCAATGCATGCACAATCTCAGACGCTTCATTGAGAAGAACAAAGAAAAGAAGGAGGTTGCGCTGTGTGTGTACGTGTCTTTGCCTTTGTTTGTGTGTATGAGTATGTATGTGTGTGGGTGTGTGTCTGTGTTCTTTCAAAGAAAGTTGCTGTATACATGTATGTTTTGCATTGTTACCAGCTGTATATTGCACAGATATAATATCAACTCATTTATTCCTTCAATTTAATTCTTTTCGCATATCTTATTCAAGAAAACAACTACCTTGTCAACTCTACTACCAACACCACTTCTTCCTCCATCACTTTCACTTCCACCCCCTCCACCACCTCCCCTTCTTTCTCCACTCAGGCCTTAGTGGTGGTGCTGGGCAACAAGTGCGACCTCAAGGAGGAGAAGAAGGTCGACTTCAACGTCTCCAACAAGTGGGCACAGACCGAGAAAGGTATCATCATCATCATCTGCATCATCGTCATCATCACCATCATCATCTGTATCATCATCATCATCATTTTTAAAGTTCGTCTCTGGGAGGTATCAGTGAGCAACAGGCATTCTCTGGTCGACCCTTTCACCTGGATTGCCTCCAAGATCAGCCAACCCCCGTGTATCACTTTTGATTTGCATAATCATCAATGTCATCATTGTCATCATCATCATCTTTTTTTTCATTTTACTTATGATCATTACCATCATAACATCATTATTACTAGTTTCCTCATTGTATTTTATAAACCCTCCACACTTACTCACCCTCCACAGCGAAAAGATTTCCCGCCTTTGGCAGTGACGCAAGGAAAAAGATTAACGAAGCAGTTTAGAATCTATCACTTCACTTTTAAATTAAATTAACTTTTAAACGAATGCCATGTTGCCTGCATAATGATGATGGATCACATCATCTCTAGAGATATTCATCATCATGGATTGATGGGTGGATGGATTGATGGATGGATGGATTGATTAAGTGATTGCTTGATGGATTGATGTGTGGCAGTAGCCTTTTTTTTTGTGTTTTGCACAGTATTTGCACATTTCTGTCACGAGATAATCACAAATAATTAATCAGATTGATTATTATAATTGATTGATCTGATTTTCCCCAAATTAATTGATTTGATTTGTATATTGGTTTAATGATGATTAATGCGGTAAATACTAAAAGTTTACCAAGTATTAAATGTGTGTTTAACTCAGTCAGCATTTTCCTGCCTCTATTCATTTGTATACAGAAACATTATTCTTGCAACTTTATTACAAGCACATCATACATAAACTACCTTTAATTTATTTTATTTTTCAATTCAAAAATGAATTTTCAGGATTCATTAAATACTCATTGAAGTATTTTTGAAATAAAATTGAAATTAAATTTTTTGCCTTAATTCATAAACTATTTGGTACATTTGAAGAAACTATTTTATATAAATACTTGCCAGTAATATATAAAAAGTGTTAAATGAAAAGAATGCCAAACATACCAAAGCCAGTGGTGTAGTAGTGAAGTCTGATCCTATAAAATATTTTCCTTATCGCAAGATTACAGGCTTGTTCTCTAGAACGCTTAAACAAGGGGCTTGCTGATTGGTGCTGTAGTGAATTAGAATTAGTAGAAATCTTCAATAAATTCATCTTGAGCTCTGATTTATGAAGGGTTCACAGGGAAACATTTCCGTCTCCACGTGTTCAATGCAGGGGCGGCGATCTGCGGAAAGTCTCGGGGGGTTGGCAGCCGCTTTAACCGTAATGATTTTGTTAAACAGTTTGTCTTCTTATCTAATAATTTAGTTTTTTTTAATTTCAAATAATTATAGTAATCATAATTTATATCTTTTCTTGTTTTCTGGTTTTAAATTTCTCTTGCTCTCGGAATTGAAATTTTCAACCAATAACGGTCTAACGGACTACAATAAAAACTTATTTTAAAAGGAAGAAGTGCCAAGGCCTCAAATTGAGCACTAATGCACAGTTTGCAAGAACCCACTGGCTACCTACTTCACAAGGCAGATGAGCTCTGCAGATGAAGGACAGACTGTTAGAACGAATCTTCAATACATGACTGTGTTTATGAAGAAGTTCCAGGGCCTCAATTTGAACACCAGTGCACAGCTTGCAAGCACCCACTGGCTACTTACTTCACAAGGCAAATGAGCTCTCCAGATGAAGGACAGACTGTCAGAACGAATCTTCTACACATGACTGTTTATGTCTATTATCTATTGAAAACTGACGTATTAGAAAATTATTACCTTACTTAGATGACCCTTCTTTAAAGATGTCCATATATTTAAAACTCATCACCTCCTTATTTAACTACTTCTATATCATTATTTACTTTTCGTACGGATCTGAAGACATATCTGTTTAACAAATTCATTTACCAACGCTCTTGAATTTGAGGAAAGAGCGCTATAGAAATTGATTTGATTGATTGATTGATTGATTGGGGAATCAAAGAACCGGTATCGACTAATACAGTACCAGCAATACTATTTAGTATTGTTTACTCTAGAGCAAATTATTGTTTGATCAACTATTAATATTTGTATCACCAAACATAAAAAAAAAGTTTGATACTCAATAAAAATACTTTTCTATTGCCACTATGAGCGATTTGCTCCTCTAAATAAAACCTTTAATTGTGCTGCTCGTCTTGTTGCTCGTGCTCCTAAGTTTTCTCACATTTCTCCTTATCTTCGTTTGTTACATTGGTTACCTTTGAGATCTAGAGTGACTTAAAATATGTTTAAATATGTTTTAAATTCATAACTGTAATGCTCCAATTTACCTTAAAAATCTAATTAAACAACCCCCTAAATCTGGTCTAAGATCATCCACCTTTAATCGTTCTTTTCGTTTTCCAGTTAAACACTCTTTTGCTAAACGTTCTTTTTCTTACTGTGGTCCTCTTTTATGGAATTCTTTACCTTCTTCTTTAACTTCAACTAAGTCACTCATAACTTTCCGTCGAGGCCTGAAGACGTACTTGTTTGGGACGTGATGGCTGAGCGCTTTTGTGCGCTTAGTAAAGGGCGCTATATAAATTATTAGTGATTGATTGATTTGAAGAAAAACAATAACGATGTTAGTAATTTTTATTATTTGTCATCTATATAAATTTAATTACAACTAGCCATCAAGCCATCAAATAAATTTTATAAAATCTTGTTTTCCAATCATTTCTGAGTACAATAGTTTGAAAAAATTTCAAATAGATTTAAATTTGCCAAAGTTATAAACAAATATACATTGGGAGATTTTTTTGGCCCACAGTGTATATTTAGAATCTAAATATACAGTGTAGGCCATTTAGATAACATAAAATACCCTCTCTGCTTGCCCTTCTGCCCTCTCCCTACAGCTCGTTTACTCCAATTTCCAAAAAGACCCCTTCGAATGTCTGACCGACTAGCAAATTCTTCTGTTAGTCTTTTCAAATCCAGACTGTCAAGTATATCCTGGTGTTCATGACAAACGGCCAGTGAATTCAAGCGAGGCTGTGTCATAGGTGCACGCAACCAAGTCTTAAGACACCGCAATGCACTAAAAAATCTTTCTGCAGTACATGACGTTATTGGACACACAAACATCAACCTGATCAATCTTTCAACCTAAGGAAACAGATGTCTGGTTTGCGTGATCATAGCTTGCATTATTTTTGGCGTTTGTTGCTGAAGTTCATTCTGGTCTTTAAACATAGCTAACTGTGAACAAAGACCAGTTTCATTTAACTCACGATACTGCTTGCAAATATCATGGTTCACTTCACCAGTTAGCAGCATTGTCTTCAGCTGCAAGTAAGAACGCAAACCAGGAGAATCTCGATTAAACCTTTCTGTGAGTTGCATGATTGCAATGTCTATGACAGCGTAATATGCTTCTCGATAATTTTTCTCTGGTGTTGTTGCTTCATAAGCTGGTCCCAACCCACAATACTTTTTTGGCGGCTTTCGCACCCGAGCTACAGCAATTGGCTCGAGATCCTATGCCAAAACCATACTGATCTTAGGCGACGCAGTTCTTGCACAACTGAATCAGTCGCTGCAACCATTCCACTGACCTTGGCACTTGCTGATTGCAGCGACTTGTTTAACTGTTCCAGAAGTGAAAACACCAAATCAACTCCTTGAGGGCCAGTGCAGTAGTGCCCTGTTGAAAAAAGGCCTCAAGCCTTAAAAGCTGTTTCATCAGCAGTACCAATGGAAGCAAATGAATCCAAGCTAACAAGTACCACTCCATAATGTTCAAGCACAGAAGACACTGTAGAAACTCTGGTCAGTCATCTTGTAGGACAAAAAGATTTATACTATATTTTTTATTCAGTGGCTTATCAGGAAAGGCAATTATAAGAGACATTAATGCATCACTAAACTGCTTCTTGAACTTCCTTGAACGATTGTACAAGGCGCCTAACTCTTGGACAAACTGAAGTGAATTGCTCACAGAGGGATTTACGGCAGCTGTGTGCTGGGCAACAAGCTTTGCACAGTGTGCAGAACAGTGGAAAAACAATGCAAGCGGATGCTCACTGCTGATAATAGCCTGACAACCGTTATATCGGCCGTTCATGTAAGCAGCGCCATCTGAGCTCTGAGGTTTTCTATAGGTAGCATAATTCTGATCAGAAAATCTTTTACTACAGCAGATAATGTTTTTCCGACCGTATCTGGTGGGCTGAATAAATCAATAAACTGTTCATTAACATTCAGAGCTTCATCAACAAAACGAATGCATATCGATTCCTACTCTAACCCATTGCAGTTTTGGGTGCCATCAACCACAACACCAAACTGGCTTGATTCGGCATTAACAGTGCACACTGTGTTTCTAACGATAGAATGAGCTAAAAGCCTCAGCATTTCTTTTTGGCAATCATGTGATATGAAACTTGTAGTTTGATTTAATCACAATTTTAGTTAATGTTCCAAGCTTTTTGAAATTCGTTAACTTTGGTTCATCTAATAAATTGAAAGGGTCGTTATTGAAGTGGACCTCAGAATCCCCCGATGAATATCGCCAATGCAAAATAAGTAGCACAATATGAATGATTTTTTAAATAAAAATGTAAATCTGTCTGCTTGAACTGATATTTTTGAAAAGCATTCTGAATGTCTGCTTGGGAAAATTGAAAAAATACGAATATAAATTTTGTTTCATGCTATGGTTGACGATTATGCTTGTATTAAGATAGGAGTTGAGAAATTATTGTATTTGTAAAATTGAGGGGGATCCATGTTAAGATGGACCCCAGGACCCCCCTAGCATCGCTGCCCATACATACTCACAATGTATTTCTGTATTAGTATTTTTTTATCCCATGGTTGACGAATAGGCTCGTATTGAAATTAGAGTTGAGAAATGTGTATTTTAAAAGAGTGAGGGGGTTCTTGTAGAGGTGGACCCCAGACCACCTCATGATTCCCGCCTACGCCATAGTGATAAAAAACTAGGTGAAGGAGTATTTAAGTGAAAAAAGAATATTTTTGTTTTAGACAGCTATCACCATAACTACACATACTCACAATGTATTACTGTATAAACATTTACTTTTATGCCATGGTTGACGAATATGCTCATATCCAAATAGGAATTTTTGAATAAAAAAATGGAAAAAAAGTGGGGGGGGGGGGGGGTCCCTATTAAGGTGGATCCCCCCACTAAAAAAAAGTGGGGGGGGGGTCCTGACTCCAGGACCCCCCCCAGGATCGCCGCCCATGGTTCAATGACTACTTCTAAAATTTGAAAAAGACTCATAGCATGAAAACATAGTTTGAATACTAAGTGAACATTTTAAAAATGTATGCACCTATTTAACCTTCATACATTCAACTATTCTTTTCTGACTCCATCATTTGTTTTTGAGAACGTCTAATGCTTTACCGGTGTGATGAAAAAAATGGGTGTAAAAGAATTAGTCATGAATTAATAATCTTTTTTTTAGCAATTCATTCAAGTAAAATTCTTTGAGATATAGGTGTAAGTTGTTTTCCTTCTAGGTACGTTTAAACAATAGCTCACATTAGATAATGCCAAATCCTACTCATATAACATAATTGACTGGCATGTGGTCTTAAGAATACTTGAAAGTTATCAATGCCAATAATTAACATTCAATTCATCACCTAGCACTTAATTTTACTTATTATAAGATCTTAATAAAGTAAGCGGGTTAATCTTCCATGTAAGATGAATTATCATAAAATATTCCGCATTAAACTTCTGGAAACTTCAAGCAGCTTTCATTTGCTTTTGCTGTTGCAAAGTCTTACAAATTCTAAACTTGAATTTTTAATGCTAAAAGGTGAACTCTTGTGAAGATCGATGAAGTGCATTCATTTATTCAAAGCATTTAACTCTTTCATGCACCCATACACGCTTGAGCGAGCATTCACAATCCAGCCTACGCAGCAATTCTAATTAAACACTACCTCAGCTCCAATTTAGAACGCGCACTCTTTAAGCAGAAGTTTCCTTTTAATCATTCGGTATTGAAGGGTTTTAAATTTTAAAGATCCCATACGTGAGTGGAATTCAGTGTTTTTAGTGCTTTAAAAGCTCAAATTGTTTGTTGATTAGTTTTATTGATTTATTTAGTGAATACTTCCATTAAGAATTTCATTTTGTAAAGGTAAGCTATGCGGTGTATATCAAACATCAAAAAGTGTACAAATATAATATTCAAAAGTTACCTTTGAAATTATTTAAAAAAAGTATAAATCTCTAAAACATAATCTAGATGTTTTGAAGTAGCCATAAAAAATTTGAGGATCATTAAAAACATTCTTTAGCGAATACACTTTTCCAGTAATTTTCTGATAAATTGAAAACCAATTAGAAAAACTATTAAATAGGTACTCAAGTACAGCAATTAACTTGATCTACAGGCTCAAATCATTTAAGTAAGAAATGTGAGATTGGATGGTAATTATCTGATCCTTATATATGACTCAACTCAAAAGCATTTGCATCTTGATAAGGAATGCACACGCATTTAGGATGATCACTGAGAGGATAAATAACAAAAGGAGTTACGCAAAACAATAATAAGCTTGAGTATTTCCTTTCTCAGCTGGCATTTTCTTCAACTTAAAAGCTGCCATACTCTTCATTCTTGGTGGTTGTGATCGCAAAAAGCTTTGAATATTGCGAAAAAACCACTTGTTTTATAACAAAACTGTTATATAAAGGATTTATTATCTGTTATCAAAAACATATTAGGAATATCTCATTTTTTAATTTTTGTTTGATCAAGCGTGAGTTTATCTCAGCTTAAAGTTTTGTTGTTGGTTATTTATAATAGGAAATAATACTTGAATAATATTTTTCAATTGAATACAACATAATTTATAAAAATAATTTAGAAAAAAATACTAAATAACTTTATTTATATAATAAAACTATATATATATTTCATTTAAGTATTATAGTGAAATGGATCAAAGGAGCTAACAAGATCAGCAAGAACTTCGAAAAAAATCAGCAGGACTAAAACCACCACCACCACCCTCCTTCATCATCCACTCCTCCACCAAAATGAAGCTCCCCAAACCTCCCTTACTACACCTCAAGACCGCCCAAAACCTCTCCCTTCTCTGCGCAAGCATCGTCATCATCATCATGACGACGGCGGACGTTACGGGAGTGGCGGGAACTGAAGAGTTCAAGAGCGACGTGTACTTCAAGGCGATATACAAGGAGAACATCAAGATCGGACCAGAGGAGAGGAACAAACTTGTGCCCGAGAACATCAGCATCACTTTCGAGTTCTACTCGGGTGAGTCATGATGACGATGGCGATGGTGATGATGGTGGCGGTGGCGGTGAGGATGGTGCTGATGATGATGATGATGGGGGTGATGATAATAATGATGATGATCACGACAAAGACGACCACTCACCAGCCACTTTTCCACCATCTTCCATTTATTTTCTTCCCCATTTTCTAACATTCTTCACCATCATCCATCACCCTTCCACCACCACCATCCACCACCATCACTCACAATTCACTTCTACCCATCCAGAAATCCCACGGCACTACTACCTACCCATGAACTCCTACCACTACACCATGGTCATTAACCTATCCGGCCTCAACGCCACACTAGTGGCCAACGCCACACCCGTCTTGGGCGTGAGGAGCAACGGCGTGATGGTCGACGGAGTGGCGAATGCAGTCAAGATCGACCGAAGTGCCACGCAGATTCACGAGTGCTTCTATGACCTCACCTACTGCAGAGAAGGTGGGTGGTTGTGGCGTGGTGGCGTGGTTGTGATGGTCATGGTTGTTGTATATGTGGTGGTTCAAGTTTGATGGGTTACTAGATGGTGAAACGTGATTAAGGGGATGGTGATGCGGTGGTTGGTGATGGTAGGCGGGTAGGTTTGGGTGAGTGGATGTGCTACAGAAGCATTGCTGGGTGGCATGAGGGTGGTGCTTGCAGGAGTTAATGGTAGTCAACCGCAATGCCTTAATGAGGCAGTGCTGTTCAGTGTTAAGTAGCTTGTTTGCTAGGATCTTATCTTTTGACTGCCTTGATGATGATGGTGGTAGTGGTGGTGGTGATGATGATGATGATGATGATGATGAGGATGATGATGATGGTGGTGGCTGTGATGATGATGAGGGTGATGAAAATAATAGTATGTGGTTGTATGATTGGAATGGGGAAAGCGGGCATAATTGGAAAGTGGGAGATAAGAAAAAGGAGAACAGGGGTTGAAGATGGAGTGAGTAGAGGAAGAGGAGGAGGAGGAGAAAAGAGAAGGATGGAGGGATGCGTGGAGAGGGGTGGTTTGAGCCAGTTACTGGACTCAAAACATCATCATCATGCCGTGTAATTTGAGGCTTATCTTCCTCTTTACGATGATAACAACAATAATGGGGATGGGGAGGAAAGTGATAGCAATAGCATTGATAATAGTGGTGATAGTGGTGTTGATAGTAGTAGGGATAGTAGTATTGATAATAGTACTACTGATAGTGGTGTTGATTATAGTATTGACATTATTAAAAGTGAATTAGTCACTCGATTCGAATAACTCGATGAATTAATGGCTAAATGCTAAGAGGAAACACTGCAGAAATGTTCATTTTTTTGCGTCATCAATAATCATCATCATCATCATTAATAATAATAATAATAATAATAATAAGAATCATTATTATGATTAATTATAATAATAATTATTATTGTTATATCAATATTAATTATAATGTATCTGTTGTTTTTGCTAATAGGCCTAGGAACTGCAGGAAATGCCTTCACATGCATGCTTAACTGATCGCAATTTTGAGCATCACACCATCATCCTTCTCATTGTTTTTATTATCATCATCATCATCTTCATCATTATCATAATCAACACCACACAACAACACACAAGCAGCGCCTCATAAACTACTTTCTCTGGTTACACATACATACTCGACTAGAAATTTCATGAATTTGTATGCACTGCCTCTCAAGACGCTGGTCTCTACCTACAGGGTCTAGAATCACATTCACCATTGTATTTAATCATGAGGCGTCAAGTTTTTTGTTTTATTGTTTATTAATGTTTTCTTTTGGATACTGTTTCGTTTAACACTTTTTTTGTTTTGTTTAACACTGTTTTGTTTTGTTTAGTGTTGTTCTGTATTGTTCTTTACTATTCTGTTTGTAATCCAAATGTGTTTTCTCAATGTCTTGATTTACATTCGAAGAAAGAGCACGTTTAAACCAATTTAATTCAACATTTATCATCCACTCTTCTTTCTCCATCTCCTCTCTTTCCCTTTCCATCTTATGTACTACAATGCCGCCAGGCTGCCAATCACTATCTGCTGCAAAATCTGTAGCCGCAGGAACACTTCAGGTGAGAGAGAAGAGAGAGGAGAGAGGAGAGAGAAAGAGAGAGAGAGAGGGGAAGAAGAGAGAGTTAAAGGATAGATGGAAATCTGAATGGAAGGGTGAACGAGAAAATGCATGTTGAGATGAAAGAGGTTTGAGGATCAAAGGAGACATGTTGTGAGATATCAAAGCGGTATGAGGTAATAAGAATTGCACCATAAGAATAATAAGAATATTAATATATATAAAAAATAAAAATATTGGTTTATATAGGGAAGAATCATGGAAGCTAGAGATGAGGTGGGAGTGAGAGGCAGTTAATTAATGGCTTGATCTGAAAGCCTCATTCATTATAAGGATCATGTTCAGGATTTTAATGATGATTGTAATGATGATTATATTTGTTATTGTAATGATGATTATATTTGTTATTGTAAAGATGATTATATTTATTATTTAAATGATGATTATATTTTTTATTTAAATGATGATTATATTTTTTATTGTAATGATGATTATATTTGTTATTGTAATGATGATTATATTTGTTATTGTAAAGATGATTATATTTGTTATTTAAATGATGATTATATTTATTAATGTAATTATGATTATATTTGTTATTGTAATGATGATTATATTTTTTATTTAAATGATCATTTTATTCATTATTATAATGCTTATTCTTATGCTGAATGTACTACTAGATAGATTGCTGAATGTACTTCTAGTTAGGTGGCTGAATGTACAACTAGATGTACTTCTAGTTAGATGGCTGAATGTACGACTAGGTGTATCACTAAATATGTCCCTCTATTTATAGATGCTTACTGTTGCTTGGTGGTGCTTGTAAAAGCAAGCGAATAGAATACTTTCAAGAAGAAGAATAACAATGATGATAATATCAAAAATAAGAATAATAATGATATTAATAATAAAAATAATAATAATAATTTTAATTATAATGGTTATTATAATGCAAATGAAGTATTATATAAAAAAAATCCAATAATAACATTACACCTACAATGAGTGAACTAAAATTCCAGCTATGGAAACAATAACATATGAATAGATCATGCATATTAATTTTTTTTAATGTTACATATTATATATTAAAAAATTTCAAAGACTCGAAGATTGACTTAATAACAGCTTCAAACGCTCAGCGCATGCAAGAATTCCAGGAATGCATTCAACAACTAATGCATTCAACAACTAATGCATCCTTATCGCATGTGTAATGCTGATACTTGCTCGCTACTCTGGCTTATTATTGTCAATGGATTTGTAGGCAGACCTCCTCTTCACATCAGCACCATTTGTATCATTTTATATTGTTGTTTGGTGCTATAATATTTTTCTTGCTGTTGTTTTTATACCGCGGTGTTAGTGGTGCGGCGCAGTCTGTATTGTCTCCGTGCTGCAGCCATTCCATCTCCAGGGCTGTTCTGTTCAGAGTCTGTCCAGAGGTGTGCCTCTTGAGCCTCATTGCACAATCTGCATGAGTCGACTGGGCTCAGAGCGGTTCTGTGTTGGTAGCCTCTGATCATCGTAAACGCATATCATTCTATCATTAAGCTTTCAGTCTGTAAATCTCTGGCAAGTCCCAGATCTGGAGGAAACTAGGTTGATGGAGTTCTGGCGCTGTATTCTTCAGTCAGAGTTTTTCACCATCGGTGAAAAGAGCGGTTTGGAATCAGACACTGGTTTTGTATCGCTCTATTCTTCTCTCAATAAGCCAATTCAGAGCCTCTTTGACCGCTAGTCTTTCAGTGCTCAATGAGTTACTTTTAAGTCTTTTGTCACTGTTGTTGCTCTCGTAAATGTTGCTGTTATTTTAATTTTGTTGCGGTAGCGAAGTTTGTTGCTGTTGTAACTGTTGTTATTACTGCTATAATGCATGCGTGCTAGGCAGTGCCTACGTTTAGAAAGGGTTCATGTTGAGGTGTTGAAAGTGAGTGAGTGTGTGTTTGAGTATGTGTATGTCTGCGTGTCTGAATATTTGTGTGTGCGCGTTTGAGTATGTGTATTTATGTGTTTGAGTACGTGTATGTATGTCTGAGTATGTGTGTGTGTGTGTGTGTCTGAACAGGTTGGCATGGTTAGTGTTTGCTTAACCAAGATAAGATTAGGGTTTGGTAATTGTGCATGCGTGAGTTGTTCAATGGTAGGTATGTGGAGAGGGTTGTGTTTATGTTTGAGTTAAGGTAAGGGTAAGTGTGGGTTTTCAAATTTAATGATTAAGGTTAAGGTAATTTGTGCGTGTGTGTGTTTTTATCTGCGTGCGTGCGTGTGTGTGTGTGTGTGTGTTTGTTTGTTTGTTTGTGTGTGTGTGTGTATGTTTGTGTGTGTGTGTGATGCGTGTGTGTGTATGTATGAAATTTTACGTGTATGTATGTGTGTGTGTTTAAGACGCATGTGTTGAATTAAGTTTCTAAATGACGGCGTCCTTGTCAATCTCAATTAATCAGACCTGTGGCGTCAGTGATGCCAGCGTTTGACATGAATTTGCCTTGATAACTGAGGTCTGCATCAATTGAATAAATGGGAAGAAAAAAGAAAAAATGAAAGAGAAAAGTCAATGAAATATAAAAGTGAAAAAAAAATGTAGACACGCATGGAAGACATTTGCTATAATGAACTAACGTTTTAAAGAATAGTGAAGTAACCTGCACAACAAAACTATTCCAACCTCGCAACTAACCCCCTCCCCCTTCCCATAAAAAAGGTCTCACTATCGGTTTTTGGATCAACTTCCCTTACCTGCCCACCGGCCACACCACCGTCATGTCGAGTGGAGGGGAGGAGGGCAACCATGGCTTCTCCATGACCACCGACCAGAGTGGACAACTGACATTTGTCTATAAGGTGCATGGGTGGATGCAAGGATGGATGGATGTTTGGATAAATAAATGAGTAAATGGATGAAAGAATCAATGGGAGGGTAGATAGAAAAGTGATTAGATGAATTAATGAATGGATGGATAAGTGGACAAGTGGATAAATAAGTAAATAGATGAATAAATGAATGGATGGATAGATGAATAAATGAATGGATGGATAGATGAATAAATGAATGGATGGATAGATGAATAACTGAATGTATTGATAGATGAAAAAAGTGAATGGATGAATAGATGGTGAATGCATGAACAAATGAAGCAATTCACACTCAAACCATCCACCCAGCTGAAGACAGGCAGGGAGTGGAAGTTGGTGATTGACCCGAAGGAGAACCCCATAGAAGCGAACAAGTGGTACCACTTCCTGGTCACGTGGTCGCAAGAGCACGGAGCCACCTTCTACATCAATGGACAGCATGTGAGGCTGTGTGACACTGCTATCAGCCATACGCACGATCATTTGCATAACTGTCAGTGTGACCACACTGCTATGACTACATCTACCCAACTACACAAAATCAAAACGCTATATCAACTCAACCGCCACAGTTTCAAAACTTGTGTTATAGCTACCAAAATCAAAACTACCACGAAAAAACTTATTCATTACAACAACCACCAAAAACACACTGCAACCACCACCGCCACACCCACCCTAGGTGACGGGCGAAGCTTCGGTGGCCAGGGTTCAAACTTCTCATCTCAACGAACCACGCGAGTTTTGGATTGGTAGAGCGTGGAACCCTCGCAGTCACGTACACGCCCAACCGCTGTCCATCCTGCTCGACGAGATCCACTTCTGGATGGACCACAAGAACAAGGACCAGATACAAGAATTAGGTGCGTCCGTAGGAGGTTTTTTGGGCGTAAAGAGGCTGTTTTTAAATGGTGAATTTAAAATACTTTCACTTTTATTATTTTTGTTTAAATCTATTCCACTACTAATCCCACTTCATCTACCACAGGACCAGTGCGTTACTACCCCCTTCCCATCGGCCACATCCGGACCATGCTCGCTTCTTCAGCTTCCAACGTTCCTTTCAACGGAGTCACCCTCGGAGGCAGGCCGAAGTTCGTAAAAGATGGAAAAACGGACCACGCCCTGGAGTTAAACGGACGCCAGGACAGTGTTTCAGAAGTCATAACGGACTTTTGTTTTCATAATTCTTCTTCGTGCTTTAATGGGTTTGTAGTTTGGTTTTGGAAGGGGTTGCAAAAATGATAGTGCTAGTGTATTGTTAGTGGTTGCGGTCAAAAAACTTGCTAATTGAGGCGTTTGCAGAGTTAGCTAAAAATTACTCAGTTTACTTTCAAAGCGGAAATCTTTTCATCACCATCACCACAACCACAACCACCACCAGTTTCCTCCTCTCAACGTGGCTCAAGTTCTCTGACTTGAGCAGGGACGGAGTGGTCGTCGACACTGGCGAGCATGGCTTCCATCTCTCGCTCAAGAACTCATCTCTCGTCTCAGAGGTCTTCATGGACGACAAGCTCTGGAAGGTTTGCGTGCGTTTGTGTTGGGATTTTCTAAGGGAAAGATAAGGGGAGAAATGTGAATAATTTGGTTGGGAAGATTTTCAATCAATGATAAGGGAAGAAAACTAAAGAGAGGTTTTTTTTATATTACAATCCATCTCTCTTGTTTGGGTTAAGGTATCCAATTAATGAAATTATAAGCGGTTTGAATTTTATGATTACTTATATCCCAGTGGTCTTAAGCCCGTTTAGGTTTACGCCCCGTTTATAATATTCTTCGTTGTATTGTATTGTAAAAACTAGGAGTGAAGAAATCTGAAATTAGTTTTTAGTTTTTCACTATAATCCATCCTCCATTCGTTTTCCACTACCACCACACCCATCTTCTTTCACCTATATCACTTGCATCCATTCCTACTTATTCAACCCTTTCCTATTCCACCCATCCGCCAATGCAGGTGTCATGGGGCAAGTTGCAAGTGGGTCAGTGGTACTTTGTGGAGTTGTCGATGGACCCTACAGAGGGCTTGGTACTCTTCGTCAACCAGCAGTCTGTCTCCCACGCCAGGTGCTCCTGATGATGATGATGTTTTTGAAATTAATTTTTAAATCCTTATACTTTAAATCCTTATACTTTAAATCATTATACTTTAAATCATTATACTTTAAATCATTATACTTTAAATCATTATACTTTAAATCATTATACTTTAAATCATTATACTTTAAATCATTATACTTTAAATCATTATACTTTAAATCATTATACTTTAAATCATTATACTTTAAATCATTATACTTTAAATCATTATACTTTAAATCATTATACTTTAAATCATTATACTTTAAATCATTATACTTTAAATCATTATACTTTAAATCATTATACTTTAAATCATTATACTTTAAATCATTATACTTTAAATCATTATACTTTAAATCATTATACTTTAAATCATTATACTCTAAATCATTATATTTAAATCATTATACTTTAAATCATTATACTTTAAATCATTATACTTTAAATCATTATACTTTAAATCATTATATTTAAATCATTATACTTTAAATAATTATATTTAAATCATTATACTACTATATTTGAAATTATTCTCATCTTAAGAAACTATACTTTAAACTATCATCATTTCAAGCCACAATTATTTCCACAATCTACCACCACCTTAAACCACCTCCTACCACACATAAAACATCTTTCAAACCATCTTCAAAATACCTACAAACTCGCCACCATCACCAGAATATTTATTAAACCAGCATCACCAAAAATACCTATAAACCAGTGTTATTTTCGTTTCAGAAAATAATTATAGTTTTTATTTCAGTTTCGTTTTGGAATTAATTATAGTTTTTATTTTCGTTTTCGTTTTGAAAATAATTAAAGTTTTTATTTTCGTTTCAGTTTTGAAAATAATTAATGTTTTTATTTTCATTTTAGTTATGAAAATATCTTAGTTTACAACTTTGAACACTATTTGTTTATATCTAACAAAATTAATTGATCATAAAATGAAACAGTAAAATAGAACTGTATATTAACAACAAATGAGTTTTAAAAATTAACAGTCAATTGAAATATTATAAGAATTGATTACGTAAATTATTGAGTAATAACAAATTTGAAATATAAAAACATATTTATGATTAAAATAAGTGATAATTTAATTGACAAAGCGAAGCGGTAATAAAATAACGTTTTATAAATGGCGCTACTTTCATAAAGGCCAAAGATTATGTTTATAACATTGACATATATTTTTATATAAATTATACATTTACATATTATGGCATATAATAAAAATTTATTTAATTTTCGTTTTGAAAATAATTATAGTTTTTATTTCAGTTTTGTTTTGGAAATAATTATAGTTTTTATTTTCGTTTTCGTTTTGAAAATAAGTTTAGTTTTTATTTTCGTTTTCGTGGAACGATTATTCAGAATTGTCGTTTTCGTTTTCGTTACGAAAATAACACTGCTATAAACCCGCCACCACCATCAAACCTCGCAGTTACATCGTCGTCGTCATCATCATCATCATCATCATCATCATCATCATCACCATCATCATCATCATCATCATCATCATCATCATCATCATCATCATCATCATCATCATCATCATCGCAGTTACAAGCACAAGAGGGATCACCCACCACCGAACGACCGACGCTTGGGCGCTCCTCAGATACACGTCGGAAGGTCGAGCGAGGGAGCGCATGCATTCACCGCTGTCACTCTCGATGAATTCGAGATTTGGTATGGCGACCGATCCATGCTCCAAAACATCGGCTACATCCTCCGAGGTGGAGTGGTGGAATTTCATTAGTTCACTTTTAATTTATTTCAAATAATTAATTTATTAAGTTAATTTTATTTAGTTCTAAATGATTCTTTTGCAAACACCAACCACCTTATCTCACCAGGCAAACCCGCCCTCTACCACTTCCCGATGGACGAACTCCACCACGACCGCATGCCACACGCTGACCTCTCGATCAACGTTTTCAACAGCCCGAAACTAGTGCCCGGAAAGGTCAAAAACGCCGTTGACTTCGATGGCGAAGGCCAGTACATCTTCATCCCTCCCAACCAACCCAACCACTCTCCCTGCTTCGGCAACCTCAACTACTGCAAACACGGGGCAACCATTTCAATGTGGACCAAGCCACACGACCTTTCGAATGGTAGACACGTTCTCTCTACTGGTGCCTATGGCTTCAACGTGTGGCAGGAGGAGGACAGGGTGAGTGGTTGTTTTCCATTCAATGCCACTATCATCACTAGTTCTACTACTACAACCTCCATTTTCATCACCCCACTACTACTACTACTACAACCTTCATCATCACCGCCCTTCCACAATTAACCACCATTACTGAACCATCTCACAGACCAAGGTTACAGCCAGGGTGGGCGACAAAGAATGGTGGCTGACTTCCGACAAGCTAGTTGCGGCAGTTTGTAGAGATCACCTACGACCCTTCTCAACGCTCGAAACTGAAACTCTACATCGACGGAGCGCTAGTCAGTCAGTCAGACGTTCAAGGCAACGACAGGGGGGCGCTGGAGGACCGGCAATACGATGGTTTCTACTTCGCAAGAGGCGACGGCACCAGGGTTCATTCCCGTTACGGCCACTTCAGCATCGACGAGGTCGAGTACTGGCTCGCCAACAGAGACTACCTCATCAAGTATAACTACATCCACCGAGGTAGATGGCTGGATACACGCCTGAGCTTTAAAAACTGGATTTTAATCTATTTGTTCCCAGAGTCATTAAAAGAAATAATATGCAAATTCTAGTCAATTTTAATTTACAAAAATATAAAATTGTTAAATTGTTAAAAATGTAAGACGTTGGATACATCTGGGTTAATTCGTTTTCCAACCCGGAAAAAAAACTAGCACGATTACATCACCACCACGACCACGATCACAGGCCAGCTTTCGGACTACATTCACATCAACATGGATGAGATCAGGGACGGCAAAATGGTTCACAAGACGCTCACGAACATCAAAGCCGTCAACGAGCCACACTTGACGGTCGGTCGCGTGAACAACGCTCTGACCCTCAACGGAGCCGGCCAGTACCTTGACGTGGGCAAGCATCGAGAGATCTGTTTCGGTAACGTCGCCTACTGCTTGGATGGATTGACGAATTCGATGTGGGTGAAGTTCAATTCGATGGATGACTATGCGTATCTCCTGTCGAATGGAAAAGGATTGCAGGTGGCTTGGTGGAGGTGGTTGAGGGGGGTGGAGGGAAGGGTAAAGGAGGGGGTGAAAAAAATTTAAAGAAGGGGGTGAAAAAAGGGTGAAGAAGGGGGTGAAAAAAGGGTGGAGGAGGGGGTGAAAAAAAGGTGGAAGAGGTAGTTGGTTACTGAGGTAGTTTTGATGGTTATTGTGTTGATGGTGGTGGAATAGGATTCAAATATATTTTTTTAAAATTTCAGGTTTACACTCTGAACAAGCAACTGGTGTTTGAGGTTGATGTCGACGGAAACAAGTGTGCAGTATCAATTCCAGGTGATGATGATGATAATGATGATGATCAGGGTGGTGATGATGATAATGATAATGATCAGGGTGGTGATTATGACAATGATGATGATCAGGGTGGTGATTATGATAATGATGATGATCAGGGTGGTGATTATGATAATGATGATGATCAGGGTGGTGATAATGATAATGATGATGATCAGGGTGGTGATGATGATAATGATGATGATCAGGGTGGTGATTATGATAATGATGATGATTATATTTGTAAAATAATTGTTTCAAATTATTACGTCTCTAGTAATAGTGCTAGTATGTACACAACCCTCAAGGTCTCAAGCTGAACAAGTGGTACTTCGCAGAGTACACGTGGCAGCACGACAAAGGTATGCAACGAGACATGATAATGATTAGGAAACTTAGTATTAATATTATTATAACTTTTAGAAAAACAACAAAAAACCAATAACAATACATCAATAACAACACCACAATAACAAAATAAAAACAACAACAACAATACCAACAAAAACAGGCTTGGACGTCTACATCAACAACCGCTTGATGGGTCGAACCAGCAACTTTGTGGGCAGTTCCAAAAAAGGATTCGGCCAATTAGCGAGCTTCAAAATTGGGTCAGCCAATCCGGGAGAACCAGGGCGGGGCAGGGAGGCAAAGACAGCCAATGCGGTGATTGATGAGTTTGAGTTTTGGTACAGCAACAGGGACGCCCTCATCGCATCTGGATCAATCATCAGAGGTAGCCTTCGGGAAACTCCGCCCTTTAATTTAAATGAATTTTTTATATTATTACTTTTTTATACATTATTTTATTATTTATCCTTTTTTTTCATTATCATTACCTCTCGGCAACCACCTTCAAATATTTCATTATCAAATATTTCATCTTTATTTTGATCTCTTCTCCATCATCAACCCTCTGCAACCCCTCACAGACGCCATCACGTACATCCTCTTCCCGTTCGAGCAACAACAGGGCACCACAGTCCTGCATCCGAACTTCAACATCTACCTTCACAACGGAGCCAAGGTCACTCCGAATGGCAGGATCGGAAACGGCTTGACGTTGAGCGGCAAGGACGAGTATGTGACGTTCGGAGACCAGTCTAGGGTCTGCATGGGCAATCTGCAATTGTGTCCCAAGGGCATCACCATCTCGATGCACCTCAAACCTCACTCATTCGACCGCAAGGCAACCATTCTCTCGGCAGCTCCCTACCACATCTACACCGACAATGGACGGGTGAGATGGCGTGGCGTTCATGCTTGCTTAATTGAAATTATTCTATGACCTTTTTTAAAATACTTTTTAAAAATATGTTTTGAATTCTAAATTAACATTGAAGGTATACAAAAATACAAATATAAATTTTATATTAGGAGTTCAGTACAAAGAAAATAACGATGCAAATGTAATAAATTATTCACTTTCAAACAACACCCCTCAAACAACCCTCTCCTCCTCCCACTTTAAACAGCTCGAAGCCGAG
Organism: Piscicola geometra; assembly: GCA_943735955.1. Classification (NCBI taxonomy): domain Eukaryota; kingdom Metazoa; phylum Annelida; class Clitellata; order Hirudinida; family Piscicolidae; genus Piscicola; species Piscicola geometra. Next base: position 4,885,188 of record OX030965.1, on the reverse strand, counting down.
TTCAGCAACAGCACACACCTGTGGAGGGCGAGTGTCGAGAGGGGCTTGAGACCAGGCCAGTGGCAGCAGTTGGACTTCTCTTGGGACCCCCTGAAGGGCTTGGAAGTTTTCCAGGAGGACCGCCTTGTCGCCTCTGACCACCGTCCTCAGACTCACGAGCCCTACATCACCGACTATACTGTCTATCTCGGTTGGTGGTTTGTTGTTGGTGTTTGTGTGTGTGTGTGTGGAGATTTTTAGATTATCTCATTATTTTTCCTTTTTTTAATTTTTATCCTACCATATGAAAAACACTTAACAATAGACGTATTAATAATTATAATTTAAATGATTTGATTTGATTAAATTATAATTTCATCAATCACTTATTTAAACTGCACACTCCTTGACCAAACCAACACAGGCCGACCCACCTCTGACCTACGCCACAAGGGCTTCGGGAACAGTGACAGCCAAGTGGATGAACTGCAATACTGGTACGCCAGCAAGGACCTGGTCGACACTGATGCAGGTGCTCTTAAGCGCTTTCACGCTTTTTGAAGATTTTTAAAAGAAATTTAAATATTTTAATTTTGTTTTTTAAACTTTGATGCAACCTAGAAATAAATTGTATGAAGAAGGAAAAACTTCTCTACGACTCACCGACATCATTCTCAATACAACACGCTATATAAATATATTTTATTAATTAATTGAATGATTGATTAATTAATTGATTGAACACACGCATGCACGCAGTGATAAACAAGGTGATTCTCGACATGGACGTCATTTCGGACACTCGTCTCCTGAACCCCTACACGAGCATCATGGCCGAGGGAGGCATCATCAACGTGCCTGCCATCAACGCCACCGGCATCAAACTCAACGGCCACTACCAGTACCTGCACACCACCGGCAGTCACTTAGTGTGTCACGGTGACTTGGAAAACTGCCAGAGAGGCTTCACCTTCCGACTGAAACTCCAGCTGCAACGACTGCAAGACGAACAGTATGTCTTCTCCAGCGCACCACTTGATCTCTTTTTCATACACGGCAAACTCAATGCTGTGTTGAAGACGCGTGATTTGGTGTGGAAGTTGCAGTCAAAACAGTTGGAGACGGAACAATGGTACCAGGTGGATGTGTCGTGGAGTCGTGAGGAGGGTGCTGTGATGTTTGTGAACGGAGAGAAACAAGCTCATGTCGCTGCAAAGCCCAACCCTGGTTTGTTGCTTGTCTTTGTGTGTGGGAGTGGATGTGTTTAGTTTGGTGCGGTGTGGTTATAGAGGAATTTTGCGGTGTGGTTATAGAGGAATTTTGTCATGTGGTTGTCAGGTGCTCCTTGCTGTGGTTTCCATACATTCAAGTTCCTAATTTCATCGGTCGTCACCGACAGACAACACGCAATGGTCGTTCGATTCGTCGAAGGATCTGCTGATCGGACAGAGCGGCAACCACATCCAGCGGGGAGACCACCTACACGCCACGCTGGACGACCTGCAGATGTGGCATGCCCGTAGAGATATACTTCTTTACCATAACCTCATCTCTGCTGGTTTGTGTGCGTTTGTCTGTTTCTGTGTGTGTGTGTGTGTGTGTGCGTGTGTGTGTGTGTGTGTGTGTGTGTGTGTGTGTGTGTGTGTGTGTGTGTGTGTGTGTGTGTGTGTGTGTGTGTGTGTGTGTGTGTGTGTGTGTGTGTGTGTGTGTGTGTGTGTGTGTGTGTGTGTGTGTGTGTGTGTGTGTGTGTGTGTGTGTGTGTGTGTGTGTGTGTGTGTGTGTGTGTGTGTGTGTGTGTGTGTGTGTGTGTGTGTGTGTGTGTGTGTGTGTGTGTGTGTGTGTGTGTGTGTGTGTGTGTGTGTGTGTGTGTGTGTGTGTGTGTGTGTGTGTGTGTGTGTGTGTGTGTGTGTGTGTGTGTGTGTGTGTGTGTGTGTGTGTGTGTGTGTGTGTGTGTGTGTGTGTGTGTGTGTGTGTGTGTGTGTGTGTGTGTGTGTGTGTGTGTGTGTGTGTGTGTGTGTGGGCGTGGGTGTGTGTTTAGAAAAAGAACCCGGCACAGATCTAATCACCATTAACATCCCCTAACCACACGCCAACCACACCAACCACAGAGTCTCTGGGCCGCACCAAACCCATCTACGTGAACTTTCCTCCGGTCTACAACAACACGCACTACCGCATCATCTTCGACGGCCAGACGTGGATTTACTTTGACCTCTCGGTGCTGCCTCCTATCTACCATCGGCCCTCACAGCAAGATCTCCTATCTATCTCGTTCAGAACCAGATATCCCGATGGAATGCTCTTCTATAATGGAGACGATGTCAACAATGTTCAGTTACTGCTCAAGGTGTGTGAGTGGGTTATGGTGGTAGTGGTATGAGGTGGTTGATCGATTTTACGAAGGTATTTTAGGATAGTTGTAGAATTTTATAGATGATTATTTTTTGGATCATTATCATCATCACGCCCAACAGGACGGTTACTTGTTTTTGGTTACAGTAGTCAATGGTCAGCAACAAAGGTACGAATAACTAATCATCATCATCCTCATCCCCATCATCATCATCAGCACCACCACCACTACCACCATCATCATTATCACCAGCACTACCACCACCACCACTACCACCATCATCATTATCACCAGCACCACCACCACCACCATCATCATCATCACAAAGGTACCAGATAGGACAGAACAAGATGAACGACGACCAATGGCATGACTTGCTGCTCGACCGTAATGGAAAGATCGTTAGCTGCTTCTGTCATTTGCATCGTTAATTAAATTATATTTGGCATTAATCATGCTATTATATTATTATTGTTATTATTTGTATCATCATCATCATCATCGCCATTTTGTTGTTTTTGTTTCCGTTTTGTCATTATTAAATTATTACAAATAATCAAAATCTGTTTTCTACCTCATGCACAGCTGACAGTGACGATGGACAGGCGACAGGAGTACGTGATCCAACTCGACCACGTGATCAACTTCGTGCAGCCCAGCCACACCTACGTGGGCGGCATCAACACCGACCGCCAACGCGTCTACTACATCAACAACGCCTTCAGAGGCGACCTGAAGGATGTGCGTGGGTGACGGGGGGAGGGGGGAGGAGGGGTTAAGTGATGGCAACGTGGTTTAGTGTGGGGGGTAGTTTAGTGGGGAGGTGGAGATTCAGTGCGGGGAGTAGTGACGTCATTAAATTATAAATATATTATTATTATGTTATTATTCATTAATACATTAATTATTTAAACTACCGCATCACACCGCTAACATAGATTTGGCTGTGGGGCAACCAGCACCCGCACAAGATCTACCTGGGCAGGCTGCCATTCGTGCACCCGATGCCCACCTACATCAACATCACCGGCCACTGGCACTACGAGAGAGATGAGCGCGTGCAGCTGGTCACTCCACCCATCGTGCACATCATCATCGACGTTGATGAAGGGGTCCGTGTGGGGGCTTTGTGTGGTGCTTTGGTGCATGGAGGAGTAGTATGATACATAATTTAATATTGTTATAATAACAATACAACTAATAATAATAATTATTATTATGTATGTTAGTAAGGTATGTACGACAACATCTTTCAACCCACCCCCCTTCCGCAAACTCGCACAGAAGAAGCCGCCCAAGGAGACGGTTCCAGTGACCTTCGACTCAGGCCATTCGCACATCTTCCTCAAGAAGGGCACACCGGCAGACGACTACCAGGACTCGTTCGAACTCAAGTACAAGACGCTCGAGCCCAACGGAGTCTTGGCGCACTTCAGCAAGGCTCCGCACTCAATCGACACCGATGTAGTCATCGAGTTGTTCGATGGAAAACCCTATCTGGTCGCCAACTTCGGTCAAGGCCATCGTCGCATCCCGTTCGGAAGACGGCCTGAGGTGACCAACGACAATAGGGAGCACTTTTTGAGGGTTTTGAACGCCAGGAACATGCTGCAGTTGACGCTGGATCAGGACACCTTCCAGCACGACTACCTGCCAGGCCACAACAGGAGTCTCGACATTTCATCGGCAGAGACGAAGGTTTTCCTCGGTGGAGCCATCAAGCAGAACAAGGTTCCGTGGCAGGTTTGGAGTAGTGGCGGCTTCAAGGGCTGCGTCTGGAACGTTCGCTTCAACCGCGAGGACGACATGGACCTCTGGGAGCTGGTCAGGACGCAAGGAGCCACTGGCATCTCGGAGCAGTGCAAGCAGTCGAGGGAGGATTGTCGACAGGCGCCTTGTCGCAACGATGGCCACTGCGTCTCGCTCTGGAACAGCCACCATTGCGACTGCGCTCACACCCACTACCAGGGACCCGCCTGTGAACAATGTATGACTTGTGTCTTTCCAACCGTTGAGTTTTTATTCCTGAAAAGCCATCATGAAAACACTACAAACCACACAGAATCACTTCAAATACATTCACAAATCACCTCAAACACAATTAAAAACACAATCAAAAATCATCACAAACCCTCACAAAAAACCACAAAGCACCGCCACAAACACCCTAACAAACCATCACAAACAACCACTTAACAGACTCTAGGTTCGTGACGTTCGGAGGCCAAGACAAGTTGATCTACACGCTGAGCAGGCCGGTGGAAACGCACACGAACGACATCTCACTACGCTTCAAGACCCTGAAGGCTGACACCTTCCTCTTTTCACTGCACAACCAGGCCAATAATGACATCATCAAGGTAGTGCTGCTTGTTTTGAAGGGGGGTGGGTGGGTGATGGGATAGGTGATAATGATGAGAGTGGTGGTGGTGATGGTGGTGTTAATGATGATGATGGTGTTGGAAATGATTATGGTGCAGGTGATGGTGGTGGTGATGATGATGGTGGTGATGATGGTGATGGTGGTGATGATCATGATGGGAGTGGTGATAATGGTGAAATGATTATTATTACTATTGTGGTGTAAACCGAAAGTTTTTTTTAAAATTTGTTTTAAAAAAATGTGTGACTCTTAGGTCGACCTGGAAAGAGGCGTTGGAAAAGTTGAGACTCGTTTCAAGGGACAAAACAGGGTACGAGATGGTTTCTATGCATCAATTCGCAATCCATTCATGCTTCATTCGCTTGACACCCATCTACCTCTTCCATTTCATCCATTCCTATATTTCACTACTCCTCCGTCCATCTCATTACTTTCTACATTGTTCTCCCATCCCACTCATCACCAACATTCCACTTCTTTTGTTCCATACCCATCTTCACTACCCACTACTACCCATCCCCTCCTCCTCCTCCTCCTCCTCCTCCTCCTCCTCCTCTTCCTCCTCCTCCTCCTCCTCCTCCTCCTCCTCCTCCTCCTCCTCCTCCTCCTCCTCCTCCTCCTCCTCCCCCTCCTCCTCCTCCCAGCCCACCTTCACGACGTTCGAATGCGAGAAGCCCTTGAACGACAACCACTGGCACACGCTCTACATCAAGCGGAGGGCCAACCATCTCGAAGCCTATGTAGACAACTGCCACAGAGCCATCGGTGATGATGAGGATGGTGGTGGTGGTGATGATGATGGTGATGGTGGTGATGATGATGGTGGTGGTGGTGGAAATGGTGATGATGATGATGATGATGATGATGATGATGATGATGATGATGATGATGATGATGATGATGATGATGATGATGATGATGATGATGATGATGATGATGATGATAATGATAATAATGATAACACCATTGGTGTATTCTCAAGATTTTCACATCCTTTCATCTCCATCCCACCATAGCGACCCTCCCGGAGAGCGACTTCAGGTTCGGGTGGGACAAGGTGACGTTGGCAGACGACCAGCGTCACCCGTTTGTCGGCCATCTGCAGAACTTCATCATCGACCAGCAACACTACTTCAACTTCATCGACCTGAACAACAACAACAACCTCCGCATCTACACGTCCGTCAAAACGTCTGAGCGAGAAAGCCCCATCATTGTGTCGCCAATCACCATCCATCGAGGCAGCAACGCCTTTTTCTACCTGCCACCGCTACAAATCACCGGCGATTCGAAGCTGCAGTTGATGTTCAAAACGCCGGATCCGGATGGTCTCCTGCTATACAACCCTGGAGTTGAAAATGACTTTTTCGCTAGTTAGAAATACTTGATTTAAAATTAATATTTAATATATAATTTTAAAAAAAATTGATCGTATGGGTGAATATATATTACGTTTAAAAACGCGCACACAAACACAAAATCTCACACACACATACACACACTCACACACACACACACACACTCACTCACACACAAACTCACACACAAACACACACACACACACACACACACACACACACACACACACGCGCGCACGCACGCACGCACACACGCACACAAACACACGTACAGTTGAGTTGACTCAAGGGCAGCTTATAGTGCGCGGGGACCAGGGCACGGGCATCCAGGAGGTGGTCTCGAAGGCGGGGCTTGTGAACGACAACCAATGGCACAGCGTGGAGGTGCAGCAGAGGAGCAAGAACCAGTTCGAAGTGCTCGTCGATGGCAGACACCAGGACATGCTCGTCTTCCCGTCAGTTTGTGTATTTGTTTGCGCATGCATCCATGCATGCATTAATTTATTTTTGCATTTATCCATGAATCCATCCATCTATGCATCTATCCATGCATGCATCCATCCACGCATCAATCATCCATCAACCCATCCATTCATACATGCACCCACGCACCCATTCATCCACGTACCCATCCATGCATTTATCCACACATTCACCATTCACGCACTCATCCATGCATTTATCCACACGTTCACCATCCATCCCACCCGCCACAGAGAGAGCTCTCACACAATGGACCTGCACAGTCACCTCTTCATCGGCTTCGTGGATGACGCATTGAAGGAGCGATTGCGAGCCCAAGTCAGGTCGAACAAAGGATTCGCTGGCTGCATCGCGTCCCTGGTCGTCAACAGGTGCTGCATAGTCTGTCATTTTTAAAGTTAGGCGTACAATTGTCGATGCTATATGTAAATTGCACATTGTACACTAACAATGATATGGGTACATGACTCTATGTTAGGTATAATCCAGCTTTAGGTAGACCTTCAAATAAAAACCCGTGTTACCCAAGAAGCTTATCACTAATGAAATCTTAAATTTTGGGATATTAACAGTTTGCCAACCTATACTAACCGCCACACTCCTTCCCTCCACCACAGAGTGTGGTACAACATCGACGTCGACAAGTATCGAAGTGGATCGCACATCACGTCGGGATGCACTGGTGAGTTTCCACCTTTCCACCATGACTCATATACACTTCATGACCGACGAATTCTCTATCTCTCCCGCTCACTTTCTAGACAATGTCTCATGAACACTACATCACCGATGAATCTTCTATCTCTCTTGCTCACGACAGACCTCAGCGAGACGGTCAGGTACTGCGTGCAGGGCATTTGCAAGCATGGAGGATACTGCAGTGAGGTGGCTAAGGGCTTCAGATGCAACTGCGACCACACCACTTATACCGGGGAAAGATGTGACCAAGGTGGGAAAAGAAGGCATTATAACTGTTTTGCAATACTTCTTTTTCTAATACACATTCAAGTATTTTATTATTGTATTGTATTGAAATGGATTGCATTGCATTGTATTGTATTTTATTGATCAATCATCAACCTTTCCCACTCCCGAACCCAACAGAATCAGAGGGACTGAGGTTCGGCGAGAGGAATGGCAGGGGCATCGGCATCGTCAACATCCAGCCACCGCTGTCGACCGACTACGACCGCATTTCGTTCGGCTTCATGACGTTCGCCAACAAGGGCACCCTGTTGAGAGTCGATGCGGCCGATCAGAAGGACTTCACCGAGTTCAAGCTGGTTAGTGATGCTGTGTGCTTGGTTGGTTGTTGGTGAAGTAGTGAAGGGGGTTGTTGGTCATGTGGTTGATGGTATGGGGTTTGTTTGTGTTGTGGTTGGTGAAGTGAAAGGATGGTTTATGTGTTTGACGGTGCAGTCAATGCAGTTGGCGATAACATACTGTTGAATTAATGCACGGACAAAAACCACCACACCCACCAATCACCCAAGGTGGACGGCAGGCTGGTCACCACTTACAGGGTGGGAGGGGCATGGGGACAGACCAGAGTGCTAGGCAATCTGACGCAGAGATACAACGATGGAGCCTACCACAGGGTGGTTTACGTGCGGCAAGGCGGCAATGCCAGTGTCACTGTCGACGACTTAAGTCGAGATGAGCAGTTTAACTTAGGTGAGGGGTGGCAAGGCGGGTGATGGAAAATGATTGGAGAATTAGCTAAACACTAACGCAATTATCATCAATATCACTACTAAAATTGCCACAATTACCACCAACGCTGCTACTTCTACTACTACTACTACTACTGTGACTACCGCTACTACTACCACCAACATTACTACTACTACCACTACTACCACTACTACTATTACCACCACCACACGCAGGTGACCAGCGCAAGGAGTTGAACCTCTTCAACCAGATGTCGATCATCAAGATGGGAGGCAATTTGGACGCCAAGAACAGAATCATCGACTACTACAATGGCATTCTTGCCGGTAATCATTATCATCATTATCATCTTCACCATCATCATCATCATCATCACCATCATCATCATCATCATCATCATCGTCATCATCATCATCATCACGCAGGCGTGTCTGTCAACGGCATGCGAGTGATTGACAACCAACATATCAAGAGAGAAGACGTCACCATAGCAACCCATCCCTTCAACATGTATATGATGATGATAATCACCATCGTCATTTTTATCATCATCATCATCATAATCATTATTTTCATCAGCATCATCACTATCATTATTACCATATTTATTAAATTATTTCCAACTTTGCATTTAAATGCCCATTTACCATCATCATCTTTCACTTCCACACACTCAAACACACATACCACACTCTCCAGCGAGCAGATCTCGATCCAAGTCTCGGTGAAGCCTTTCGACATCACCAGACCAACCAGACCGCCCCTCATCTCGACCGCCATCACTCCCTTCGGCACCACCAAGTCGATCGACCACGGTGGCGGTGTCGGCTGGGGCGATGAGGATATTATCGGACCTAGGTTCGAAAAGGTGGTCGCAGCCTCGCCTGTGGCAGGCATCGGAGGCGCTGGAGCGAGGGCCGCTGGTGGTATAGGTGCCATGCTGGGACTGCTGCTCTTGGCTTCATCGGCCATGTGGGCGCTCTTCAAGTTCAAGCCTGGCTTGCTGCCCGGGGGCATGGCCGGTAAAGGAGCTGACGTGGAAGCGCTCATCAGCAAGCAAGTGCCGTCCACCGGTGCTGCCCAGTCCAAAGCACCCCAGCCCAGTCTTGAGGTGTGTGTGTCTTGCATGATGGCCTTGATCTAGTGGGCTCCAACTAAAAATCATTTTGTCAATGTAAATATAAATAATTATATAAAGCTTTTTTTTGTGCAACTGAGTTCCATCTAAAATTCATTAAAGCTAGATAAAACTTTTTTTCCTTTGATCTACTGAGTTTTAATCAAAATATCATTCACACTATTTAAATAGAAAAGTCATTCAAAATATTTAAATGAAAATTCATTTAAATAGAAAGGTCATTAAAATATTTAAATAAAAAAATAATTCAAACTATTTAAATCTCTCCCACCAAAGGGTTATGAGATTGGAGACGACAACAGGGTGTTGGCGCTCAACCAGGAACACTTGGCTGGTGCCACTGCCCCGCAGACTGTCACCTACTCTTATGAGAGGACCCAGGTTGAAGAGGGAGGGAAGGAGGGGATAGGTTTGGATGGTTGGGGAATGAATCGGTGGTTGGTTGGGTTGGTTGGGTTTTTGCAGATGGGTAGTTTGTGGGATGGGTGGTCTAGAAAGTTTGTAGTTTGGTGAATATGTGGATGGGTTTATTAAAAAATATAATATCAATTTCAGTTCAAAAATGGACTCACTAAAACATCAAACACTCACACACACATATACACATTCCCACACACACACACACATACGCGCACACACACACACACACACACACACACAAACACACACAAAAACACACGAAAACACATTCCAACAGACGTTCACGCAGCCAGAGCAGGCCGCCGGCATGATGGGCGTTTTGACGCTACCAAACATCACAATGCGCAACGTCGACCTCAGCTACGGCGGCTTCAACCAACAAGACATCTTCACGCAGCAACAGCAACAGCGCATGCAGCAGCAGCAACAGCAACTCATGTCGACGACTTCGACGCTGGCGCACAATTCAAGCAGTCTCAACCGCAACTACATGGCCGCCGAGGAGATCCGGGTCGACTGCGTTCAAATGACCAACAATGGCAGATTCGTCGTCACCGGTTCGAATTGCGGACCGCCGCAAGTGTGGGATTTGAAGGTGGGATGATGGGGTGGTGGTTGTTTGGTGTGTGGTGATAGGGTGTGGAGGATTGGTGGAAAGGTAATAGGATCTTCAAGCTGATGCGGGTTGGACTAAGCATAAAAATCTAACTGAGGAAAAAATAATTAACAAATAATTTTTGACAAACAATTTTATCAAAAAAACCATGACAACAACGACAGAGTGGTGAGCTGGTGAGGATGATGCGTGGAGACCAGTTCAGCTCGACCGACCTTCACCTTGCGAATGGAGACACCCTATTGGTTGGTCAGGTTGCAGAGTTGGAGCCAATTGACTCCTTGGATGTCAGTGCGTCCAATAGAATTCATCAGAGGAAAATGCAGGTAGTTATGATTGGTTAGTGGTTTCCATGGTAATGAAACTATTGAATCTTTGTTCAACTTTTTAAAAATCCTATTTATAAACACATCAAAGCTCTTACAAGTATTTTACACCTTCGACCATCTCATCATCTCCTTCCTTCACTATTCCTCACTGTTTTCATCTTTCCACTATTCCTCTCTATTTCACTTTATCACCATCTCCTTCACCTTCACTTATTCCCACCACCTCACCATTCCACCCTCTCACCACTTCTCACCACCTTTCACTCCTTCACCACTCTTCATCATCTCTCCCTCAGTTGTGGGACTTCGAGACAGGCAAGCCGCATGAGATGCTGAGGACTGAGACATGCACTGCTTCCTGTATGATGAATGATGGAGAGAGGTGGGTGGGTGGGAGAGGGGCATGAGGAGAGGGGGATGGAAAGAAGGAGGAGAAGGAGAAAAAGGAATGGAGAGAAGGTGGAAAAAGAGGGGAATGGCAGTGATTTGAATAAGTGAAGGGGATTACCCATCACTACTAATATTGTAATCGTCTTAACTCCCACCATCATCATCATCACCATCATCATCATCATTATCATCATCATCATCATCATCATCAGGATCGTCTTAGGCAGGACTGACAAGTTCGGAGGAGGCACCACCATCATTGTGTATGACCTTCTGTCGAAAGAGGCGGTGCGTTCCTTCAAGTGCGACTCCAGCTTTGGCTTTGCCGATCACATCAGGTTTGGAAACACGGATGGTTCTGTTTTAGGAAGCTTATTCAATTGTTTTTTTGATTTTTAAATTATTTTTTTTCATATTCACCACTAATCGACTAACAAATCCACTTACCAAATTCCACTTTCACCATCCATTATCACTTACCCACCACCCACCAGTACCACCACTACCATCACTTACCTACCACCACTTAACCACCACTACCATCACTTACCTACCACCACTTAACCACCACACTTACACACCATTTTTCCACTACCACCACACACACCCTTCACCCACCAAACCACCACTACCACAGCTACTTGAGCGTCTCGAAGGACAACCGCTACATCATCGCTGGCTTCCAAAACTCCTACGACAACACCGCCAACTACGCCACCTTTGATCTTGCCTCCAACGACCTCTCTGGTCTCAAGGTCGCTTCCTTGGACGCCCCTGTCGAGGTGGGAGGGGGGAGGGAAAGTGGGAGGGGAGGGGATGAAGGGAGGGAGTAGGAAAAGAGGGGGGTGAGAGAGAGAGGTGAGGGGATGTTAGGGGATTTTAGGGGGTGGTGGGGAGAGAAAAAGAAAGTGTTGAGTGAAGAAAAGTAAAAAAAAGGGAGGGGAGAAATGTGAAAAAAGTATGTAACAAAAGCATCGTCGCCATTATCATCATCATTACCACCATCATCCTCATCCTCATCATCACCACCATCATCCTCATCATAATCACCCTCATCGTCATCACCATCACCACCACGCAGGTGACAGCGGTGTTGAACGACAGTGAGGCTGTCACGGGCACCAGGAGGGGGGAGTTGATCGTGTGGAGCATGAAGACGGGTTACAACTTCTACTAAATACTTTTCTTATAACTTTTTCTAAATATTTTTTTATCGCATTTAATTTATTAATCTATTTTACTCTTTTTCATCATTTCCGGTTACTTTGAATTGTTTGGTATTTATTTTGTTTGCACACATTTTCAATACTCTCTTTATAAATGTAATTAGAGCATTCCATCTGAACCACCAACCATCAACTCCACCACACCACACAACCACCAACGAACCCGACAGGCCAACTGCTCAGGACGCTCGGTGGGAGCGGTCTTTTGCACGCCGGCAGCAGCGACCACCACGGCGACGTGAAGGACATTGTGATGAGCAGGGACGGACAGGTACTAGTGTCGGCATCGTCTGATGGAAGTCTCAAGGTGTGGGACGTCGAGAGTGAGCAGCTACTGCATACCCTGATTGGACACAAAGATGAGGTGGGTGGGTGATCGAGCGGTGGGTAGGTGGCTGTTGTTAGGTGGTTGTTGGTAGTTAGTGGTTGTTGTTAGGTAGTTGTTGTTAGGTGGTTGTTGGTAGCTAGTGGTTGATAGTTAGTGGATGATAGGTGGTGGTTGTTAGGTAGTGTTTGCTGCTAGGCGGTGGGTGAAGCATCGTTTTTGGTAGTGGCTGTGCAAATGGTGGCTAGGGGTTTGGTTTCATGGGGGTCGGAAATATTATCACTAGTCATGATTGCTTAACAATCTCTTTTAAATATTTACAATCAGCAATTGTATCCATGGACCCCATCTTCTCAGGTGTGGTGCTGCTGCTTGTCGCCTGACAACGAGTTGGTTGGCTCAGGCTCCAAGGACGGCACGATCAGGATGTGGAAGGTGCTTTCATAGCGTTTTAAACTTTTGAACTTCATTAGTAGTAGTTTATCGATCAATTTGTCCTTTAAGACTCTCGTAACTACTTCTACTATTGCCATCATTTTTATAACTGCTACCACCGCTATCACAACCACTACCACCAATACTACAAATACTCAAAGTATTACTATCGCTATACCAACCACTGCCACTGCTACTACAAATACTAAAAGTACTACCACATCCATCACTACTTTAACCTTCACATTCATTACTACTGCAATAACAATCACGATTACAACAACAACAGCCACCACAACAACAACCACCACAACTACAACCCCTACAACTACCATCACAACCACCACAAAAACCACCACAACAACTACCACCACTGCAACCCCTACAACTACCAGCACAACAACCACCACAACCAGGTGTCTGACGGGGCTCCAGTAGCGGCCATAGACGCTGGCATGACCATCTTCAAGGTGCCCAGATGTTGTCCTCCATTACTTAGACATCTCTTAAACATTTAGAGACTTTCAATGAATTTTACTTTGAATTAAATTTCAATTTGAAGAATAAACTGAAATATCAAAGAAAATAGAAAAAACAACTTTATTTTGTCTTTTCATCATTTACATCAACATCTTCTTTGCTAAAACTGGCTGATAAAAACCAAAAAACACTGTCATTAACTAAGAACATCATTCATCAACGCTAACAACAACAACATCAACAACAACAACACTGCCCAGGTACTGTTGAGCAACAACAAGAAGACAGTGGTTGCCCTGGGCGACAAGGGAGGAGCCAGGAAACTCATCATGCTCAAGGTCGTCAGATCGACCGCCACCATGGACCGCAGGGCTGTGTGAGGTGGTGGTGATGATGATGAGGAGGAGGAGGGTGGTGGTGAGGAGGAGGAGAAGGGTAGTGATGAGGAGGAGGAAGAGGAGGGTGGTGGTGAGGAGGAGGAGGAGGGTAGTGGTGAGGAGGAGGAGGAGGGTGGTGGTGGTGGTGGTGAGGAGGAGGAGGAAGATGAAGAAGATGAGGGTAATGATGATAATGATAATAAAGAAGAAGATGATAATGATCATGAAGATTTTTTTAATTATGCAAGATTTGTTTCATTTGATTAGCAATATTTGCAATATAACTAACTTCTTCGAGTTTGCTCCATCATGTCGCGCTGATCTATTTTTGTCCATTTAAGTATTTATTCACTATAAAACAAACTAATTTTACTAATTTATATTCAATTGTTTATTCATTATAAAACACAAACTAATTAAATGCTTTAAGCGCCGCTTGCTATTTGTTAGAACTCCTCGATCTGGTTGTAGACACACATGTACATACGACAAAACACTTGGTTCTAGTGCCAGTAGTACTTGCTACAATGCTTTATCCGTCTCTGCTTCTACGATGCTTTCAATAACTTAATGAGGAGATGATGGTGATGATGATGATGAGGGGGTGAGGATGATGATGATGATAATGATGGTGAGGATGATGATGATGATAAGGGTGGTGATATTGATGATGATGCTTTCTTTTTGGCGGTTATAGTGATGAGGATTTGTTGCTGGCGATGAGGATTGGCAATGTTGTTGGGTGGAGAACTTTAATGCTATTTATTTTCACTCGCTTTAATGCAATTTATTTTCACTAGCTTTCTAGAAACGTTTGCATTGGTTTTGTGTGACTCTTTGTAAATTTAAATTCATTTTATTGATTGGTGATTTTCAAGGATTACCGTTTTGGTTTTGAAATTTTAGTTTCGACGTTAGATGGCAGTCTGGAGGTGTATGCATGTCCAAAATCGCCAAATTTAGCTTTTAAACTAAATCAATGTTTTCACCTTTGAAATTAAGCGCTTGCATGAGGTGCTTGTTGCAATAATCATGGTAAATTAACTGTTCTAAGCTACCCTACGGCTTCCCTGAGTTTCAAGATGTAGATTTCAATGAAACTTCCCATTTCTTATCCCTCTTTTCCCGCTCAACTGCCTTCTCTCTTTCCTCTCCCTCAACCTCTCTAATTTATCTTTCATTTTGAACCACTTCTCTTTTTTCTTTTTTTAATGTTTTCAAAGCACATCTCTCAAAAGATGTTTCTTCTTCCACCACTCTCCTGCCTGTCTCTTTTTATCATGTTCTCTCCTCCAGAGAAGGCAGTGGAGTGACGGAGCGCTATATAATTTATTCAAACCATCTATTTGTGTCTTCATTGTTGCGTACCAGCCTTAATGACAGCCTAGTAGAAGTTGAGTTCAAGTCCACTTAAATTATTTTTGAAGAAGCACTCTTTCAAATCGTCTCTAGAAGGACTTAAACTATTTTAATTTCCCATTCGCTTGAGTCGTGCCTTTAGGGAAGCCACTGAGGTCATGCGGTAGCCTCTCATGATGATGATGATGATTATGATGGTGATGAAGATAATGATGAAGATTATGATAACGATGATGATAACGATGACGATGCTTTCAAAGTATTCTGAATTGCGTACACTGTTTTAAGCTCTGCAACTAAGCTCTCCCTTTGCTACCTGATCATGTATTAACCGCATCATTACCGTAACGATCATAACTTCTTAATATCATCGGCATCATTATGATCATTTCTTAGTATCATTATCATAATTTCTTGGTATCATTATCATAATTGCTTAGTAGCATTATCATAATTAGTATCATTATCATAATTATTTAGTAGCATCATCATAACTTCTCATCATCATTATCACACAATTTCTTGGTATCATTAGTATTATTATGGACGATGGTCCTCGTTGACTTTTCTAGTAATCGTCTGCTCGCAGGTCATTCTGTCCGAGGAGGACGACGTTGCTGCGTCGCCGAAGCTTTCTAAGCCGCTTATGTGTTTTTCGGCGTTGACTTTCTGTTGGTTTCCACTTAGATCTTAGTTCATTCGGAATAAAGTTTAATTTAAAGTATAACTTTATTGAGGAATGCAATTAGATGCATGTAGAGGTTTCTGCTGCTTCTACTGCTACTACTACTACTGCTACTGCTGCTACTACTACTACTGCTACTACTACTGCAACTACTACTGCTACTACTGCTACTACTGCTACTACTGCTACTACTGCTACTACTGCTACTACTACTACTACTACTACTGCTACTACTGCTACTACTACTACTACTACTACTACTACTACTACTACTGCTACTACTGCTACTGTCTAGAGAGAAATCATCTTTTCAGTTAATAAATAGGCTACTGAGAACAACCCAACAAAGATAAAAGAATAGTTTTTCTCAATAATGTTTCTATTCATCCATTCATTCTTACCCCTTTTGCAGCACCACCACACAGACGATGAAACACGAAAAAAAAAATCATTCAACAATCAAACGTACAACCTCGCATTGAACCACACACTCATGCACACATGTCCAACCACACATATAAACACACATACAACCACACACATCCAACCACTCACACCCAATCACATAAACAACCACACATACAAACACACATCTCACACACATAAAAAACCACACATCCAACCATACATGTCCAACCACACATCCAACCACACACCTACAAACACACATACAACCACCTACACACATACAACCACCTACACACATACAACCACCTACACACATACAACCACAAACACATACACATACAAGCACACACATCACATGACGGGGGACATGAAGCTGAAGCCACTGAACGTGTCTTGTTCAATACTGTCCAGGAGCGCCTTGTTGGTGGGCTGCGTCAGTTTGGCAGGCTCTCTCGTGAACTCAAGCTCGAAGTTTGAGATGTCCGCACAGCCGTTCTGAGGGGAAAGGGGGAATTAATCAAATAACAAATAAATATAATGTATTTATATAGCACTTTTTATTAAATTCAAGAGCGGGAAAAAAATATTAAAGTGAAGAAAAGAGAAATAAAATGTGTTTTTTTCATTTTAAAGGTTTAATAGTTTAAAGCGAAATTCTAAATTCTAAATTAATAAAGTATACAAAAAAGTTACCGTAGTGGGGATGAATGGTGGAGTGATGGCTAGCTGCTCGTACAGGCTCCAGTCGACTCCAGCAAAGAAGGCATGCTCCCTCACTGGTCCGTAAGCCGACGTTGGCATGCCTAGCCTCTTCGCTGGGTCCTTCTCCAGGAACTGTGGTGTTGGCGATGATGATACTGCTTCACTGATTCAATTAATTCCGTTAAATAAATGCTAGACCTATTTTTCTTTTTAACTTTTTTTCTACTACCCTTAACAACACTCCATCTTTCTCCTTTTCCTGCCGCTTCTCCTCCCTCTCCCATGCCTCACACCTCCACTTCACCACCCACCTGACTGACGCATAGAGACACCGCTGAATCGGGCTTGACAGTTTTCATCGCCTTCATGGGCTGCTGCGTGATGCTCTTGAACATCTCCTTCTCGTTCCTGCCGCAGAAGGGCAGCTTTCCTTCGAACATTTCGTACAAAACCACTCCGAACGAGAACCAGTCTACCGACTCGTTGTAGTTTTGTGCGTTAATCACCTGTCGTGTGCATGCATTGGTGAGGCTCTGCAATTTGTAATATCAATTAATGTTAGTTAATTAATTAATAATTTAATTAAACCACACAATTAGTTAATATCTACCAATCTTAACTTCCAATTAAATGTCTAGATCACATTCCTCGTTTTTTCTATGATTGTGAAATTTTTAATCACAAACATCTTTGCATCTACAAATACAATGACGAATCCATCTCGAACCTCAGGGGCCAGGTAGTGGGGCGTGCCACAGAAGGTGTTGGTGGTCACTTCTCCCACACTGCCCTCTTTGCCTTCGAAACGAATTCAATTGAGCTATAAACTATGGTTCTTGTCAAGATAATAGAAAGTTAGAGAGTTAGGATAAATAAAATTGTAAGTAAGGATACATAAAGTTGGCAGTTAAGGTACATACAATTTTGAATTAAGATACATACAATTTTGAATTAAGATACATACAATTTTGAATTAAGATACATACAATTTTGAACTAAGATACATACAATTAGCTCTAAATTTTTCTACGTGATTTATGAGATAAATGCATTGAGAAGAAAAAAATACAATATAGAAATTCCTTCTTACACATTCCAAAGTCTGCGATCTTCACGTGACCCTGGCTGTCCAATAAGATGTTGTCTGGCTTCAGGTCCCTGTCGGAGGTGTGTATACCAGCTCACGGAAGCCAATCGAAGCTTCGCAGACAAATAAGTTTTTATTATTAATTTATTCTTAATTTATTATTGTTTTCTTTATTCATTTCTTTCCTGTTTATAAATTAATTTATTGCTTATTAATTATTTATTCATTTATTACTTATTAATTATTTATTCATTTATTACTTATTAATTATTTATTCATTTATTACTTATTAATTATTTATTCATTTATTACTTACTAACTATTTATTCATTTATTACTTATTAATTAATTATCCGGTTATTACTTATTAATTATTTATTCGTTTATTAATTATGTAACCTGTAGACAACACGATTTGAGTGCAGGAACTGCAGTCCTATGACCATCTCGATGGCGTAGAAGCGGGCCCTGTCTTCCTTGAAGCGCTTGCTCTTCTGAATGTGGAACATCAAATCCCCTCCGTTCAGGTACTCCATCACGAAGAAGAGGTGCGTCTGTCGGTTGGATAGGGTGAGTAGAGGATGGATGGATGGATGGATTGTTGCGATGTTGGTTAGGTAGTTTATTTGCGCACGTTAAATGTTTCGAAGAATTTATGAATATCACGCGTAAAAGGACATTAAATTCAAAGGCGAATAAGGCACTCTGACGTTGGTCTGGAAGGTGCAGATGAGTTTGGTGAGGAAGGGACACTTGTTTCCCAACTCGAGCACCCTCCGTTCCACCAGCGTGCTTTCCACATCGTTGTCCTCCAGCACCACGTCCTTCTTGAGAGCCTTGATGGCGAATGTCTGGTTGCTGCTCGTCTTCTTGTTCTGCGCTGTTCCATCTCTGCTCTTTCTCTCCGCCAGAAACACCTGTTATCGTGCGAGATTTCATTTCTGTATTATTTTGCATACTTGACGTCAAATCAGGTACGTTTTAATATACATATTATATTATAGCAGATCGAATGTGGTTTATTGAACTGAAAACACTATTCAGTGAAAAGTATCATGTTGTCGCATCACTCGGCAACTCTCACTTTGCCGAAACTTCCTTTTCCGATGACTTTGAGGAGCTTGAAGTGGTCCAGAGAGACCTTCGAGGGCGGCATGTAGGAGGGCTTGTCCCGCTTGAAGATCGACTGTCTTTTCGTTGCCGCAGGTCTGTTGCCGCTGCTGCTGCTGTTGCTGTTGTCTGTGGAGACGAACATCATGGTGCGTCTGTTGTTTGGGAGGATCTTCTCTTCGTTCGACACTCCAGCCTTTCTGCTCGCAGTTCCGCTGTGGGAAGAGATGAAGAAGAGGATGATGAGGATTTCTCAAAAAACGTTTTTTGTTCTTCCTGTGATGAATTATGAAAAATGTAATTTAACTTTCAATAAAGGAAAAATCTCAACATTTTGCATCCGACTTACACATCATCGTTCTCATCCACTGTGCTCTCTCCCGAGAAGGAGTCAACCAGAGTGATCTTCTTGCTTTCGTGACTGAGTATGCTGTACACCTCGTCAATCTTCTCGTCTTCATTCTTCACGGGCTGAGCTCTACGGATGTTGACAGGTGCTGGCGCGGTCGAAGGGGTGTCTTTAGGGCTGGTCTTGATCGCATGAAGGTTTTCGTTGTTCACCGTCTCGAGGAGTTCCTTCAGGATCTTTTGCTTGATGCCGCAGAGGTTCGGCACGAATTTGTAGCACTTTTTGTGACAAATCGCTCCGCAGTCTTTTGGGGAGTTTTTAACAGTGCAATAGTAATCTCTTTGGTACTATTTCACTTATTCTCCAAGCAAAAAAACACCAACCACCTAGCGAGTTAAATAAAACTTCAACACACAAACAAACACGGGCGTACCTTCACACTTGAGGCCTTGCTTGAAGAGACCGAAGAGCATGGTGCCGCAGTGGTCGCAGAAGGTGGGAGACATGAAGGAGTTCAGCACGAAGCGATGAGGGATGTTCACGTTGAAGCGCTCTGACATGTACTGTGGGGCAGTGCTGGTTCTTGAGTTCGTTGCTTGGTTATGATGAGTGCATGGGTTTTTTAATTCATTCATGCTTCTATCCATTATTTTATTAATCTATTCATCCATCCATCCATCCATCTGTTCATCCATCTATTCATCCATCTGTTCATCCATCTATTCATCCATCTGTTCATCCATCTATTCATCCATCTGTTCATCCATCTATTCATCCATCTATTCATCCATCTATTCATCCATCTATTCATCCATCTATTCATCCATCTATTCATCCATCCATCCATCCATCTGTTCATCCATCTATTCATCCATCCATCCATCCGTCCATCCATCCATCCATCCGTCCATCCATCCATCCATCCATCCATCCATCCATCCATCCATCCATCCATCCATCCATCCATCCATCCATCCATCCATCCATCCATCCATCCATCCATCCATCCATCCATCCATCCATCCATCCATCCATCCATCCATCCATCCATCCATCCATCCATCCATCCATCCATCCATCCATCCATCCATCCATCCATCCATCCATCCATCCATCCATCCATCCATCCATCCATCCATCCATCCATCCATCCATCCATCCATCCATCCATCCATCCATCCATCCATCCATCCATCCATCCATCCATCCATCCATCCATCCATCCATCCATCCATCCATCCATCCATCCATCCATCCATCCATCCATCCATCCATCCATCCATCCATCCATCCATCCATCCATCCATCCATCCATCCATCCATCCATCCATCCATCCATCCATCCATCCATCCATCCATCCAGCCACCTTGGTTTCTCGACTGTTCTTGGCACTTCCGGTACATCGGTTGAAGAGCTTGTCGTGGCACCTCTCGTGCACGGCACACTTGCATACTGTTCATTTCGATGTTTAACTTGATTTTATTTTCTTTTTGCTGCTTTTTTTAAACAATAGCTTTTTTAACTAAATCGTCTGCTTTTCTGATCTAATAAATAACGTGCAGTTGAACCGCATTTTATTTAGCAACTTTTTTATTTTAAGAATAATATATATTCATAAATGAATTCCCTCACTTTGGCAGTTTAGTCCAATCTTCTTGAAACCCCTGCAAAATTGAAAGTTTTGTCAGCAGAGTGCTAAGCGGTGATTAAGTTAGCAGTAGGTTGTTAAGAACGCTCCGTTTGTTATCACTCTTATCACAGCTTCAAAACCTTCAAAGCTTTAAAACCACAAAAAACTTCCATTGGTTTCCCCCATCCCTCTTTCCATCCCATCCACTCCTCCACCCACCACATGAATTCCGAGCAGTAAGAGCAGAAGGTGGGTGACTTGAAGTACACCTTGGCGAACTGGTGGCCTCTGAACGTGATGATGTGTTGTTGTCTCATAGCGAACCTCCTCTGCGCTGACATGTACACCTCTTCGTCTTCGTCTTCTTCGTCGAAGTAGTCGATTGCTGTGGTGGTGGTGGGATGTGGTTTGTGTTGCTCTTGTTGTTTGTTTTGGTTTGGTGTGGTGTGGAGTGATGGGGTGTGTGTGTGTGGTACGGTGTGGTGCGGTGTGGAAAGTTAGTGTGGTGTGTTTTCGTAGTGTTCTGTGGTATAGTAGTGTGACATAATGTAGTATGGCAGTGGAATGAATGATTTCTACGATTCTGGTTTTAAAAAATGTTTTAGAAATGTCGTTACTAACACCGACTTACTCAAAAGAACAACTCGCCACTCCCAAACCTTGTGCTTTATTAGAGTTTCCCTTCACGAATGGGTTGGGTGGCTGGACGGGGTTGGGAGTTTCGGATTCTTTTTTGAAGTGTTTCACGAGGAGGATAAGCTTGCAACTTGGATTCATTTCCAACTGCACGGAAAAGTGGATGGGATGATGGAAAAGATGGATGTCTTTTTTTATATGGGGATGATGATGGTGGTGATGAAAAAGATGCTAATGATGAGTGGTAAGCGTATTTTTCCCTTCTTTTAAGCAACGACTTTATGCACAAAGAACACTCACTTCTCCGCTGTTCCATTCGTTATCCTTGACGCAGTACCCCGCTAGGATGTGGACTCCGACTGTCACTTCAGCCTTGCTACCACCACTGCCACCACTGCTGCTGCTACTGTTGCTGTTGCTGCTGCCGACGACCTTGTTGTTGGAGACGATGGAAATGTGGAAAACTCGTCTGTCGAAGATGTGGGAGTCGAAGAATGAGTTCCATTCCAGCTTGATGGTGCGTCTGATCTGACAGAGCTCCAGCGATCCGTCCGCTGTGGTTGGTGGTGTTTGTGGCGTGAATGCACGTTTTAATCATTCAATCAATCAAATAAATAAATGTATATAGTGCTTTTTCATAAATTCAAGAGCGCATTGGATTTGAGATTAAAAGAAAAATGTTTCTAAAAGAATTGTCAAAGTGCTGTTGCATGCAGTGGTTGTCATTCACACAAACAACCTCCTTTCTTGGCTTCCTTGATCCTCACCTCGACACACGTGCTCACTTCCGTTGCCACCCCTCTCAGTCCTTCCACTCCCAACAGTTTCACCCGCAAAAAACCGGACATTTTCGATACTTTTTAATTTTCTACTTTTATTTATTTTTTTATTTTTTATTTCTACTTGTCGTCTTAATATGAGCAATGGCTTACAACTTGATAATCACTTGAATCTCCTATTCCTTCTTCTCTCATATCCTCCTTCGATCTAGGTCGTCTCTTACAATTATGTCTCTTTTAAAACGAAAAATTCTAAAGGTTCTCTTTGAGTATCTTTCAACTATTCTCGATTTAAATCAAACCCAAATATTTAAAAAATCCCGTTAAATGAACAAATATTTTCTTTATTATGACAGCTTTTCTTACCTATAAGTTATATAATAGTTAGACTATAAAGGCCCTAGGCTGACTAGCATTGAATGCAGAGTGTCACAGCTTTAAAATAGAACTAGGAATCTTCTTAATTACTTCCAATTTAAGGCTTCGGTGTATTAATAGACTTACTGGAACGGTATGCCTTTTTGAAGTATTCAAACCTGTTTAGTCACAGTGGACTATCTTAAGCGTGTCTTGAGAAGATTTAGTGAACATTTCACTTGATTCTATAAGCATGGTTGAAGCGCCTACATTGAATGTTCACCCTTCTAGTCTCTACTGCTTTAGATTAATTTGTGGGTGAGAAGATGGTGAGTGATAGATGATTGGGGATTGATAGATGGAAGAATGGTAATGCATGGATGATATATTTCAAACTAAAATATTTTGGAACCTCAAATTGAAGACTGATTGGGAGATTCTTGAAAATGCAAAATAAATTATATCGAAAGCAAGAGGCGTGGGTGAATTCGTCGTCGATATTTACCAGAGTTCACAAGTTGCAGAGAATTAAAGCTTGATTGAATTGATTGAATAAGGTTGAAACGCTGTCAATAGACATTTGATGATTCTTTGTCGAATTTAAAGATTTTATACATCTGAGTAGGAAATAAATGATCCGAAAATATTTGGATTCAGAAATAGCATTCAAAGCTTTGTAAACTCAATGCAAAAGAGTAAGACACAAATTCTAATAGAGACATGATGAAATGTTAGTTTAAGATATGGATGTAAAGTGGATGAAGATGATGAAGAAAATGGTGATGATGATTATCAACATGTTGAAAGTTAATGGAAAACCCTGAAAAAGGGGGCATATGTTTCAAAAGAATTGTAAATAATACTAAAATAACTTCTCAACTACGACAATGGCATGATCTATGATGCATCAGTGATGACAATGATGATGACGACAATGATGACACTTTTCTACTTTCAATCTACTTAAAGAGCATGACAAACTGCCACAAATTACACGACTGTTCATGACTCAACACTGCATGACTAGTTCATTGTATAGCGCTTTACTCAGAATAGAAGTAAAAGGCGGTAAAGATTTCTGCTTTGAAGACTTTCATGTGAGAAATCCCAATAATTCTCTTTGCACTCATTGTGATCATCGGAATTATGTGTGGGTTTGTGTGCTTGTTTGTGTACTTGTTTATGTGCTTATTTATGTGGATGTGTACGTGGATTTGTGTGATTTTTGTGCATTTATATGAATTTGTGGATTCTTGTGCTTGTTTATGTGTGTTTTTGTGCTTGTTTATGTGTGTTTTTGTGCTTGTTTATGTGTTTTTTGTGCTTGTTTATGTGTGTTTTTCGTCACCATGCAATCAACATCGTGAAGAAAAGATGGTGGCGAGTGTGATGAGGCCGACAGCTCCGACTGCATACTTGCAGATGGTCGAGATCGGAGGCCATGGTGAGTGGTTGGCATGGCAACACCTCGAGAACTCTACAAAGTCATCCTGAATGGTGGAATTATTAGAAGGTGAAACGACAGGAAATGAATAAGTGATGGATGATGGCTGGGTGGTAAGTGGATGAGTTGGCCTGGAATGATATGGCCATAGTGATTCGATGGAAATTTGTCTCCCTCACCCATCCTCCTTTCTGCTCGATCCACTTGCTGAGATTGTTGTTGAGGTAGTCAGTCGTCCATTGGCACACCCTCTCAGCTGAGTCGTCTATCCCCTTCCTTTGACATTCAACTGCAAAGCTTCCTAGATCCGTGAAGAAGAATGAAAACTAAAATTAGTGTTTCAAGGGTTTTAAAAAAATTATGGCACCAACCTGAAAAGTAAATAAGGGCAACCACCCTTCCCCACTGCACATTCTCCAGAAAAAGCTCATGAACAATGGTCTCAAAAATGGCTTCAGCACTTGAATCTGAAATCTCCAGGCTCTGACACATGTCAGAGTATTTTTCAGTGTATCTGCAAGAGTGATACATTGATTTACTTAGTTTCAAATATGAAAGTTAAATTTCAAAATAAGGTTTATTTTATATATTTTAAAAATAATTTCCAAAATTCACTCACTTCTTTTCAAACTCATCTGCCATCAGAATGATGTTCTGCAGCAGTACATCAAACCAGTCTGCAGAATTGTCCATCACTGGCTCGTTGCCATGGTTCCAGACCAGACCCTCCTTGTGCAATCGCTGCCTTAGGTAATGAGCTACAAGACATCTATTGGTGCACGCAATGGAGCTCATAAAATACCCTTTTGAACGCTATTTACCAACTAATTGCTTGTAAAGAGAGGTATGTGATTTTCAAGTTTACGAAAACTACTCCGATGAACGAACATATTAGTTTTACTGAATTTTTTTTATTTTAAAAGATTTATATTATTATACCATTTTATTATACGATTATTTCGGGCAAAAAAGGTCAGCCTTTTTGAAGACTAAATTTAATAAATAGTCAAGCGCCCACTAACTATAATGAAATTTGGATGCATGTCTTGTCAGTAAAAAAATATAAATAAATAAATTTCAAGTGAACTATTAACTGCTTATAAATTGATAACACTTCTTTCAATTACTAAAGTCAAGTCTTTTTAACATCCGATTTAAGCTTGGTTTTATCTATTGCATTCTGCTTATTCTTATTCACCACTGGTGAAACATTTTTATTTTTCATATCTTTTGGAGGCATTTTAGATGCTAGTGGTGGTCCTGGAACTTTATTCACTGGAGAGGCTTTGGGATCCAAGGCACCAGTTCGCCTCAATCTTTCGGTGATCAGTTCCTGAGCTATCTTCGTCATGCGTTCTTTCTTTGCTTTGTCAGATTCAAACTTTCGTCTGGCATAATCTTTTTGGTATAACTCTCTTCGCATTCTCTTATTCTCTATTGCCATCAAATTCTGTTTTCGTTTTCTCTCATCGACCGCTTCTTTCGCCTCCTGAATGGTTATTTCCAACAAAACCTTTTCCATTTTCTTGATGGTGCCTAGATTCGTGAGAGTCAGAATGTAAAGTGCGAAAAGCAGAAACATGTTGATCAGATGTTTTTTGAAGGCGCTGTTGAAAAAGGTCTCTAACAGCTTGTGCAGGCTTTCCTTGCATCCTTTTTGATTCACCGACAACTGCTCTTCATCCTTGGTTTGAAAGTTCACATTTGAAATGATATTTTGTTAAAAAAATCCTAAAAAACCGGTAAAATATTATTCAAAACCAGCATAACATTCACTCCAAAAACACGAAACTGCCACCACCACAAAGTCACTCACACCAGGGTGGATGACATGGATGCAACTCCGGTGGTTGACGCAGCAACTCTTGGGCACTCCAAACTGCGTCTTCGTCATGCCCTCAGACCACGTGACCCGGAAGTAGTCCTTGTGGTCGTAGAAGCCACAACAGTTGAACTTCGCCTGCATCACCTGCAATTAATCAATCAATTAAAAGTATTTAAATAGCGATTTTTTAGTAACTTCAAGAGCGCTTTTAAATAATTTTTTTAATAAAACAAGTTTTTAGACCCTTAAAATTATTTTTATATAACCTTAAGTAAAAATTAATCACCTGCAGCTTCTTCTGCGTTGAGACGTCAAGGCTGAAGTCGATGATGCTCTTGTCGAGATTCTGTGTCAAGATGGTGGGTGGGTGTTTGATGCATGTGGTGTTGAGATACATAACGGCTTAGTAACAAAGCGTCAGTTGTATGAAATATCACAAGCAAAACTGTCCTACAAAGATGAGAATGGATCGGAAAACTCACAAGACCGATAACTTACGCCAGCAATTTCGTGCACTTGCATCTTGACGAGATGCGTGATGAGGAGCAGGAGGGTGGTGAAGATGATGGCAACCTTGAGCATCGTGAGGTAGGAAAGGGCGGAGATTCTAGCGTTGGCGGCTGCCAAGAAGATGCTGATGTTGCTGGTTGCTATGCAGCCGTACATGCACACGCCTGCTGTCGCTACGAAGCTGGTGATTAACATCGAGTGCACCACTCCATCATCGAACTCTCCCAAGAGGCTCAGGTACTTCTGGTCAGCCATGCCGTGTCTGTACAACTCCTCAGCCAGGTTGAGGTTATACAGCGCCAGAAATAAGTTAGAGGCTGATAGTATAAGCCATACAACGTGTTCTTTTATGGTGGGATGCGTGTTCAACTCACTATACATGTTTAGAGATTTTGGAAGAAGGGGTTGGGCCGGTGACATTGCAACAGCTTGGTATTGTGGCTGTTGGACAATCATTTTGTGATTTGATCAAGAAGTCTCACGGAGCTATCAGTAAAAGACAAATAAAAACAAAACTATTGCATTTTAAAAGTTTAAAAGCATTCTTAGAACTGAGTTTTAAAAAGTCCTTTTGTTCAATCATGAAGGTTTCATGCAAATCTCTGATATTGTGAATTCAACGCTCTAATTAATGATAAGATAATATTATAATATAAAAAGTTAAAATATTAATGCAGGCTAAGAAATTTGTATATAATGAAAGTAAAATAATAAAGTGCATTTAAGCTGTTCTCAAGACAACAGGAAAAACACAAAATGTTTAATCTAATATTAGCGCGTAATTTAAAAGTTTTACGTCTGTTTCATTTCTGAAGTTATTTGAAAAATTAATGAAAAAATAGAAATGATCTCCAAGCTTTTAACAAAAAGAAACACTAAAAAAGAGAGAGTGCAGGTGGTCTTGCAGGCAATTGACGAGAACTTCGCATATCCAGGAGGGCAGGAGCCCACCATTCTGAAACTAGAACCACCCTACTGGGCATTTCTTTTTATCCTGAGTCTTTTTACCGCCTTCTTCTTCATTAAACAATACTTCGATCACACAGTTTACCTGGCCTTGTTTAATGGCTATGACGGAGGTGCATACGACCTTTTCATCATCTACATCCTCTTCCTCTCCTCCCTCCTCTGTCCCATCAACTACTACATGTCCAGCCATTATGCTCGCAAAAAGTACGTCGGCAGGAACCGTTTTCTGTTCCTAATAAACAGCCTCACCAGTGCCATGGCCATCTTCATATACGCCCTTGGAGCTTACAGCTACGTCACCCACAACATTCACTTGGAGAACTTCTTCCAGGTTTTTTCCACTTCTATATAATCCACAAGATTTGATGTAATTTATTATGCTTTATACAGGACTATCTTGATGTATTTGATCACATTATTATAATAGATCATTCTGAGCACATAGAATGCAAGCACAACCCTTACAGGCTGGCTTCTACTCCAAACTACATTCTTTCGAGGCGTCCAAGGAAGACAACGAGAGGATCAATGCCCTGCAGAAGAACATGAAGTTTGTAAATAAATAAATGAATGAAGTTTGTAAATAAATAAATGAATGAAGTTTTTAAATAAAAATGAAAAAAGTTGTTTAATAAAAATGGAAAAGTTTTTTGATGAATAAGAATAGGTGAAGTTTTTAATTGCTGTTTCTTCTGTTGTTATTTTGTTCAAACAATTTTATTGGATTATATGCAAAACAGAAAAACAAATTCCAAAATGACCAAAGGTGTTGTGGCGTTGTCAACTACACAGAGTGGTTCAGCGTTGCGTGGAGCAAGGAGCTGAAGAAGAATATGATAGGATTCCCTGAAAGCTGTTGTCACGTCACGACAGGAGACAAGATTTGTTTCAACCTCGTTGACTTGAGTGTGAGATGGGTGTTGGGAAGAGTGAGAAGGTGGCTGAATGATGCTTGAAATAATCGATAGTTAAGTTAGTTGATATGCCGACAACACCAGTGGTGAAGTGGTTGTGTGGTTTTGGTTGTATTGATGTAGTAGTAAGCCCTAGTAACAAAACATTACCCCACTCCCTCCACACTACTCCCACCACACCACTACCACACCCACCACTTCCCACTATTACACCACCCTCACTCTACCCCCATCACACCACCCTCATTCCACCAAGCAACCCTATCACACCACCACTCCCACACAACCCCATCACTCCCTCCCATCCCTACATCCATACCCCTCTCTCCCATCATACTAAACCCCACCATCACCAGGAGTTATCGAGACTGACGCCATGGCACGAGGGGTGTGCCCTCAAGGTCCAACACCTGTACTCCTTCAACCTCTGCGTCGTCATCATCCTCCTCTCTTCCCTCACCGTTGCATACGTCATCGGATTCTTCTTCTCCTTTCTGAACCGAAGCTACATGTCCCAGTGAGAAATTGAACGCTATATCAACTTGTTTTATTGATTGATTAAAAGACTATCATTCTTTCTTAAGCATACATATTTTTCGTTCATAATAATAATAATGGCGTTCATTATTATAGGGGCGTATTACACGTTATAATAACCCGAACGAGCTTCCAGGCCTCTTTAGGCTGCATCTTTTCAATTGCGCCAATGGGTTACTAAGGTATTGGTTGCACTTGAACCTAGGACCTTTCATTATTGGTCAAGCCGAGAGTCGTTACCGACTCAGCTACCCGTTGACAATTTGTATGCATAAGAAAACTTGTTTTAGTCTTGCACACACTTTACTGGACTCTACAAGTCGTACACACACACACACACACACACACACACACACACACACACACACACACACACACACACACACACACACACACACACACACACATACACACACACACACACGTACACACACACACACACATACACACACACACACACACACGCAGACACGAGTATCAGACGTTTGCTGACTGGGTGAGTCATCTGAAGAGACGAGTGCTCAACCACGACAAACTCGACATGATGCTCACCTCACTGGCGGAATTCGCAGACGATTAAAGCTGTCATTTTAAATTTATTTATTTTTTATTTATTTTCATTATGTTGCGCTATGACTGCTATGCCGATTTAGTATTTAAAATATATTCTATATAATAATATAATGAAATTATATTATATTATCAATCAAACTCTTGGAGTTTACTGGAGTTCAACGTTTGGTGTAATTTAGTAAAAATAATGTCTTGAGCATTATCTTGTATCTGAGACTCGATAATGCAATTTAGCAAATCCCCAGAACTGAAATAGAAGGGTAGACCAAATGTTAGGGTGATGAAGGAAAAGGTAAGCTGCAAAATCATCATGAAACGCTCAAGAAATGAAGAAGGGGATATCTCGAGAGATGACGTGGCAAGTCTTCAAGAAGTCGCTGTTATTCATAAAAAGATGCGATAATTCAAATAAAAGATGAATTTAACAACGTGGCGTAAACCCGAAAAAGTGAATCGGCCTAAGGAACGCTTCAACGATATGGAAGGTGATAATGGTAAAGTCATATATACGGTCATAGGTAACTCTTGAAGGCTTTATAAAATATTAACGAAGAAGTTTGTGAGTATGTGGTGAAAGGTAGATTTGCTCCGGGTAAGTTTGAAAAAAGCTAAAAATGGCTTTAAAATTGCACGTAATTATCGATTAAAACCATTCAAGTATGCGAAAGAAGGGTCCAGATCCGTAAGTGAAATGGGAAGTTCATGGTATAAATTAGGTAAAATCATGCGATTATATTAATGAAGCTATGAAGATGATAATGATGAAGATGATGCTGATGATGATGATGCTGAAGATGCTATGAGGATTGCAAGAACATACGCAACAACCGAACAGTCCTTGAGTGATACCGATTAAAAGAAGATGTCTTGCAAAATAGAAAACCGTAAAAAAAGTTAAGGAGAAACCTCAAAAACAAAAAAGAAGGTAATAATTATAATATTATTATTATTTAATTAGATGAAATACAATAAAAGCATTAAACGTCAGAGAAGTGATGATGATGATGATGATGATGATGATGATGATGATGATGATTACAGTAAAACGTGCTCTTCCTAGAGGCATTTCACTTGAAGATGAAGTCAGTCACTCTAGCACGACGTCAAGGATCATCATGACGATGAAGCCGAAAATGGCCGCCAACGAAGCGGTCCTGCCGTTGCCCCTGTGGTGGTGTTGGAAATTATAATGGTGTTGGTGAGTATGTGGTGATGTCTAGCCATCCTCACTACCCCCCTTAAACATCCTCCTCTTACCTCCCTGCCACGCCACTAACATTAACGACACAACAATCCCTCACAGCAACCATTCCCATCCAAACCCTCCCATCAACTCTACAACAACCACCACACAACCACCGACCTCCTGCTCAATCACCACCCCTCATCCATCAATTCCACAAGCACCACACAACAACAACCACCACCCTTTTGTTCACCACCCCACATCTATCAACTCACACCGACAACAAACCACAACAAACCACCCCACAAAGCAACCACCACACAACCACCCGCTCTTCTCCCCCCCCCCCTCCCCACCCCACCTCACCTGGTCTGCGACTCTGGAATGATATCATCGAAGACGACGAAGACCATGGCGCCTGCCGCGAAGGCAAGCACGTAGGGCAGCATTGGTTCGGCCAGAGAGACCCCCAAGGCGCCCAAGTACCCCGCCACTGGCTCAACCATGCCACTCAGCTGACCGTACCTGTGTGTGTGTGTGTGTGTGTTTGTGTGTGTGTGTGTGTGTGTGTGTGTGTGTGTGTGTGTGTGTGTGTGTGTGTGTGTGTGTGTGTGTGTGTGTGCACGCGCTGGTGAAGTGTGTTGTGACGTGGTGTATGACGATGATGATGTGTGTGTGTGTGTGTGCATGTGTGTGTGTGTGTGTGTGTGATTATTTGGATGAATGGATCGATAGATGGATAAATAGAGGGTAGATGAATAAAGGAATGAAGAGATAAATGAAGAAATGGATGAATGAATTAAAGCATGAATGCATAAATTAATATGATTGACATGGCTTAAATAAACTAATGCATGCATGGATAAATGGATAGAAGGTGACAGGAAGCACCAGAAAGCCTTGAGGGAAGACACGCCAGAGGCTCGCAGAGGCACGCTCACAGCCAGCCCTTCTGGAAAGTTCTGAATAGCTATCCCTATGGCGAGGTTCCTGTGGGGAGGAAAGGGGGGGAACGGGGTTAGAAAGGGGGTTAGAAAGGGAGGGTTGGAAAGAGAGGGTTAGAAAGGGAGGGTTGAAAAGGGGAGTAATAAAAGGGGTTATAAGCCTGATGATGACGTGGGGACATAGAAGGAATGGTCATGTGATTGACCTCCATCACCTAACCTCGACTTGGCGAATGTGCAAGTATCTGTCTTGCCTATTGAGCCGAAACTCACGCCCACTGCCAGGCCCTCTGGTGAATGAATTAATTCCTTACTAATTAACGCCCTTAATTTAACGAGCTATAAAATGTCTTGTGATGAAGCATCCTGGTAATAGTTAGAGAATATGGTACTAGTAATAGTCGCAAAAGCACCTGGAACGTTATGGACGGTGATGGCGATAATCAGCAGCAGAATCCGCTTCCAATTTATATTCCTAGCATCAACTCGATTATCGTCTATTCCTTTCATTTCTATGTTCTTTGGGGTCTTATGTCTTTGTTTCAATTTAGTGTCTTTGTGGTCATCTTCTTTTTTCAAAATGGCGCCATTTTTATGAACGTCTGTAATGGCGGGGTTAGATAACTTCTGAGATGATGATGATGATAAAGTAATTTTTCTGACGCTATCATCATCATCATCATCATAATCAGCAGCAGCAACACATGCATCCTCATCTCCCCTTTCCATGCCACTGTAATCCTGTGTTGGAGAAGTCTTTTTAAATAGAACAAACCATAAAGTATTTAATTGTATAAATGATAAATTATTGTAATAAGCTTACAAAATTTAACTATTTATAATTTATAATTGTACAAAAAATCATTAATTATACTTTTTTTATTAATTACTTGTTAATTGGATAATTGACAATGATGGATGAATGAAATGAGAGTGAATGGACGCACGACAGAGGGCAAGAGGTAGTCAGCCAGTAGGACGAAGAGGGCCCCGAACAGGAAGCCAGTCGACGTGGGGAAGATCATCATGTTGCCCTCGTAACCTAGCGACCTGAGTGGGTGGATGGTGCATGAAAGGATGGATGGATGGATGGGTGGATGGATGGATGGATGGATGGATGGATAGATGGATGGTGCATGCATTGATTAGTAAGTGGATGAGTTAATAATGGATGGAGGGAATGAATGACTGATAGATGAAGAAATGAGTAGAAGGATAAATGAGTGAGTGAATGAATGAACTTATGAATGAGTTGATAGATTGATGAGTGAGTGAGTGAGGGAATGGATGAATGAATGAGGACACCTAGCGGTTTCGATGGAGGGTTCAAGGAGGGACCAATAGGAGGCTGCCATCATCACCTGTGAGGTCACGTGGTGACTTTTTAGTCCATAATAATAATAATAAAAATAATTTGTAATATCATTATTATTTCTATTGTTATTACTATTATTATTGTTGATCTTATTTTTATTGTTGTGGATGTGGGATTTTGGTATTGGCACACGTACACAAACTTACACCTGCAGCAAAGCCTAGACTCGCATCCAATGGCTTTCTCTGCAGTGTGATAATCAATCAATGATCAGGTGTTGCCTACTGTTTGACTAGTATTGATTAGTAAAGAAGATAATAATAATAATGATGAAAGTGAGATTATCGTAGCCATTATTATTATTATTGTTTATATTAGTAATTAAATATTTTGATTTTTTCTGAAAAAACTGAAGCAATAAATTTTCCATAATAAAAAAGTATCTATTATAATGATGATGACGATGATGATGATAATGATGATAATAAAAATAATAAGTAATAATAATGAAAGGAATGGTTTCAACAGCAAGAGTGGATGAATCAATTAAGGAGTGCAGATGTTAATAAACAGAGATGATGCTGTCTTGCCAGTCTTAATGGCATAAACATCTATGCAGTTGTCATCATCATCATCACCATAGCTATTATCATCACCATCAGTATGACTATAATATTCATCATCACTGCCATTATCAACAACATAATCATTTTCAACATAATGGCTATTACTATTTAAATGTTGACCATCATCATCATATTCTTCATTACTCACATCATTTTCTTCATTTAAAAAATCATTATCATCCTTTTAAGAATCATTATAAACCTCATCCACATCATCATCATCATCACACCATCATCATCCTCATTATCATCACCAAGAGCACCTTCATCTCAGGAAAGAGGAAGACCATGGCACTTCCGAGGGCTGTGACGAACCACGTGAAGAGGGTGGCCAAGAGGGCCTGGTTGGCACTGCCGATGCCCTCAATCATGATCGTCTGCTTGGTTGTTTGGATGTGTCGGTTGGAGAAGTTAAAAGTTATTTGATGTTAGGATGGTTGATAATTTTGTGTTCTTTCTAATGTTTTTAAAGAAAACATATATTTATTTAGAATCCAAACTTTAGATCATTTAAAATATTTGTGAATGAATAGGTAAAAATTTGTTGGACCAACTCTTAGACTTAGAGGTATTTAGAACAGATGTACGACCATATCACTAGCACTAGTATGTTGAACTATAACTGTGAACTTTAACCCTCAGTTCAAAAGTAAAGTCCTGAAAAAAAATTATGAATAAAATAAAGTTTTTTTTATCTATTGTTTTTTTATAAAATCAAGATCGTAAAAAATCTTTTTATATTTACATGAGCAGAGCCAACAGAAGGCTGTCGTATTGATCTATACGTTGTGAAGAACAAACAATGTACCCAGCTTCAATTTTATAATTTATTTAAATTTAATGAACCAGATTTCAAATATTTTTTTGAAAATTAGTGTTTTTCTGTATTTCGGCAATATTAAAGAATTCAAATTCTAATTCAAACAATATCAACAAAATATCTTTTCTCAAAAAATAGTATTATAGAAGTCATAATTAAAATAGAAAATAAGTTAATAAGAGAAAAATCATAGTGGTTCTGATGTCATAAACATTATCATTCTGAAATACATAGACAAAACATGAAAAGTAAAATGAAGTTAAAGCAATAAATATTCTAAACATCAAGCTGTTTAATTACAAAAATTATTTAATGGAATCAATAGTTTTTTGAGTATCTATTCCAGGTATTTGATTCACTGGGAATCTTAGAATCGTCTAGTTCTTGAGTGTCTGAGGATAAATTGGCCTGAAAGAAAACAGAATATTTTAAATGTTTAAATAAATTTAGAAATCAACTTACTCATTTAGTTAGGTTTAATAATTTTTTGAAATATTTTTTTATGATAAGTTATGAATCCTACATTATCCAATCTTGTGTCTCTCTCCACTACTGAGGATGTGACGGCTGAAAAACTGTTATCTCTGCCTTTTGAAAGAAATATAAAATTACTTAAAAGCTCATTTAAATACTCATATGGTGATAATAGCAATTATATTAACGATAATAATAATAGTAATAATAATACTTATTATTTAATCAAAATGATGGTTTCAAGATTTTTCAGACAGCTAACCATTGCTGCTCATGGAATGTTCGGCTCTCTTGAGGGGGTTGCTGAGGCAAGAAACGGATGGGTTGTTGTCCAAGGACATCCCACTCCTCTTCGCCTTCATTCGTCTGTTCTGAAACCAGATCTTTATCTGCAGTAGATGAGTGAGGTCTTAGGAAAGGTGGGTGGATGCTGTGCGCTTAATTATTCATATGAATGTTTTTGACATTATATTTTTTTTTGAATAACTATTTTATCAATAAAGATAGATATGAAGAATTTTGTTAGAAAATTCGAAAATTATTAGCTTGCTAATACTATTAACAAATCCCATTACATACCACAAGCACAAATGCACAAATGCACTACGAGCACTATCTCTTAATGAAATATTACTGATAATACTAAAGTACAACAGCAGCTACAGGTGGGTGTGAGGTCAGCATGCTTAACTCATCATCGCATAGCAGCTATAACTGCTCTTTAATTTATTAATCTCTTAATATAGCTTTTAAATTTTGCTAATTGGAATTTTTAGATATTTAAATTTTATAAGCTTAAATGAGTCGATTTCAACGCACGTGCTTTTCGGTGAGGCTGAGTGAGTTGGCGAGTTCAATACGACGAGGTCGGGTCAGGTACTTGTTGTAGTGGAACTCCTTCTCTAACTCTACCACTTGCTCGCTCGTGAATGCAGTTCTCGGTCGCTTCGGCGTTTTGGAGGTTATATCGCCATAGTTTCCATTCCCACCGTTGCTGTTGTTGTTGCTGCTGGTTGAAACAGGTTGTTGTTGGTGGCTGGAGAGGTGTGGTTGGTGCTGAGATGTGTTGGTATGAGTGGGAGAGAGAGCGTGGTGCATGGGTGGATGGCAAGACGGCTTGTAGAGGTCATCGGAGGATCGGATGGCTAGTGTTGGTGGCGGTGAGAACTCGGCGTATTTGTCAGTCCAGTAGGGATGGCCATGTTGTTCGCTGCTTTGTTGCTGGTTTTGCATCAGTTGAAGTTGTTGTTGCTGCAACTTTTGAAGATGTTGTTGTTGTTGTAGGTGTGGTGATGTCATGAGTTGTTGCGTTAGCATGTAGTAGTTGTTGTTGATGATGGGAGGAATGGCGCCTACTGGATTCTGCGGTAAGTAGTAAGGAGATAGGAAGTTAGTGGCTGTGTTGCTCAATGGTTGTTGTTGTTGTTGCTGCTGGTAAAAGTTGTAGTCGTTCTGGCCTTCAGACCAGGGTGGTTTTGGCATGTCGTGTTCTGGTGGAGATTTGAAATACTCAACGTTGTAGTTATTGCTGCTGTGGTGGCTGTTACTGCTTTGGCTGTCATCGTCATCTTCAACGTCGTTGTCTTTTTCTGTTTTTTTAAAGTTTTGATCTTCAGCTTTTTCGATTTCATTTTTAGCACCACCAATATTGAACTTGTTGTAGTGGTTGCTTGCGTTGATTTGTTGTACGTACAGGTTAAAGTTTGTGTCGTTGTAGTTGTTGTTACGGTATGACAATCGGTTGGGGAGGTTGTTGAGGATTTGGTCTGTGGACGTTTGTACATCTGTTTGCACATCTCTTCTGTACACATCAGGCATGCTCGCAGCATCTACACTGCAAGTACTGCCACTGGCAGAAAACTTCAAGTTGTTGTTGTATTTGTCAATGTTTTCGTTGTTTTCGTTGTTGATGAAAGTGTTGGAAAGGTTGTTGCCGTAGAGGGGTGGTTGGAGCGTTAAGGGGTAGGCAAAGCGGTCGGGATTGTAATCTGAGATCATGGTGTTGAGATGTAGGTTTTATAAAAAAAATATTTCTGTATATTTACAAATTTATTATATTTGTTCGTTCTGTCTTTTCGAAACAATTCTAAGCGGAGTTTGTTGTAACTGCTTCTGAAATCCTCTATTCCATTGAGTTCTTCTCACTCATGCAATTTCAAAATTCTTACGCAACGTCATATAACTAATTAACACCTCTAATCACTTTAACTAATAATAAGTAGATTACTTAATCAAATCTTATTACTAACTAATTAACTAAGTCTGAGCAAGTTAGAGAAATACCACTGACCAGCCAGTGTACACCTTATTAGATGTGTGCATGTGTGTACAAAACTTTGTATGCTCTGGAATATAACGTACAATAGATTGTGCTACGTTTGTATGTGGTTTGTATCAAAGTGTATGTCTTTATTTATTTAGATACCTACCGTAAAACTTCTTCGCCACACCATTGGATGGGCGATTAGAGGATAACCAATCAAGTTCGAGCCTCGCCAATGCAAGTTTAAGTTCTCCGAGTTGTAATATTAAAATTTATTTTGTGAAGGAGTGGAGTTACTATATTTGAATTTTATTTAAATTGAATTCAGATTTTATTCATTAGATTTACTATCGTTTTATTTAGTTTTTGAAATTCGCTTTTAGGGCTGTGAATCACAAGCAGCATGTGTGCTTATTTATTATTTATTAATTAATAAAATTCTAATTTTTTAAAAGTATTTTAATTTTTTTGACAAGTCACTTACCACCTCTTCCATTTCTCACTTCCATTAATAGTTCTCTGTCCTTCATAAAGTCCTTCACCGGAACGTACTTTGGTAGTTGCGTAAGATATATTCTCAATAGCAGTTTAATCAAGGCTTTAGTTTGTTGTCACTGCACAGCACATGTCCATCTTTTGGTGATGTAACCAAAAGTTTATTAATGCGATGAATTGAATGCATTCGTGAATAAATTCGTGAATGAATTCGTGGTGCAAGCATGCAGTGATGAATGAAGGCATACGAGCTGACACTTCAGGATTGTAAAACGATTAAGAAGTTAGGATGAATGAAGGATTGATGGATGGAAGAGAGATGGATGAATGAAGGATTGATGGATGGAAGAGAGATGGATGAATGAAGGATGATGATTGATGGATTAAGAGATGGAGGAATTCAATGAATTTCATGAATTAGAGCTGTGAGAGATTGCAGGAACTAAGTGGTAAGTTTGAGAGAGAGATGAATATGAAGATGCCTTTATTGTGGAGTTTTTATAACCAATGAACGAATTGATAGATGTAAATGTAGATGAATGGAAGGATGTTAATAAAAGAATTTAAAGAAATAGTAACACGTTTGATAGATTAAGATGCTGAGAATGCAATGATGCGTGAAGAAATAGAATAAAATATACACTCAGAATACAAAAGAAACAGACACTCACATAAACAAACATGTGGTTTGTAGACATTGCCATCACAAATCTGACATCACACCTCGGAGTTTCTTTGATAGGGCTGATAAGATAGAAGAATTCAATACGCCATTACACGTCTCTATCCATTCTATATCCTTATTCTATCCATTTCACCATTATTCAATGGTTTTGCGTGGGAAGGTGTGGATAAACGATTGGATATGTGAGGATGAAGGATTGGATAAAATAAATTGGATATCCAGCATATCGATTAAAGGCTCTTACCATATTAAAGTAGTCTGCTTCTAGAACCATTTTGTGTGTGTGTGTGTTGGTGTGTGTGTATGTGTGTGTATATGTGTGTGTGTGTGTGTTTTATTATGTGTCTTTATGCATCTGTTTTTCTAAGTATTCATTTTTAGTTTCATTGTTAGCTTTTCGCATGTCTTTGCGGTAGTCGTGGTGGTTGTTAGTTGGGAACATCTCACCTCACACACACACACCTCTGACACTGCCCCACAACCACCACCACTACTACTACCACCACTACCACCACTACTACCACTACTATCATCATCATCACCACCGCTGCAGCCTATAAACAACCATGAAGCATCGCCGCAGTATCCAGTAAGATTTCAATACATCCATGACACTTTTGCAACTCTCAAAGACGCTGAAAGAATAAAGATTTTTTTTAAATGTAAAAAATACATTTTTTAGACGTGAAAAAAGGTTACAAAAAGGAGTGAGAACAAAGTAGTTCAGGCGTCGAAGCTTGAGGACAAAAGAATGTCGAGAGAGCAAACAAGACAGTCTAATGAAGTGGCTATGAAGACAATGGCCTGTATTCATGCATCATTTGCATGTTTCAACACCCCGCCTTTAAAATCAACACCACCATCACGACTACTACTACTACTTCTACTACTACTATTACTACTACTACTACTACTACTACTACTACTACTACTACTACTACTACTACTACTACTACTACTACTACTACTACTACTACTACTACTACTACTACTACTACTACTACTACTACTACTACTACTACTACTACTACTACTACTACTATTACTAATATTACTACCACCACCACTACAACTACCACCACCACTATTACAACTACTACTATTACTACTACTACTACTACTACTACTACCACCACTACAACTACTACCACTACTACTACTACTACTACTACTACTACTACTACTACTACTACTACTACTACTACTACTACTACTACTACTACTACTACTACTACTACTACTACTACTACTACTACTACTACTAATACTACTACTACTACCACCACCACCACTACAACTACCACCCCCACCACTACAACTACTACCACTACTACTACTACTACTACTACTACTACTACTACTACTACTACTACTACCACTACTACTACTACCACAACTACTACCACCCCCACCACTACAACTACCACCCCCACTACTACAACTACTAATATTACAACTCACGAGCAGCGATTGACAGAATCACTTGCTAATGAAAGCACCACTTAGGTCACCATTCATACGTCAAGACTTCATCGTTGTTGCAGCGGACAGGGGAGAGGCTGTTGAGATGTTGAGTTTGTATTTATGCTTGAATTATTACCTCCATCTTCGCATCTTGTTCAACCCCTTTCTTTCATCTCTTCATCTTCATATTTTTTTCTTTTTCAATCATACTCTTTTTCTTCTATCTCCACCCCTTCAGTTATTTTTTTTCGCCATTTTTGTTTTTAAACTTTTCGTTTCCAGCACAGACAACCAACATAAGCACCTAGTCAATCATATGAGATTTTAAACCACACTCATCTACACACACGCACACCTCATGTGTTCACACATGCACAAGGTGTGTATGCGCGTACATGGTTGGTCTGAAACCTCGGCAGTAATGTCTTTTTAATGTTGCACTCGGGAATTGCTTGGATGCTCTCAAACTTTCATCCGCCTCTCATGCAAATCAACCACCCATCTATCTACCTACGTAAGCCTACCCTCACTCCTCCATCACTTCACTACTTCACCATCAATCTACCTTGAACCACAACTACTCTACTTTCACTGCACCACCACTTCATCATCTTTCCATTTTCTCCACACTATCACCCCACCATCACGCCATCATCACTTAACCATCTTTCCATTTTCTCCACACTATCACCCCACCATCACTCCATCATCACTTGACCCTCATTCGACAACCCTGTACCACCCCACCTTCATCCCACTCCCATCATTCAGCCACCACTTCACCACCACCACGATTCCACCACTACTTCACCACCATCATTCTTTTATCTTTCTATAATCTTCCCCTACTCCAACATCCCCCTATCATTTCCTCCCTTCTATGCACCATAAAATGCTACAAACATAATTTATTATTTCCAAAAATGTGATACAAAAACAAAAGTAAATACTAAACTTAACGCTACGATGAAATTCAAAAAATATACAATTAAATCATAAAATGGCGTTTACAGCTTATACGGTATAAATCGCACTTTACAATTTAAGGTCCTTACATATCAATCAAATGCAGACAGATCACAGTGGCTTGGGGGAGAGATGGAGTAGGTGGAGTGGTTTGTTTGAAGTTGAAGCAACGCCTGTGTTACGTCACACCAATTGATTTTTAATTACTGCCCTCGTGGGGTTGTGATGGAGTGGAAGAGGAGGAGTGGTGATTGAGTGCTTGTGGAGTAGTGATTGAGTGGTTGAGAAAAGATGGTTGAGTGGGTATGAGTGTAAAAAAGTGGTGGTTGAGTAACCGGGAAGTGGGGATGTAATGCTGTTAGAAACACTGAGCAAGAGGGATGAGGCAAGAGAGATGAGGCAAAAGGGTGATAGTGATGATGAATCACTTGTCGGGGGTTGAATGGAGTGAAGCTAGGTGGGTAGGAAGGCAATGGTGAATACGGGGTTCACACCAAGGTCTCTAGGGAGTCGTACGTCATGCCATCTGTCTTCAAGCGGGTGTGTTTTTGTGTGTGTGTGTGTGTGTGTGTTCTTATAGTGGCGTTACGTCAGAATATTGCCCACTCTTTGTGCATAAGAGAGAAGGAGGAGGTGAATTTTATTGCTACTTTTGAAGAATATCTATATTTGGCATCTTTTTAAACGCGTGACCATGGTCAGCTTGATGCGGAATATTATCAACGTGGCGTAAACCCGAACGAGTTTTGAGACCACCGGGGAGTATTGATAGTAGTTGCAATTGTATTAAACGTTTTAGATATTGGATAAAAAGGTCGCAAATTGCATACTTCAGAGTACAGTTTGAAATAGAGCTATTGTTTGCAGCCCTAACAAACTTGAAATGTAAAATCAATCGGATTATAATAAGATCAGGTATTTGTACACGCACCTGATCTGCTAATTTAAATCTTAGTTTTACCGTTTAAATATTTCAATATATTCTATGTTACTTTTCACGCGGCTGATTCCACTCACAGTTATATTTCCACAGAGAATTGAGAAGTTAAATTGTAACTATATTGGATCTTGTTCAATATAATAGCCAGTGTGAGCTAGCTAACTTTATAGGAGAGACCGGGGCAAGATGACTTGGTTAACGATTTATGTCGTTTTGTTATTTTGTTTTTAAATATAACAAATTTTTTTATGAACTGTTAGAGCATTCATTTTTTAAACTAAATATATCAAAATATTCTTTTTAAAATAAATATAACCAAGGAATAATTTCATTTTCTACAACCCTACTAAATTTAAATCTTGCTCCAGTATCGGAGCAAGATGACAACACTAAAAAAAGTCTAAAATTGTAATCTTTTGACTCTTTTACATGGTTAAACGTGGTTAGCAATTAAATCTATACATCCGTAACTATCTATAATTAACAGCATTAATTTTTTGCATTAATTTTTTGCGTTAATTTTTTAATTCATAATAATTAGATAATAATTAAGCAGCAAAAAAGCTCCAGTATCATAAACATATATATTTTTTTCAATTCTGAAAAACGAGTTAAGATGCAAGCATGTCATCTTGCCCCGAACTGCTTAGTTACAAATTTTCGTTTTTATTGCCATGTATGAAGTCAACTAATGAATAACTCTTTTTTTCAAACGAAATATGTGACCTTTTTCTGCACCAGAGCTTATTTGAACGTGCA
Organism: Piscicola geometra; assembly: GCA_943735955.1. Lineage (NCBI taxonomy): Eukaryota > Metazoa > Annelida > Clitellata > Hirudinida > Piscicolidae > Piscicola > Piscicola geometra. The sequence continues at coordinate 4,842,410 of OX030965.1, read as the reverse complement.
TACAATTTATAACGTGACCGCGAAAAAAAATCAAAGCTTCACAAATAAAATAAAATTAGTGATTTCAGCGTTTTCATACTATTATTTAGCGAAAGGGAGGTAGGGGAGCCAGTACTGTTGGCAAGGACTTCTCCTTAACCCTCTTTCGCAGCCTCGGCACCAGTGGCAAGACAGAAAATTGAGAAGAATGATGATTGTGTTTTGTTGTTTTGAGGATGATGTGGTGATGATTGTGCTGTGGTATGAGTGTTGGTATTGTGGTGATGATTGAATTTTTTATTGGTGGTGATAGTGGTTTATTGGCGGTGATTGTCATGGTGGTGTGGGTGAGGTTGGATTATTGAGGTTGATTGTTTTTTATATATATTTGAATTGATATATATAAATATATTGGTAGTGGTCTAAAAACTGTTTTATTTAACAAATTTATTTGAAGAGCGCTTTTGTTCACTTAGTAAAGGGCGCTATACAAATCATTAGTGATTGATTAATTGATTGATACTGTTCGTTTCATGCTCTTGGCTAGTTAGAGACTGAAAACATAAGACATTTGTCATCTTGCCCCGGTCTTCTTTAAATGCAATTTATTTTATTGTTTTTTTGTTTCAGTTTCATATAGACTTTTTTTTTCATTTATAAAATCGATATAGAAACTATTTTGTCTATGCTTAAAGAGCCTTCTAAAAATTTTATAATCGCCAATAGAGATATGATGGAAAGTTTTGAGGCTTCGGTAAAAAATATACTTGAGCAAACTTCTCTCAGATGGATTTTTGTTGGTGGAAAAGGCGGAGTTGGTAAAACCACTTGCAGGTTCTAAATTAACAATATGTCTTTCTAACCTATGCCATTTAAAAAATATAACATACTTGTTAAAAAACAGATGTAAAAAAATCTTGATGTAAAAAGTAGTATAATTATCACAAAACTATAAGATTTATATTTTTATTATATACATCATTTCATTATTACTTGCTTTTTCCAATATAATCACAATAATTCAATAAACTCTTTAAAAAATCAGTTGCAGTTTGGCAGTGCAACTCTCGAAAGTGAGAGAGTCAGTTCTGATAATCTCGACAGACCCTGCGCACAACATCTCAGATGCTTTCGACCAAAAGTTCAACAAAGTGCCTTCACCTGTGAATGGCTTTAAAAACCTCTTTGCCATGGTAAACTTAAAAATCATTTAAATAAAAAAAGCTTTCAATTAAAATCTATTAAATCAATGAGTAAACATACATTTTCAAAGTTTAATCTACCATATTTTGAAACAAAAAAATAATCTGAAATTTTCCAGGAAATAGATCCAAATGTAGGAGTTGGAGAGTTGCCAGAAGAATGCTTCGAGGATCAATGTAATTTGGATCATTTCCTTTCATCTATCACATTTACTGATCAACACTATTAACATTATATGCATCAATCTCTCAATCTACGCTTCAGTTGTGTGCCGGGCACTGCACAAAAATAGCAATTATTTGTATTAATATTATAACATCAATCAATTTTTTCATCATTATTATTATCATCGTCATCATCATTTTTTACCATCATCATCATCATTATTTTTTACCATCATCATTATTAATTTAAACGGAAACATTTAGGAAGCTAACTGAATGACAGCTGTCACAACTTGGAAAAAATTAAATTACCTTGTTAATGAAAAAGTCGTCATTATTATCACCACCCTCTTCTTAATTATCCTCATCATCATCGTCATCACCAACACCATCATCATCATCATCATCATCATCATCGCCAGCTTCAGCCTTCAGCATGGGTCAGTCGATGATGCAGGAGATGTTGCAGGCGCTGCCGGGCATTGACGAGGCCATGAGTTACTCAGAAGTGATGAAGTGAGTGAGTGAGTGAGAGTGGCTGAGTGATGAAGAGATTGAGTGAGTGAAAGAGGAGGAGTGATGAAGTGAGTGAGTGAGTAAAAGTGGAGAAGTGAGAAAGTAAAGACTACAAATAAAGATGATTATAGCATAATAATGATTATACCAATAACTATAACAATAACAATGATGATAACAATGATGATGACAAACACTTATGACTCCACCAATCACGAAGACTCGTCAAGAGCATGAACTTCTCAGTGGTGGTCTTTGACACCGCGCCAACCGGACACACCCTCAGACTGCTCTCCTTCCCTGCAGTGGCCGAGAAGGGCCTCAGCAAACTCATCACGCTCAAGAACCAGTTCGGACCATTCATCTCACAGGTTTCTTTTTTTTGCTCTTTCTTAATAATTATAATTAATTTTAATAGTGAAATGGTTAAAATGGGAAAGGGGCCGATGCATGGTATATTTGTTAAATGTGAATTGCTTTCCACGACCACCAATGCACCTTGACACCCCTCCACACACCAGATGACAGGCCTCTTGGGCATGGCGGACGTCTCGGCTGATGAGTTGACGAACAAGCTCGAGGAGACACTGCCCATCATCCGACAAGTCAACGCCCAGTTCAAAGATCCCGTGAGTTCTTGACTACGTGGATTGACATTTCAGAGGCAGTACATAGTCACTTTTCAAAACGATAATTTTCTTCTTTTCACCAGGAAATTCGGATTGACATTTCAAAGGCAATATAAAGTCGCTGTCAAGAAAATTAATTTTTCGTTCCTCTCACCAGGAACAAACGACGTTCGTGTGCGTGTGCATAGCGGAGTTTCTGAGTCTGTACGAGACGGAGAGGCTGGTGCAGGAGCTGACGAAGGCAGGCATCGACACGCACAACATCATCGTCAACCAGCTCCTCATCCAGAAGGACGTCCACTCCTCGCCGCACTGTAAGATGTGCGCTTCCAGAGTCAAGATCCAGAGCAAGTACCTCTCGCAGGTCTGTCTTTGGCAGGCGTTTGCGAGTTCTAGGGGAGATTTCTTTGCGTCTTTACACCCGTGTGTGTTTTATACAGGAATTGTTGACTAAAAGTTTTTAAATTTATTGGTGTTGTTGCTGCCGCCCGGCAGTCTCGGAGTAAAATGGCTTGCATCTGCGGGGTTTTTTAATGGTATTATTATGATATATTGTTGACTAAAAATGTAGTGTGGTTTTATTATGAACGCTTCAGTGCCAATTATTGACTATTATTATTATATTATTTTATTATTATGTTATTTAACAGATCGAAGACCTCTACGACGACTTCCACATCGTGCGACTGCCGCTGATGGAGCACGAGGTGAGGGGCGTCAAGCACATTTGCAGGTTCTCCCGCTTCCTCCTCGAACCCTTTAACCCCTCCATCCACAAGTTCACCCTCAATGGTGATGATGATGATGATGGTGATGACGACGAGGATGCTCAGTTCGTAAATGCTAGTGATGGTGATGCTAAATGAAATGGGTAGATTGTAGGGATGGGCGTGGTGGTGGTGTCTAACTTCAGTGGGAGTTTTAATTTAGCTGGCTCTTTTGGTTTTTGCTGCTCGTCGCTAAATTATATAGGTGATTATTTATTTATATTTAAATTTTAGTTATTCAGTTTATTAGAGAATAATTTTGTTTAGGGTGTTTTAAAATTGGGTCAAAGCCCTAACCTCATTTCGCCTTGGCCATATCCATTTGAGTTTCGACAAAATATTTGTACATTAATTTATCAAAAATCTATTCGAAGTGTTCTTCTCCTTGTAGTACAAAGTAAAGTAAAACTTTCAGCTAAGGTTAATTAACTCTAAAAAATCGAGGCGGAGTCACGCAACGGCAAGTAAAAAGAAACAACGAAATAACTTACATTTCAAATGAATGAATGCATTCAAATCACATAATCATTAACGATACAGATCATGCAGAGAATTAGGCACTGTCTCCAATACAGCAGCAATCCACTACGAAAGCTTCCATCACAACCAATACTATATCTCAACCGCATCATCATCATCATCACTATAGAGCGTAAGCGCGTCATCAACACCATCATCACCAGTCAGAGAACTCCTTGGCGAACTTCTCGGTGACTGAAACTCTGAGGGGATCTTCGTCGTATTCCTCGAAGTTGCTGTCGTCACCAGCGCCCTCCACCTTCGGGATGAATCCGGGCACGATCTGTGAAGGACCCATGATGATGGTGGTGGTGGTAGTGTTGTAGAGAGATTTAAACTGGATGTAAAATCATTTTGATTTCTGCCTTTTTATCTGTAAAGTTCAGGGCTCTTCTGGAACGTTGACGCACTTAGGCGACAAAAGGAATCGAACCCACGCTGGTGAGTCGAAATGCCAAGTGTAATTCACCGCTAGGCTGTCCAGTCGGCCAGTGTCGCTCAAAATTCTATTTTCATTAAATGACTCACCGATTAAGATACTACTACATCGAAAACGACACCACCCTTGCCACCTTCCTGTTTAGGACGTTGAGCCACTCGATCTCATCAAAGAACTTGTGGTTGCGGATGTCCAGCACTCCGTTGCGCATGTTGCCATAGCGCTTCGTCAGATCTATCTGCTCGTGATGATGATGATGATGATGATGATGGTGGTGTGGATGATGATGTTGATGATGATGGTGGTTATGATGATGACGATAATGATGATGAAAAATACCTGAAGAAGATTCTTGGTGATGTCCTTGGTTTCATTGTTGAAGTGGCTGGGGTACTTGAACTGGATGGGCGTCGCTAGATTTAAAATGAAATCAAATAAAAAGATCGATTGTTCAATCTCTTGAAACTAAATGATTAATCAATCAACATAGTGAGCCATAAAAATGTCTTCTGGGTGAACGGGTAGCTGAGTCGGCAACGACTCTCGGCTTTGACCAATAATGAAAGGTCCTAGGTTCGAGTGCAACCAATGCCCTAGTAACCCTAAGGCGCAAATTAAATTATGCAGCCTAAGTGGCCTGGAAGCCCGTTCGGGTTATACGCCACTATAATAATGCTCGTCATTATTATTATTATTATTAATGTCACCTTTCCAAGCACGATCTTCTCGTAGATCTGGATGGGCTGGTCGGCTCCGAAGGGAGGGTAGCCTGCAGCCATTTCGTATATCAGCACCCCTAGCGCCCACCAGTCGACGGCCTTGTTGTAGCCCTGTGCATGGAAGAAAGGTCAAACTTTGAAGATCAATGGCGAATTGGTTCGGTTGGAAAGTGCATGGTTTTAAAGTGTAGTGCATTGTTCAATCAAGAAATCAATCAATGAAAAAAAAAGCTATATAGCGCTTTTTTAAAAAGCAAGAGCCGGCCTCAGAGAACCTTGCTGAGGATGATTTCGGGAGCGAGGTATTCAGGAGTACCACACAAAGTCCACGTCCTTCCCTTGATCCTCTTCGCGAAGCCAAAGTCTGTCACCTGGTGGTGGTGTGAAGTAGATGCAGTGATGGTGTGGAGTAGATGCAGTGCAGTGATGGTGATCATGATGATTGTGATTATGGTGAACTTTCAGTGGTGACGTAGGTGTAGTAATAGTCGCAGCAGGGATTGTAGTAGAAGTGGTGAAGTTGAAGGGATGAGTGGTTAAAGACTTGCGACCTTTATGTAGCCCTGATGGTCGATCAAGATATTCTCTGGCTTCAGGTCTCTGTGGCGTTTTGGAAGTTTCAAAACGAACGAGTGAGAAATGTTGAAATGAGTGAATCACGAGGTGGTTTCTTTTAAGCATGATCATCGCCATCATCACCATGGGCACGATCATCATCATCAGGAGCACCTGTACGTGATGTCAAGCGAGTGGAGGTATTCGAAGGCGAGGACCACCTGAGCTGCGTAGAACTTTACTTGCTGGTCGCTGTGAATAACGACATGTGCACATCGATAACGACATGTGCACATCGATAACGACATGTGCACGAAAAAAACGATGATCAAACACACGATAATAACGAATTTTGATAAGAAAAGATGCTAACTGGGAAAGTAGTGAAGCCTTCTGAGCCTAATTAAAAACAGTTTCAATAACGATGAGCATATTGGTGAAAGCAGACCTAAATTTTCGTGCCTTCCTCAGATGATAGAACATCTCTCCTCCCATCACGAACTCCAGCACCAAGTACAAGTAGGAGTTGTCCTGTCAGCGGTGGTTCAGGAAGAATCCTTCAAAGCACTTTCAAGAACTTTATAAACCTCTTCACACCCTCTCGACCATTTTCCACAGTGCCAGAAAAGCCTCCTGCACGCATCAAGCCTCACAAGCACCTTGAAGGCGTATCGGAAGTTGACGATGAATGGACAGCTGATGCAGTAGAGGATCTTCTTCTCGTTTAATGTGTGGTCAATCTGCTTCAGCTTCACTATCTATTGTATTTTCAGAGACTTTCAATTTAGGTTTGTTCTCTATTTGTTAATTAAATGCATTCAAATATAAATAACCTTTTCTTTATCTAGGATCTTAACAGCATAGAAGTTCTTGGTGACCTTGTTGCTCATCAGCATCACCCTGCCAAAAGAACCAGTGCCCAGCGTTCTGATCTTTTGAAAGTCATCTATCCTGCCTGACGGCTGTGCATAATAAAGGATTGTTATTACTAGTCTTAATTTGTAAACAACTTGAACTTTGAAATAATGTAAAAGTAGAAGGTTAGGTTCTTTTTTCCGTTATGAATTATTGACTGTTTTATGTATTTAAAAAAAAATTAAAAAAATTCAGAGCTAAGATTTTAGTTGCAAACCGTTGATTGGTGTTCCCATTTCTTTAAAAACTCAACTTTTCCAGCAACAAGAAACTCTTGAACTTTTTCGAATGAAAAAAATATTTCAACATAACTTCAAAATATTTTATATCAGTTTTATGAACTATAAAATTATGCAAAAAGTCTAAATAATATTCTACTATATATTTACTTCCTTCTTGATCAAGTTCTTTACTGCTCTGAAACAAAAAATAAAAATTAATATAATGATTAAAAATTAAAAAAATAAATTCACCTTCATTTTTATTTTTGTATAGTATACTTATTCATAAATGATACAAATATTCAAAGCTGACATTTAAAAATGGCTTATTGCGTTGGACCAACTAATTCCTATTTAGAAGCTAAATTTTTGCATCAATATTTTAATAATAAGTTTAAAAAAATTTATTATTTGAGTGAAAAGTAAATTTATGCTTTTTGAAAACTTTTTATCAATAAAATTATAAAAAAACTATCTTAGATTGAAGCTAATAAACTATAAAAACCAAATTACTAATGGAGGTTTTAATTGCCATTTTTTACGGTATACTTTTCGATCGGATAGAATTTTCCGGGGATATAGACTATCCCCCCAAAGAATTCAATACGATGAGAAGAACCACGCAAACTCTAAACTAACATCTAGAAAGTATAGATGATTTCATGCTTTAAAGACAAGCACATTTGCTTATTGAGCGTAGTGAGATGCAGGTGCTGAGATTGCTTGTGCTAGCGCTGTTGCTAGTGGTAGTCAAAGGTGAGTTTCTGAGCCAAAAATATCAAGAGGGCTTCATAATAGCTCTCGGGGAGTTTAGAAAGGATGCAAGAGATACAGAAAGACTAACAAAAGTTGTAAGTTGTCTATTTCAAATTAATAATAATAATAATAATGACTAGCAGTATTATAGTGGCGTATAACCCGAACGGGCTTTCAGGCTACTTAGGCAGCATATTTTTATTTGCGCCTTTGGGTTACTAAGACATTGGTTGCACTTGAACCTTGGACCTTTCATTATTGGTCAAGCCGAGAGTCGTTGCCGACTCAGCTACCCGTTCAACCATTATTCCTATATTTAAAATAATCTCAAAGATAACAGAGAAAATCTTTTGATCAAAAAACATGTTTAAAAAAAATACCTTGCTATAAACTTTTCCTTTTCAGGAGTGGAGCAATGAACTGATGAATAAGGCGCTCGATTACACGGATGGATGTCTGTCGAACTCTTCCCTCAAGGAAGGAAGGAATAGTTTGGAATTATATGATAAAAATTCAGTGTACTCTGTGATGCAAGATTGGAAGAACCAAAGGTTTAGGTATAAAATTAATGAAAACACGTGTTCACGATTATATGGCTGTGTTGACTACATCAACGTTCGTACTTTTTTATTTTAAACCCACTTTATTTTCGAAAAAGGATTTTTCAAATTATAACAAATTATAATTTTATTTCAAGCTTTTAATGGCAACATGTGAGCTAAAAGATCAAATTCACGCTTCATAGATGATGTGCAACAAGACGACTAAGGTGGGTTGTGCCTTCAAAGAATGCACAAGAGACACCAAAGATGTACCTCTATGTCAACAACCCAAGATTTGTATAAAAGGTGACTGTGTCTACAGTGGCTGTGCAAAGAAGGGGAGATTTTCCATAGTGTGTTTGTTCGATAAGAGGTTAGTGAGATTCAAGGATCCTCTTAATTGTGTTCTACTATACAGATATTCACTTTCTTTATATAAGAGTTCGATATTTTTAAAAAGTCTTAATTTTTTATTCAAAGTTGTTACCAAGAAGGTGTAGAATGGCCGAAACCATATTACAAACCTTCTTTCAAAGCTCCTTCAATTGATAGAACTGCCAAAAAAAAGAGGAAAGAGAAAAAGAATTAGTAAGCCAAGGAAGTGGCATACGAGTTAATTTAATTATTGCTGAATACCATAACAACATTGTTGATTTTGTTTTATTTAATTTGATAATAAAACATTGAATAGTGATTATTATGCTCAATGTGTTCTAGAAAAAGTTTTGCCTTTTAGTCAGATGGGCTAGTTTTCATTATTATTTATAATATATTAAATATCCCTTCGTCTTATTTCCTTTAAGTTTAGGCTAATGCAAACACCTTAGTTACAATTAAATAGAAGTATATTATCTCGAATGAAAAATCAAAATAGTCACAATTTTAAAATGCAATAAATAAGATTTTCAAGATTTGAGATTAGGATTGTAAAATGAAAACAAACTTTTTAAAGGAAAAAATAAAATTTGAAACTTTTTAATAAATTAAAACATTGTTAAAAGTTAAAAATATTACATTGGCAAAATGAAATACATGAGAGTGAAAAATTAAAACTACATACAAAAACTCAAATTTGAAAATGGAGGATAGTGGTAGCAGAGCATCTCTCGAATCAAGCGCAGACGATTTTGTGATGGTTGGGGGAGATCCTAAGCTGCAAATAGAAGGGGGAGTGAGCACGTCAGGTTTGAAAGAGGACCTCAAGGAGATCTTGTCATCAGAAGACTCCACAGTGAACTGTGATGAAAAAGGCACAGAAAAAGGTCAGGGTAGAAAAAAATTAATTGGCGAAGATGGCCTGAAAGAACAGACGAATACACACGAGTTTGCGAATTCCAACGAGAGCAACAACATTGACAGCGACCACAACGACGACAGCAGCTACAGCAATATTGGATCTGATGTCAGCAATGCGAATGCTCAAATCGCCGAGACGCCGGATAAGAAAAGTGATCTGAACAGCTTTGAATTTCCTAGCAATGAAAACAACCACAACTGCCAACTTCAACTCAGCACACACATTCAAGAAGAATTCGTTGCATGCAACGATGACAAAAAGAGCTCTTCAACTCTGATCGAGGCAGCAACAACAACGACTACAATAACTGAAGAAACAGCATTAACTTCAAAAATAGAACCTTCAACAACACACACCAGTGTGGAAGCTCCTCTATCCACTCCCCCCCATGTTACCCCACCCCACATCATCACCATGCCAACACCATTGGCCAGTACGGCAACGTATGTAATGGATGATGAAGCCATGCTCTTCACAGGGGTATTGTATCTTGGCTACACCAGCATCCAAGAGTCCAGGTGATGATGATAATGATGATGATAATGACGATGATGATGATGATGATGATGATGATGATGATTGCAGGTCAGAGTTGGAGGTGAACAGGATCATCTCATTGCTGAACAGCCAATCACAGAGTCCCCTTCTCATCTCTCTCTCCATTCCCAGCCACTCAGACGGCACTATTTAGTAATTAATTAAGCCTCATTATGTATTCATGCTAATTAATTAGTCTCTCATAAACCTGATTAATCATTTTCTGACTCCCATACCACCCAATCGCCACCTCACTCACCGTCTTCATCAATCCTACCCTCCATCCCACCCATCATCCCACACCATCCCACATACACTTTCCAACAATACCAGCCCACCATTCATCTCACCCACCCTCCAATCCACTCATCCCACACCAGCCTAGTGGACCCACCTAGCAACACCATCGTCTCATCCCATCCCATCCACCAAATCCTCTTTTGTGCACGTGGTGCCACGGCCACTGCGCACTGCCAGTGCTTCGCCTTCACGTGCAGTCACGTGCTTCCCGAGGCTGGAACCACGTTCCATTGCCACGTCTTCAGGACCGATGAGCCACACGTGGTCGGTGGAAAATAATGGGGGAGGGGGAAAAGGGGGGGGGGTTTCATGTACTTTGGAAGATCATCATTATCATCATCACTATTATCATCATCATCACCACAACCACCACCATCATCAAAACCATCACCATCATCATAACCACCACCGCCACCACAACCACAACCCCTATCACCACCACAACCACACCACCACAACCACACCACGACAACGCCCATCACCACCACAGAACGTAGGCAAGATCCTATACCACTTCGCGACGGCTTTCCGTTGCACATTGAAGGCATCCTCTTCTTCCTCTTCCTCCTCGCCACCTGGATTGCTCGCGTGTGACACGAACGAGGTGCACGTCAGCATGGCGGTCGACATCAAGGAGCTCGACTCCAAGGGAAGCTACGTCAGCTGCCCCAAGGACAAGGACGTCTTCAAACTGAGGTATGCGTACTAGACTATACGCTACTATACTATACCTAGTATATACATTTTATAGACTATACGCTACTATACTTTACATAGTATAATCATTTTATAGACTTTACGCTACTATACTATACCTAGTATATACATTTTATAGACTATACGGTACTATATTATACATAGTATATACATTTTATAGACTATACGGTACCATACTATACATAGTATATACATTTTATAGACTATACGGTACTATACTATATATAGTATATACATTTTATAGACATTACGGTACTATAATATACATCGTATATACATTTAAAGACTATACAGGCGCTTAGTGGTTGTTTGATGGTGATTTGTGGTGGTGCTGATGATGATATGATCGTTATCAAGACCATCAAGATCATCCTTATCGTCACTGACAGATGTAATGTGATGAAGCAGGTGGTGATAACGCTGAGTCAGGTGGCTGGAGACACCAAACTGGCCTTCAAAATGTCTGAATCATTATCATCCCCATCATTCTCATCCTCATCATCATCATCATTATCATCATCGTTTTCATCATCATCATCATCTTCATTATAATAATTTTCATAATTAGCAAGACATAATCATAACCAGGTGTTTTGGAGTGCTACTCACTGCGGGCAGGAATGTCAAGGTGGCTTTAACTAGCAACAAACACACACAGACACACACACACACACACACACACACACACACACACACACACACACACACACACACACACACACACACACACACACACACACACACACACACACACACACACACACACACACACACACACACACAAACAAACACACACATACACACACACACACACAAACACACACACACACACACAAACACACACACACACGCAGATAAACAACATGAGTCTTCTAGACGTGGTGGGTGTGAGTAACAGCGGCGACAACTCTTGCATCAGCATCACCGCCTCCTTCGACCCGACCTTGACCTCTTTCGAACTCATCAACACCCTCACCCCTAAAGGTCACCAACTTTCTAAGCCATGCATCGACGCCATTATTGCACTTGTGTAGCAGTGGGGAAGGAGGAGGAGGGTGCCTGATGACTTTGCGTAGTGTTACGAACACAAAGAGGCTCTTATCTGCGCCCATTTAATGATGATGATTTAACTAATTATAATAGTGATGACGATGACGACGATGATGAATATGCAATGATAATAACATTTAAGCAGCCCCACCCTCCACCCACCTCGACAGACAGCAGGGTCTTTCTGACAGTGGCGGTCGATGTGGTGGCTGAGAGGCTGCGTCAGCCACTGAAGTTCTTGCTCGAGTTGAAGGCGATCATCCTGCCCACCAGCCACAACCACTGGTACTTCAGCAGTCGCCAGTATGCCGACCGATTTGTTCTTTTCCTTAAGGAGGTTCTCTAGTTTATTTTATTCTTTATTGTATATTTTTTTATCGATATCTGAAGCGTGCAATTTTAATTTTACATTTAAATATTCAATTGTATATTTTTATTCGTTGAACCCAAATCCATGCCTTGATTGGTCAACAGAGTGACGAATCACCATCAAGCCCCAGCTCTATTGGTCCTCAGCTGGAGGTCGTGTCTATGGAGAACCAATCAGAGAAAGAGCGCAAAAAGAATCGACCAATGATGAGCTCTGTCCTCTCGATGTTCCAGAACTCGAGCACCGAGCCCTCTTCGCCCCAGGACGCTCCGAATGAATGCGAATTTAGTGGTTTGTCTTCCTTCAGGTTCTCATGCGTAAATGTTAATGTGAAAAACACACACATAAAACGAAGACGTTTGAGTTCAAACATCAACACACACAAACACACACACAAACACACACACACACACACACACACACACACACACACACACACACACACACACACATACACACACACACACACACACACACACACACACACACACACACACACACACACACACACACACAAACACACAAACACACACACAAACACACAAACACACATACAATTAGACAACGACGAGCCGCTATTGAGTGGAAGTGGAGTGGTCAGTAAGGAAGTTACAGATGATAGTCTGTTGCAGAGCTGGAAAGATGCACTTTTCAAGTATGTGTGCGTGTTTGTATGTGTGCGTGTTTGTATGTGTTTGTATGTGTGCGTGTTTGTATGTGTTTGAATGTGTGCGTGTTTGTATTGAAGTCTATGTATGTGATTATTATTATTACTCTCATTCTTATTACTCCTATTCATCTTGTTATTATTTTTATTAACCAACAAAGATGGCACCAGAACGTGAAGGCGAGGCCCAGGGGGGTGGGTGGTCTGGTGAGGAAGGGGGTGCCCGAGGCGCTGAGGGGGGAGGTGTGGCAGCTGCTGGTCGGCTGCACTGACGACCAACACATGTTCGAGGCGTACCGACTCCTCATCTCGCAGGTGCTTTTTCGCGCCGAATCTATCACTCACTCAACTTCCTCCACTCTACTTTTTCCACTTCATTCTCTTCACCCAACTTCCCTTCCCTCCACTCCACTCCACTTCTCCAACCCACCTCCATCCTACTCAATCCGCCCTCCATCACTCCTCTCCTCAACTCCACTCCACCAATCAGAGCTCTCCGTGCGATGACGTCATCACGAGGGACCTGAACAGGACGTTTCCGGCGCACGAGTTCTTCCAAGATGGCGGTGGCACTGGCCAGGAGTCGCTCTACAGGATCTGCAAGGTGAGTCTTTTTGCGCGCAGATGTTTCTATCCTCGCATTGCTTCTTGCTTTTTTTCTTTTTTTTCTGATTTTTCTTTTTTCCATCATCGTCATTTTATTAATGATAATCATCACCATCATCGTCATCATCAGCAGCTTCATCATCATCATCATCATCATCAGCAGCTTCATCATAATCATCATCATCATCAGCAGCTTCATCATAATCATCATTAGCAGCTTCATCATAATCATCATCATTACCACCATCATCATCATTACCACCATCATCATCTTACCACCATCATCATCATTACCACCATCATCATCTTACCACCATCATCATCATTACCACCATCATCATCTTACCACCATCATCATCATCACCACGCAGGCGTATTCGATATACGACACAGAGGTGAGTTACTGCCAGGGAGTGTCCTTCCTCACCGCTGCCCTCCTCCTCCACGTGCGTTCTTCTGAGTCGATTTGCATAATTTATGCATATTTTGTAATTACCCATTCATTTGCATCTACACCCCAACTTAAACCGCCACCGTCACACTAGACTACACTACCATCCATCCACTCCCATCTCGCAATATTTACAGCAGCACCACATCTCCACTCCCATTCAAACTCCAAAAACACCCTTGCCACATCTTCTCTACACTATCACTATCACCACTACCACCCTTCACTATCACCACGACTAACCACACTATAAATAATAGTTTATACACTATAAACCACTTTATAGTCTATAATCCACCCATCCACATAACCACAAACACACCAACCACCCACTCAACTGCCAAACCTCCCACCAACCCACATCCTCCCAAAAACCACCCAAACCAACCAACCAACCATCCCACAACCAATCAAGCAAGCAAGCAACCATCACACAACGCATCAACCAAGCCAGATGCCAGAGGAGCAGGCGTTCTGCGTGCTGGTGAGGACGATGTACACGTATCGCCTGCGGGAACTCTTCCGCATGGACTTCGAAGACCTCCATCTCAAGTTCTTCCAGCTGGAACGTTGTATCGAGGTTGTTGGTGGCTTGGGTTGGCTTGGGGTGTGGTGGTTATGATTTAGATGATGTTGGATGTGGTTGGAGTTGTTTTTGCTGTTGTTGTTACACCACCCTATTATACTGTCACACTACACCAACACACTCACACCACCAACACACTCACACCGCCAACACATCTACACCACCAACACACCCACACTAGACCACAAACCCACATACACCCACTCTCACACCCACACTAGACCACAAACACCCATCCCCGCACCCACACTAGACCACAAACCCACTAACACCCACTCTCACACCCACACTAGACCACAAACACCCATCCCCGCACCCACACTAGACCACAAACCCACTAACATCCACTCTCACACCCACACTAGACCACAAACACCCATCCCCGCACCCACACTAGACCACAAACCCACTAACATCCACTCTCACACCCACACTAGACCACAAACACCCATCCCCGCACCCACACTAGACCACAAACCCACTTACACCCACTCGCACACCCACACTAGACCACAAACACCCATTCCCGCACCCACACTAGACCACAAACCCACTAACATCCACTCTCACACCCACACTAGACCACAAACACCCATTCCCGCACCCACACTAGACCACAAACCCACTAACATCCACTCTCACACCCACACTAGACCACAAACACCCATTCCCGCACCCACACCACTAGAGCACTATCGCCCTCACAGGACCAAATGGCGAACCTCTTCGAGCACTTCGTCTTCCTGGGTCTCGAAGCGCACATGTACGCCTCGCAGTGGTTCCTCACCCTCTTCACCGCCAAGTTCCCGCTCTTCCTCGTCTTCTGCATCCTCGACCTCTTCTTCAGCGAGGGAATGCCGACCATCTTCGCCGTCGCCCTTGCTCTGCTCAAGGCTTGTGTTGTGTTATCACCGCCACCATCATCATCATCAGCATCACCACTAACATCATCTTCATCACCAGCATCTTCATCACCAGCATCATCATCAGCATCATCACTAGCATCATCACCAGCATCTTCATCACCAGCATCATCATCAGCATCATCATCAGCATCATCATCAGCATCATCACCAGCATCTTCATCACCAGCATCATCATCACCATCATCATCATCCCATGCATCATCGTCATCATCACCACCAGCATCATCGTCATCATCACCACCAGCATCATCATCACTAACAGCATCATCATCATCATCACCACTCTAGATGTCGCGCAGGGAGTTGCTCGCGTTGGACTTCGAAGGAGTTCTCAAGTACTTTCGAGTGCAACTGCCCAAGAAGTACAGGTGCTCTTGATGATGATACCGAAGATGATGACGATGATGATGATGATGAAGATGATGATGATGATGATGATGATGATGATGACGATGATGATGACGATGATGATGATGATGACGATGATGATGACGATGATGATGACGATGATGATGACGATGATGATGACGATGATGATGACGATGATGATGACGATGAGGATGACGATGATGATGACGATGATGATGATGATGACGATGATGATGACGATGATGATGACGATGATGATGACGATGATGATGACGATGATGATGAAGATGATGATGATGGCGATAACGTACTACGCAGGTCTGAAGAGGCAGCGAGAGAGATGATGGCTTGTGCCATTTCGATGATGGTGCGTATAACATCCTCATGCATGCATAATTAGTTGGAAACCTACTTCACCTACTATCTCATGCATGCATAATTAGTTGGAAACCTACTTCACCTACTATCTCATGCATGCATAATTAGTTGGAAACCTACTTCACCTACTATCTCATGCATGCATAATTAGTTGGAAACCTACTTCACCTACTATCTCATGCATGCATAATTAGTTGGAAACCTACTTCACCTACTATCTCATGCATGCATAATTAATTGGAAACCTGCAACACCCTTCCACTCCATTTCCCTTCTCATCTTTTATTTGACCATCCTTCTACCATCTTGTTTGCTATCCATTTCTCTTTCTTTCTTCTCTTTTATCACTTTCTTCACTCCTCCAGCCATCTGAACGCAAGTTGAAAAGGTTCGAGACTCTGTACAAGACGTTCAGAGAGGAGCAGATGATAAAGGAGGAGCCAACCGAGAGACTGAAGGTTCATCCATCCTTTCATCCATCCTTCCATCCATCCATCCATACATGTTTGCATCCATCCATCCGTTCATCCATCCATGCATCCATGCATCCATCTATCCACCCATCCATGCAGAAAGACAACAAGCGACTGCAGGAGAACAATTTGAGGCTGGAGAGAGAGAACGATTCACTGGCTAGAGAACTAGTTAACAGCAAGATTCAACTTAGGAGTCAGTTGGATGAGGTGTGTGTTTTTGTGTGCGTGTGGATGTGTGTTTTTGTGTGCGTGTGGGTGTGTGTTTTTGTGTGCGTGTGGGTGTGTGTGTTTGTGTCCGTGTGTGTGTGTGTGTGTGTGTGTGTGTGTGTTTATGTGTACTTGTTATCAGCACGCCCACAATGCCGCCACTCTTCCACCACCTATCTTCTATTCTTCGATCACTATTCCAACTCAGTATATCTCACTTTCCATCTCGCCACACACACTCTGCTACACGCGCCACACTTGACCACCACACCATCACACTCCACGCCACATCTGACTATACACCACACAACTCACGCACACACCTCGCACACACACGCACACACCACACGCACACACCACACGCACACACCACACGACACACCTCACGCACACACCACACGCACACCTCACGCACACACCACACGCACACACCACACGCACACACCTCACGCACACACCACACACACGCACACACCACACACACGCACACCTCACGCACACACCACACGCACACACCACACGCACACACCACACGCACACACCACACGCACACACCTCACGCACACACTTCACGCACACACCACACGCACACACCTCACGCACACACCACACGCACACACCTCACGCACACACCACACACACGCACACACGACACGTACACACCACACGCACACACCTCACGCACACACCACACACGACACGCACACAAACACGGCGGCACAGGTGGAAGACAAGTACGAGTGCGTGAACAAGGAACTGCTGCTCAGCAAGTCGATCGTGCTGGATGCCGAGGAGGAGGTGAGGATGCAGCTGCAGGAGATCACCCAGGTATCGTCATCATCATCGTCAACATCATCGTCATCATCATCATCAACATCATCATCATTACCTTGATCGTCTTTATCAACACTATAATCATCATCGCGTTCATCTTCATCATCGTCATCATCATCAGCTTTAACATCATCATCACCTTCATAGTCTTTATCTTCATCATCCTTTTATTGTATTTTATTCTATCATCATCATTATTGTCTTCACCACCATCATCATCATCATTATTGTCTTCACAATCAACACCATCATCATCATCATTATCATCAGCTTCATCAGCATCATCATCATCATCATCATCATCATCAGTTGAAGGATTTATGCAGAAGGGAATCGCAGAATGTTCAAAAGTCAGACCAACGTAATCAAGCCATCATGAAGGACTACAAGAAGGTGGTGCTGATGATGATGACGATCATGTCGATGATGATGATGATGATGATGATGAGACGATAATGATGCTGATGACAATGATGATGATGACAATGATGATGATGATGATGATGATAAGGATGATGATGGTGATGATAATGATGATGATGGTAATGACGATGAATGCAGGCATGCACTCAGCTGAGCAGTCACATAGAGAGTATGGCGCAAAAGCACCTGAAAGAGACGCAGGCCTACAAGGTAGCTGCTGCCATCTTAATAATATTAAGAATAGTAAATACATTTTATTAACTATAATTGGATATTAATTAGGATTTATAAATTATTAATATTAATATTTGTAATATTATTATTATTATGAATATTATTATTATTATTTTATTATAAATATTATTAGTATTTTTATTATTACTCCTACTGGTCGATTTCTTTTTTTCATAGGCGATAATGGAGGCTTGTGAGGGTTGCAGGGAGAAGTTGGCTAAAGTCAGTGAAGAACTCACAACGGAAAAAGATGAGAAAGGTGCAGGATTGGCTGACGAAGCATCCAATGAGAAGGCTTCCTCGAGTCACGTGGTGGATAAAGATGACGTGATTCGTTGTCTGGAGCTGGAACTGGCGCAGACGAAGTTGGCATTGGTCGAGTGTGAGTGTCGAAACCAGGACCTCATGCACCAACTCACCTCCTCCTTCTCCAGTCCCAACCTCTCTTCCCTCGGTAACAGCAACCTTCCTCTCCATAGCAACGGCAACAACCACACCACCACAGGCGTCCCTAACAGCACCAGTAGTACCACATTAAACGCCCATGGGGGCAGCAGTGGGGGCAGTGGTGGTGGCGGCAAAATGTCAGCGCGTAACTCGTGGTTGCAGAAGACGCTGAACAGCATCAAGGAAGCAACTGTCGTCAAGGCCTCCGCCTTCAACACCTAATCTGTCTGTGTGGGTCTGTCTGCCTGTCTGCTGTCAGTGTGGTGGTTGTTGGGGGTAGTTGAAGGGGAGGGGGGTGAAGGGGATGGTTAGGGGGTTGTAAGGATGGTTTGGGGGACGGTTGAGGATTGGTTGTGAGAATGAATGAATGGGTGAAAAGAACATTTACTAGATTTTAAAAAGATGGCGACTAACAGATGGACAGTCATTTCTTTAAGACATTTGTTGGCAATCAACTGATGCCCCTACAAAGATGTACCGCTTGCATTTGAACCGCTCTCAATAAAATAATTATTTTAATTGTTTATAGATTATTATTAATATTCCTATTTTTAAAAATACCTAAAAACTGAATTTTAACATTTATTTGTTCATGCTCAGAGGCCCTCTAGCGATCGAGATTGACTTTTTCGAGTTTATGCACTCTCCATTCATTGCTAATTGTGTTTTATCCGCATTTTCACGCCTCTCATTTGTTTCCTACGTTACACTCTTGTCGCTCTTGTTTACAGTCGTTTGAGCCTTTTCTTTTACCTTCATTTTAAATTCTTACAAATTAAGCGCTTCAAGAATTGCGCGCTATACAAATGCGTCAGTAAAAGGGCGTTTAATATGACATTCCCTGAGGTGGACACTATTTCTCGCATACTCGCTTTGGTCATCGCAGCTTCAAGTTACTAGCTTGACCCATTATCCTACCTGCTAACTACCACTCGCTAACCCGTGAAATGTACCATCGGATTGATGGTGGGATGCTCGATGAATTGAATTGCGTTTAAGGAAAGGGTGGTGTTGCTTTTATGCCTGTTTCATTACTACAGTGATGTGCATAAGGAACATTTTATTAAAGTATTATTAGTACTGTTAAGTATTATTTGTACCCCATGTATCATGCTTTCTTCCCACACCTTGCAAACTTCCTTGTTTCATTGTTTCCCTCTGTTGCCATATCAACCTCCTCCCACCTCCTCCTCCTCTCACCACCTCCTCCTCCCACCACCTCCTCCTCCCCCCACCTCCTCCTCCCACCACCTCTTCCTCTCACCACCTCCTCCTTCCACCACCTCCTCCCCCCACCTCCTCCTCCCACCACCTCCTCCTCCCACTACCTCCTTCTCCCACCACCTCTTCTTCCCACCTCCTCATCCTCCCCCCACCTCCTTCTCCCACCTCCTCATCCTCCCACCACCTCCTCTCACCTCCTCCTCCTCCTCCTCCCCCCACCTCCTCCTCCCACCACCTCCTCCTCCCACCACCTCCTCCTCCCACCACCACCTCCTCTCACCTCCTCCTCCCCCCACCTCCTCCTCCCACCACCTTCTCCTCCCACCACCTCCTCCTCCCACCACCACCTCCTCCCACCTCCTCCTCCCCCCACCTCCTCCTCCCACCACCTCCTCCTCCCACCACCTCCTCCTCCCACCACCACCTCCTCCCACCTCCTCCTCCCACCACCTCCTCCTCCTCCCACCACCTCCTCCTCCCACCACCTTCTCCTCCCACCACCTCTTCCTCCCACCACCTCCTCCTCCCACCACCTCCTCCTCCCACCACCACCTCCTCTCACCTCCTCCTCCTCCCACCTCCTCCTCCCCCCACCACCTCCTTCTCCCTCCACCTCCTCCTCCCACCACCTTCTCCTCCCACCACCTCCTCCTCCCACCACCTCCTCTTCCCTCCACCTCCTCCTCCCACCACCTCTTCCTCCTACCTACACCACAACAACTCAAATGATAGCAACTCGCAACCAATACATCAGCATACAAGTTAACAACAACTCATCATTTGGCGTCTAACATTCAAGTAGCCATCTGGCATTTAGCTTAATACTAACATTCGGCATTTAGATGAAAACTAACAGTTTAACAACTAACATAAATGTAACAGTTCAACACCTAACATAAATGTAACAGTTCAACACCTAACATACATTTAACAGTTTAACGCCTAACATAAATGTAACAGTTTAACACCTAACATAAATGTAACAGTTTAACACCTAACATACATTTAACAGTTTAACGCCTAACATACATTTAACAGTTTAACACCTAACATACATTGAACAGTTTCATACCTTAAATACATTTGCAAGTTTAATAATTGAGATCCATTTAACAGTTTAACACCTGAAACACAAGTAAAAAATGTAATACTTAGCATAAAAGTAGCAGTTAATAAATTGCTTTCACACTACCATCACTACATTCTCTTCCACCCACTCCATAACGAATTTGTATAGCGCCCATTTTTAAGATGTTTTACACTGCACACCACATGCATCTCACCATATAAGAGTCCATCACAGGCGATAGTTAAGACAATCTATGGTAGAAATCTATTGGAAGGCTTTACAGAAATACATCATTGTGAGTTAGGAGTCAATTCATTATTATAATGATGATAGAGTATCATTGTGAGTTTGAGATTGCAGGCAATAACATGAACAAGCATGGAAAAGTCTTGAAGAATTTATTGAAGAAAAAATGCGGTTCAGCAGGTGGGTATGGCATTCATTAATCAATCAATCAATCGATCCAATATATTTGTATAGCGCTTTTTGATAAATTCAATAGCGCCCATTGTTCGTGAATGTGAACAAACTACCTTGCAAATCATTTCAACGGGCACTTGTCAAACTGAGATCTATGATTTTCCTTGCATGCACCATTCACTCATGCAATTCATTGATTCATACAAGAGTGGTAAGAGACTAGATCACCATCATCATCACCTTTGCAACAACTAACACAATGCTAACACAAAAGTTGTTAGCTCACTAACAACTCAACAGAAATTTTTGTTTGACGCAAAATAGAGGAAGAACGAACAGAATAATCGAGTTTTGCAACGGTCTTTGGAAGAGTGAAATAGTAAAAATAAGCAGCGATACAAAAGAAGACATTGATTTTTATTGATGAGCTAGTGAAATGGTAATGAAGGTAAGGATGAATAATAATTCCAATTATAATAATGAATATTAATTACAATTATAATAATGAATATTAATTCTAATTATAATAATGGATGAAATATGATAACAGAATGATGAATTTTAAAATTATCAGTCACATCAAATCTCCTCAAATCCATTGTCAGGCATTGATTAGAGAAAAAACAATGATAAGCTGAAATTAAAATAATAATAATAATAATAGACAGTAGTAGGAGACATAGTTTTTAAAGTACAATAATCAGCCAACCCCCATTCTTGTCCACACCCAACAGTTATCATCATCATCATCATCCTCACAATCATCATCATCATCATCAGTTGTACATGAAGTTGAACCTGCGGAGGGGGATGACGAATTAGAAGTCAATGATACTTGAGATACGTGTGAGTCTACTTTACAGAATTAATACATAATGAACTACTCAATATTAAACACCTGCTCAACCTACTGAATATTAAACACCTGCTCAACCTACTGAATATTAAACACCTGCTCAACCTACTGAATATTAAACACCTGCTCAACCTACTGAATATTAAACACCTGCTCAACCTACTGAATATTAAACACCTGCTCAACCTACTGAATATTAAACACCTGCTCAACCTACTGAATATTAAACACCTGCTTAAAAAACGGAATATTTAACGGAATATGCTCCACCCACTGGACGAATACTGTAAAACACCATGTATAGGGCGCGCTTGTTTTTCAATGCCACAAGAGAATGTCCGAAAGCAAAAAAAAGATATAAAGAAACGAAAAGTAGCCACCAATTAATATTTGCAAAATTTTTAAATTCACGTCATTAGAACACTTATGAGAGCAAAAATAAGAGGCAAAAAAGTGCGCTCTATACATGGTGTTTTACAGTAACTAATTAGCTACTGAATATTAAACACCTAATGAGCTACTGAATATTCATGTAATCCACCTGGAGAGATTCTGGGGGAGGCAGGATATGATGGGGCCGTAGCCAGCTGCATTGTCGTAGAGTTCGAAGAGGGGGGCAGCGACTAGTTTGTAGTTGCGAGGGACTGCGAAGAGGGCTGTGGGCGAGGGGAGGAGGAAAAGAGGGGTGGGTTTGGAGTGTGTTGTCGGATAGACGGTGAGTTGGAGTGGTGGAATAGAAGGGGGTTGGAGTGGTGGAGAAGGTTTGGTGTATTTAGAGATAGAGGTGGAGAAAGAGAGATGTGTGGTAGTGAGAGAGGAAAAAGTGATGAAAAGAAGGTTCTGTATGTTGTAGTGGGAGGAGGAAGATAGGTGTGTTGTTGGGAATGGTGCAATTGTAGTAGTATTTGATAAATATTCATATTTAAACCATAAAAAAATATTAACAAATTAATTCAAAATTCCTATTTTAAAAGATACTAAAAAAATAATGACGAATGAATTGAAAATGTGTGGCTACCTTTCTCAGGCAGCTGCACGAGATAGAGTCGTTTGTGTTCCTTTGGCTTGGTGATGTGCGCTGGAATATAGGGGTACTGTGTGTGTGTGTATGTGTGTGTGTGTGCAGTGCAAACTGTGATTTTAATGATGATCAATAACAATCATTAAGTGAACACAATATGATATGATATCCTTAAATGTAACTTTAAAATCTTCCTCTTTCTTTTTCAAATTTTCCCTTCTCACTCTCTCTCCTTCTCTTCTTTCTATCTTCTTATTTCTCCTCCATACCCCCTTCTCCACCCCTTTCCAAGCACCTGTGGAGACTCAAAGTTTGGCCTCCACCAGTTGGCAACCGTGTCCTCGATCACCCACTCCACTGGGATCTGGTCCTGTCGCCCTAGCATCTTGGTTGGCATTGTGATGATGATGATAATGGTAGTTGTGGTGATGATGATAATGATAAAAGAGATGAAAAAGTAACCAATATTAAAAAAACCCAAATATAAGTGATAGTAATGATTTTTTAAAAGATAATATCTAATTCAATTATGAGCGATGCACTTTTAGGCTCTTTCACCTCTGTTAGGAGCCTCTTCAAACCCTCGCACTGGTCCTCTCCTGTCTTCAACTCGCCCCCAGGCCTGCTCAACATTTTAACACACAGTCATTGCAACATCACATCTGCACACTGATACCACATTCTGCAACTCATGAAACATACAACCATGCATGTGCACACAAACAAAAAAAAACACCAACAAAAATGAGAAAAGAAACCTTCAAACAACTATAAGTCGCATAATAATCAATTGTGATTGCTATGATGTACAATGAAGACGTAGATGAAACTTACAGCTTGAAGAAGGAGGTTCCGAGTTGCAAGAGGAGCACGTGTGGAAGACCGTGTTCGTGCACGATCAGCACTCCCTCCACACTACTGCGCATGCCGAGTCGCTTGAACTCACCCTTCATCCTCTCAAACCTCGCTGCCACTGACTGGTCCTTCTCGTATAAAGGGTCCTTTGTGCCGAATGTGTAGTTTGTTAGAGGGTATCTGTATGGGTTGGTTACAGTTTTAACAAGGGTTCTTGAAGATAATATATTTAATGAAATTTAAAATTGTTTTGTATTATAAAATAATTTTATTCAATAGTTTGCCAAATAATCAGAAAACAAGTATGCATTTATATTTTATATGCATAATTAAATAATTAATTTAAAATTAATTTTACAAAAAAATACTTACAAACTAATTGCCCGCTCGAGGGTGAGCTGATGTGCAAACTGGTTATTGCGCTGTGGCATCTGGCCAATGTGCTGCATTTGATCTTGAGGCTTTGTGTATTTCGGCCAGCCGGCTCCTCGCACTGCCATTTTTGTCGAATTATTAACAAAGTTGGCTTTGGAGTAAAAGTAAAGTTTCAAAAACTTGCAAAAATAGTATTTATTATTTTTATTTTATCGTATAAAATGCAATAAGTTTAAATTATAGATTATTTTTACTTATTTTATTTGTGGTTTATTCCGTGTAAAAGTAAATTTTAAAATGCCGCAATAATCGCAACAGTTATAATTTCATTTTCTAATTCAGGCTTTGCAAAGTGAATATGGCATCAGGCAGTGAGCATGATCTGCTGCAATGTCCAAATTTTGTCAACTACCTCAAATCCCTCCCTGGCAACTTGGTCACAAAACTCTACAGCCACCCTCCTGCTTGCATGACCGTGTATCGGTGACTGCTATGAAGAGATTTCTATAATATTTATAATTATGTAATTTAACCAATCAATCAATATATTTTTTCATGCTATAGTCTTAAATTAAGACTATAGCATGACTCTTAATCATTTTATCATCATACCCTTTTAATAACAATTCAATTAATTTATATTATATATTATAAATTTCATCATTTTACAAAACCTTTATCTAGAGAGTTATCGCACTACTGCCAAATCTATGTCTCACGACTCATCTTCCTCGACCGACAAATCAGTGGAGAATTTCTCAATTCGTGGATCAAAAATGATCATAGCCAGTAATAATTTAATATACTACGTTGAATGTTATGCAAATTTTCTTTTACATTTTTCCATAGCAATTTAATTATTGAATGCTAATAAGATCCTTTATTCTTTGTATTTCTTTGCAGTTTGCGAGTTCAAATCATTGAAGAGCTGACTGACTTACACATTCTGGAAGTTTCTACACAAGCTGGTCTGGTGCTTTTTTACCATCTTGTCCTAAACACTTCTGATGCTACAAATAATAATGATTATCATCGACCATCCATCATCATGTTCACCATCATCATCACTTAATCATCATCATTATTATCCTGTTATCATCATCATTTTCATCATCATCATCACTTCATCATTATCTTTATTATATTTTTATCATCATCACCTCATCATCATCATTATCATCACCATCATCGCCTATAGGAACAACTGCATACAGTCTCAATGAAACATTCAAGCAAAACATCAGAATCATCATTGCTGGAGGGTAAGTGCTAATGATGATAATAATAAT
>OX030965.1:4679002-4814002 GCA_943735955.1 Piscicola geometra | reverse complement strand
ACACACACACACACACGCGTACACAGAGGAAGACAAACAGTTACTACGCAACGAAACTCTCCATCCATCTTCTTTCCTCTTCGGCACCTCAGGCGCACCTCTCCTCCTCTTCCAATCAGCACTACATGATCGTCGAGGCGGGAAACCGATTCACCGCATACACCAGTCAGTGCATTTGGTCCATTTTGTATTTTTTCATTTGGTATTCGGGGCATTTGGTACTAGTTCATTTGGTATAAGGGGCATTTGTTACTAGTTCATTAGGTATAAGGGGCATTTGGTACTAGTTCATTTGGTATAAGGGGCATTTGGTACTAGTTCATTTGGTATAAGGGGCATTTGTTACTAGTTCATTAGGTATAAGGGGCATTTGGTACTAGTTCATTTGGTATAAGGGGCATTTGGTACTAGTTCATTTGGTATAAGGGGCATTTGGTACTAGTTCGTTTGGTATAAGGGGCATTTGGTACTAGTTCATTTGGTACTAGTTCATTTGGTATAAGGGGCATTTGGTACTAGTTCGTTTGGTATAAGGGGCATTTGGTACTAGTTCATTTGGTATAAGGGGCATTTGGTACTAGTTCATTTGGTATAAGGGGCATTTGGCACTAGTTCATTTGGTATAAGGGGCATTTGGCACTAGTTCATTTGGTATAAGGGGCATTTGGTATTAGTTCATTTGGTATAAGGGGCATTTGGTACTAGTTCATTTGGTATAAGGGGCATTTGGTACTATTTCATTTGGTATAAGGGGCATTTGGTACTAGTTCGTTTGGTATAAGGGGCATTTGTTACTAGTTCATTAGGTATAAGGGGCATTTGGCACTAGTTCATTTGGTATTAGGGGCATTTGTTACTAGTTCATTAGGTATAAGGGGCATTTGGTACTAGTTCATTTGGTATAAGGGGCATTTGGTACTAGTTCATTTGGTATAAGGGGCATTTGGTACTAGTTTGTTTGGTATAAGGGGCATTTGGTACTAGTTCATTTGGTATAAGGGGCATTTGGTACTAGTTCATTTGGTATAAGGGGCATTTGGCACTAGTTCATTTGGTATAAGGGGCATTTGGCACTAGTTCATTTGGTATAAGGGACATTTGGCACTAGTTCATTAGGTATAAGGGGCATTTGGTACTAGTTCATTAGGCATTTTGTATAAGCTTGATGCTTTTTGGGGGTTTGTATAACATATGATAATGAGAATGATGGTGGTGATGATGATGAGGAGAAGGAGGAAAAGAATGATGATGATGATGGTTATAATACATCTTCAATGCCTGTCAACGCTTCAACAACTACCTCTCCACTCACAGTCTCTTCCTTGCAAATCTGCCTCATCTCCTTGTTCTGCAGGAAGACTGTTAGGTACCTTTTCCTCCCAGTTTGACCT
Organism: Piscicola geometra; assembly: GCA_943735955.1. Lineage (NCBI taxonomy): Eukaryota > Metazoa > Annelida > Clitellata > Hirudinida > Piscicolidae > Piscicola > Piscicola geometra. The sequence goes on along the minus strand of OX030965.1, from coordinate 4,812,611 downwards.
CCTTCACATTCCCTCTATATGCAGTTTTTTCAATTTTTGAATTCTACCCGTTTTATAACGGCAAAAAATTCTGTAAATGTTAAAATTAAATATTCAGGAATTATAATTTTCTAAATGATGATAATGATGATGATGGTGATTATGATGATGATGACGATAATGATGGTGATGATGACGTAGCATGGACACGATGGTCTGTGGTCTGATCACGAGGGAGAGCTGCTCTGAGGCCTTCAACATCGGAATCACCGCCGAACAAGTACCACTGCACTACTTTTGCTATTTTATTATATTATTATATCACTTTATTATTTATTTGATTTTATTAATCATATAATATTTCTTTTTTCTAGAAAAAAAGAAATAATAAGCATAGTTTTTTTTTCTATTCCACCAGATTATCAAATTCCTGAAGAGTCACAGTCATCCCGAAATGATCAAGAAATACGTGAGTGTCCCTCTCCTCCATTTCATCCTTTCTTCCATTTCCTCCACTCTTCTCATCCACCTCTCATCCACCATCTTTTGATATTTCTCAATTTCACCCAAAAGCATCACCAAACCACACAAGCTCAACTACTAATCAACCTTCACAACCACCACACAACCACACACACAATCACAAACACAACCTCCACACAACACGCACAATCACACACACAATCACAACACAACCACAAACCACAACCACACAAACCACCACACACACACACGCACACAACCGCAGAAGACACCCCTGCTGGAGGTGGTCGAGGACCAGATCCGACTCTGGCAGATGGAACGCAAGAGGCTCAAGTCTGCCGAGACTGTCCTCTACAAGCAGTTCAACTCGCTAGAGGATTACATGCACGTCTATGAGTATGCCAAGGTGGGCAGTTGGTGGAGGAGGTGGTGGTAGAGGTGGTTGTGGTGCTGGTTGTGGTTGAAGTGGAGGTATTAGTTGTAGTTGTGGTGGCTGTGGTTGTGGTTGTTGATTAGTATTTAATCATTAATAATAATCATTATCATCATCGTCCTCATCATCATCATCATCATTGACCCAAATACACAGGAGAAGGACGTTTTGGTGTGGACGAACGAGGAAAAGCGCTTATTGGTGGTGTCGAAGGAAGGTCATGATGACGTCAGAAAGTACTGGAAGAAGAAGAAGAAGAGGAGGAGAGAGGATGGTGATGATGATGATGCTGGGTGAAGGGTGGATGGTGGGAGAAAGATAGTGGGTGGGGATATGGGTTGACTGGTTCGTTTCGAGATTGAAATAAAAGCAGAGTTGAGAGTTTAATAAATTAGGAAATGTTCAAGTATACTTTTTTCAAACACTTTTTAAGCCTAAATTAAAGTTTTTACATGTTAATAAGAATGAAAGTTTCTTACCGTTTCTTACTTTCACACTGACGTGCGTGAGTTTAAATTTTTAGTTTTTCAGATGCGTCATCACTGCATCTCCGGCTGTCCATGGGCCAAGCTATTTCACCTTGATTAGGGTTTCATAGGCTCTTGAATCTCCTTCAATGGTCGAGATATCGTCTCATGCAATCAAGCAATCTGCATGTCTCTTTCACACTTATAGTGTAATCCCTCACATCTCGTCTGATAAGCATTGTTGTATGTAAAGACTAATAGAGCATTTATTAATCAATCAATCAATCAAATCAATTTCTATAGCGCTCTTTCCTCAAATTAATAGCTATTAACGATGAAAGGGGTTTATAATGGCTATAAAAGTTTCCAGAAACAATAATATAAGATATAAATTAAACCCAAAGTGTTAAGCATGAAGGGTTGTCAAGAAAAGGTTATGCGGCTAACAAGCTAACATCGCATCACAGCTCCATAATGTTTCCACGAATTCTACCTTTTTATTGCCGTGAACAACTCCTCTCAAGACGTTTATTGAAATATACATTCTTTTGCGTTTCCAAGTATGCTTTTTTCGTTCTATCGTGACCTCGTTCATGATATTATGCATGTATGGTTTTTAAAACATTTATAACATTAAAAAATATTCCATTTTTTCGTGGTTCCTTGGACGAGCGAAGCTTATCGACGATTGATCGGCCGCTTGTGCTCCTTAATTGAATGTTCTTCAGTCCCCGAGGCCTGAGCGCTGAAGCGTGCAGTGCTCAGTGGAGTGGGCAGCCTTTGATTTAGAAATTGATTATCACATCAACGTATTAAGAGATTGATTGATGCTAGGTGTGGAAGGAAATAGGAAATAAATGCATAAATTAGCCAACGATTTTTTAAAATTCAAATTAAAGACTTCAAGATTTAGACACATTTATCCTAATTAAATTCAGGCTAACATATTGAAGGAATGCAGGCGCTTACAAAAGAAAGAAAACTGAAATTAAATGCACGAAGTAATAAAAATAAGTAACTAATAAAGGCGATAAAGAGTTAATTTACGAGGCAATAAAAGCTCGATTCGTCTTCACCCCTGCATTATCACCACGCCATCTTCGCTGACGAGATCAAATGACTGCCTACTGATTGAGTCTGTGTGTGGTCGAGAATTTAAACGTAAATTCGAGTATATTAAATTTAAATTTGAAGAAATTAAACGTTAATTCGAATGGAATAATTATTTAAAAAAGGGGTTAATGACTTTGTATGAGAACTTACGATGAAGCTCGTGTAGGAGGTCATTTCACCACCATCCATGGAACTAAGCTGTTCATTTGGCCAAAGCGAGAAAAATCTGTTTAATAGTATTAACTTATGAACTTACTATTAATAATAGTATCAACCATAGATAGTTATAATTACTATAGAGGTAGTGGTGGTGCTGAAGTGTTGCTTTTATTTGCACGGCAACAGGCTTTCTGACTGGCATCGTAAAACACCTCCCTTGCGCGTTGAGGATGCTTCGTGCAAATAAGCAGATGGGAGGCCGGAATAATCGGTGGAAATTAATATTAAATTAAGTAAAAGTGTAAGGTACCATAAGTGCTTTGTTAAAAACGGTATTCAAATTCAGTACGGTTCTTAAAAGTATTTTTGTATAGAGTACCTTTTTATAGATGGATGTTTGGGTGGTTTAAAGGGCTGGAGGAAGAAAGGAAGCAGTTATACCGGTCTCTTGCGCTTTTGAGTTGTGAAGATTTAATGCTCACAACAGTTGTTTGAGAAGAAGAAGAGAAAGAAGAAAAAGAAGAAGAGAAAAAAGAAAAGGAAGAAGAAGAAGAAGAGAAAAATGAAAAGGAAGAAGAAGAAGAAGAGAAAAAAGAAAAAGAAGAAGAGAAAAAAGAAGGAGAAGAGAGAGTAGGAATAAAAAGACAATGGGTAAAGGATAATGAGAGTAAAGGAGGATAAAAGACAAGAAGAAAGCGAGAGGAGGATGTGGGAGAGTTGATGGGGGTGATTTGCATGAGGACAATGGCCTGCTACAATGCCTCAATTGCCCTTCAAAGAGGCCCTTTGATAAATCTCAACTCACCTCTCTATACCTCTCTCTCTCTCTATCTCTTTAACATTCCTCCTATCCTCTTCTTTATCTCCCACCCTCCACCCCTCAACCCTCTTTCTTTGACTGCTAAATAGGTGTCACTGCACAGCACGCATCGATTGTCACTGGTGGGAGGGTTGTTTTTCTTGCTACTGTCTGTCGGTGGAGGGAGGGTCGGAGGGGCTGTTGGCTTCCTTTGAAGTTGTGATTGCTTCTTCGCTAATTGATTCAATGGGGATGTGCCGACTGACTAATTGATTGGTTTGATGAGGTTTTTCAATTAATATTTGTTTAAGCGCGTATTTATGCCTGGTCATTTAAATAAAACCTTTAGTTAATTACCTACATTTATTTGTGTTTGTGTGTGTAACGTGATTGTGTGCGTGTATAGATGTTGGTGTGCGTGTTTAGTTATTTGTGTGCGTGTGTTTGCTTGTGTGTCTGTGAGCTTCAAAAAATGAGTAAAAGTCCTTCAAATTAGCCGAAGGAGGCAGTAAACGTTTCAAATGGTTTCGACACTTTCCATGATGCCTTGAGCAGTTACAATGGAAACTAATTGATCGCCTGCTGTTGTGATGGAGGGGTTGTTCTGTGGTGATGGAGTGGTTGTGGTGTGGTGATGGAATGGGGGTGTTGTGGTGATGGAGGGTTGTCCTGTGGTGATGGAGTGGTTGTGTTGTGGTGATGGAATGGTGGTGTTGTGGTGATGGAGTTGTTGTGGTGTGGTGATGGAATGGTGGTGTTGTGGTGATGGAGTGGTTGTGCTGTGGTGATGGAATGGTTGTGTTGTGGTGATGGAATGGTGGTGTTGTGGTGATGGAGTTGTTGTGTTGTGGTGATGGAATGGTGGTGTTGTGGTGATGGAGTTGTTGTGTTGTGGTGATGGAATGGTGGTGTTGTGGTGATGGAGGGTTGTCCTGTGGTGATGGAGTGGTTGTGTTGTGGTGATGGAGTGGTTGTGCTGTGGTGATGGAGTGGTTGTGGTGTGGTGGTGGAATGGTGGTGTTGTGGTGATGGAGTGGTTGTGGTGTGGTGATGGAGTGTTGTGCTGTGGTGATGGAATGGTGGTGTTGTGGTGATGGAGTTGTTGTGTTGTGGTGATGGAGTGGTGGTGTTGTGGTGATGGAGTGGTGGTGTTGTGGTGATGGAGTGGTGGTGTTGTGGTGATGGAATGGTGGTGGTGTGGTGATGGAATGGTTGTGGTGTGGTGATGGAGTTGTTGTGTTGTGGTGATGGAGTGGTTGTGCTGTTGTGATGGAATGGTTGTGCTGTGGTTATGGAGTGGTTGTGCTGTGGTGATGGGGTTTTAGGAATGTAATGATGCCGTGATAAGCTGGTGATGGTGGTAAAGGGGTGATTGAGGGGTGGTGATGTGGTGATGGAATGGTGGTGTTGGAGTGGTGATGAGGTGGTAAGTGGGTGTTGATGGTGGAGGGGAGGTGATAGAGGGGTAGTGAAGTAGTGATAGAGTAGTGACAGGTTGATGATGTCTAATGAGAAATGACCTCTTGCAGGGCAAAGTCAATGAATCGATGTAAGTGTTTGCTGCTGTCTGCTGTTTTTTCAATTCACTTTTATTCGCATCTTTATTGCCTTCATCCATTCATCCATCCATCCATCCATCCATCCATTCATCCATCCATCCATCCATCCATCCATCCATCCATCCATCCATCCATCCATCCATCCATTCATCCATCCATCCATCCATCCATCCATCCATCCATCCATCCATCCATCCATCCATCCATCCATCCATCCATCCATCCATCCATCCATCCATCCATCCATCCATCCATCCATCCATCCATCCATCCATCCATCCATCCATCCATCCATCCATCCATCCATCCATCCATCCATCCATCCATCCATCCATCCATCCATCCATCCATCCATCCATCCATCCATCCATCCATCCATCCATCCATCCATCCATCCATCCATCCTGCAGACCAGTTGCTGTGAACCTACCAAGCGGAACAGACAAGCGGGCAAACAACAACCTCAGTACTTCATCAACATCTCCAACACTCCTTTCAACTTCTTCTTACCGACGTGATGTTGTTGCCCTCTTTTATGCTCCTCGAGTCGTTTACAGCACTTCTCAGATATTTATACAAAAATTAAAGTTATTCACATCATCGTTTCAATTTTACTTTTTGAAATGATTTCACACGTACAATCACACATACACTCACACATAAACTTAAATACACACCCACACACATACACCCAAACATACAACCACACATACATCCACACATACATCCACACATAGAGCCACACATACAACTACACATACATCCACACATACAGCCACACATACAACTACACATACATCCACACATACACTCACACATACAGCCAGACATACATCTACACATGCACTCACACATACAACCAAACACACAACCACACACACACCCACACATACACTCACAAATACACCCACACATACATCCACACATACACCCACACATACATCCACACATACACCCACACATGCACCCACACATATTTAATGATCAAATCGTTAGCAAGCCTGTACTCTCAAGCAGGGACTTAATGATGCGGAAAGGTTAGAGAAGAAAAAGAAGAAACAAAAAAAAGAAAAAAAAGAAGAAAAAAATAGGCAAAAAATTAGACCTTTTATCTTCATAAACTCTTTAGAAAAGTTAATTGAAATCAAGAGAAATGGTGGAAAAGAGACAAAGAGGCATTTCTTTGGGTCAAGTGTTGAGTAAACCTGGAAAAAAGTCTTTGCTAGTTTTCGATATCATATTTTCAAAAAACGCAAACTAAAAATTATATTAAATTTATAGAATTGTTGAAGTGATAACAACCTTTGTAACTTCGAGTCCACGCCCTCTTCACCTCATCATCCAATCACAAGCCTCCATTCACCAATCCCAAACCACAGCATCCAACCACAAACGTCCCTCCTCTCATATACGCCTGCCATTGGCTGCCATTTGAAGGGATGAAACAATCTGTTGTAGGTGAAGTAATTAGAGATAATTAATATGTTCGTGTGTGCAGCTGCGCCTTTGTGTGTGCGTGTATGTTCTCATATTACTGACGAATTGGTGTATCAAACACCTCACTCACGTACTTAAGGGCAATTCGCGCACAGATGGTTGGGCTTCGTTATAAAGGGCAGAGTGATCAGTCAAGCTAATTGGAATGCGACGCTTTAAGCGACTAATTGCGTTTGTTTGCTAAATTAGCGCCTAAAATTCATGTTTCTAGTTATATGAAATTTTGAACTGAAGTTTTGTTGTTAGATTTTGAATTTTAAGTTTAAAAAAGAATGAAAATAAAAATTAATTCATAAAAATACTTACACTCTTGACCTACATAAAACTCTAAAATGACTGAAGGATTCTAGAGTGATTTTTCCAGAAAAGCACTAAAATCAGTTCCCCTCCTCAGTGTTCCTTTTAGTCTCAGAAAGTGAGTGTTTTGCTGGTTTTAAAATTTGGAAAATTCGCTTGAAAATTAAAAAAAAACACAATGACGATAGGTCATAAGTTAAGCTAATCACATTTCAAATCTTCTATTTTCGCCATTGTTAAAACACGCTTCAATCATTATCTCGTTGTATAAGTTTCCTAAGTTTGAAATGTTATCAAATAAGATTCCGTAAGATTCAGATGTTATCCTTCTAAAGCTTTAATTCAAGCGTATTAAAAAAAATGTCTTCATGCCATCACCCACTCTTTTAACCCTCTCCACTCAACCTTATCACCCAACTTTTTCACATTTTACTCATCATCCCACTCCATCCTTCACCCTCCATCCTCACTCACCCTTTGCAGAACATGACCACCCCTCTCAAGTCTCTCTTCTCAATTGCATCCATCCTTCAACCTGACTTTGGCTCTAGAAAAACCCTCAAGAGAAAGCTTGAAGTCAGAGAAGATCATGAGGAAGAGGAAAAGGAAGAAGAAGAAGAAAAAGGGTGTGTGTATAGAAAAGATGTTGAGGAAAAAAAGATGGAAGGTGGAGGAGAAGAAATGCAAGATGAGTTCAGTTGTTTGGGAAGTTGTGGATGCAGTAGCAGTGAGAAGAAGTGCCGCAAGGTATGCACCGTCGCACCCCATCCGCCCTCAACAGCTCAAACAAATAATTACTTCAACCCACCACTGCTTCCAAAAATGTTTCCATCTCTCTCTTGCCTGCCCACACCATTGCAACACACCCCCTCCTATCAGCATCCCTTCATGCAACTTTCAACCCACTTACCTGCCCAACTTTCTTCACTTTCTTCCAAGCACTCTTTCCACAACATACGTAATTTCCTGACACTTCTGCCTTCCAACCTCAACACCAACAACACTGAACAACTGCAGCAACATCACCTTAGCAACGCCATCTTCAACAACTACTTGACCCAAAAATGGATTTCTAAACTATATCATTCTTTTAACAACGACAACAAAAATAACTTAATAAATGGCAGCAACAACAATTTCAACAACAACAATTATAACAACAACAACAAGGTTAACTCAAAAATTAGAAACACTTTTCACAACTGCAACAACACAAACCACAGCTCAAAATCCAAAAACAAAGAATTAAAAACGTTCTTTAAGAGGGAACAGGAATCAGTGAAGATTGAAGAAGATGATCAAAAAAGCAACCCTGAAAAATCTGTCACAGAAACAACGAGAAAACTGCATAACGACCCCCCACACAACACATACAACCTTTCACACAACACATACAACCCCCCACACAACACATACAACTACTCACACCACACAAACAACTACTCACACCACACAAACAACCCCTCACTCAAAAATCTAAGAAAAATTTCGGAAAATAACACTTCCAAAACACACACAAAAATTAAACAGAACCTGTCCACGAATATTGCAAAGAAACAAATACAGAATTCAAGGGAAGGTGAGGTCAATAAACAAGCCAATGAGATCCACACCTTGAACAACAACAACAACAACAACAACAACAACAGCAACAACAACAACAACATTGACAACAACATCAACACCTTCAACCCCCTGGAGCTCCTTCTACAACTTACAAACAGCTGTTTCGATAATGATGACCCCAAACCTAATTCTACTAATACTAGTACTAGTACTACTACTAATAAAAATAATGAAAATATTCATAATATAGATAAAAATATAAATAATATTATTATTATTAATAATCAAGGAGATGATAATGATGCCAAGCCCAGCATTTTGGAGATGAAGGGATGCGGTGGTTTTAGTGATGGTTGCGATTTATCAAAGAGGGGTGCTGCTGATGATGATCCAATTGAGAATAGCAATGATGATAAATATGATAGTGATGATAATGATCATGAGGAAGACGATGATGAAATAAGAATTAATGATTTTGAAGATGATGTCAACTCAAAACACAGCAACAACAACAACAACAATACTAAAAAGAGTGACGACATCAAACCTAAAGAGTCTATTTCTTTATGTAGCGATGAATTTGGGCACAAGAACCACAACAATAAAGTGACCATTAACCATCATCCTCATAGTCAACCCAACTTTGAAACAAAATGGTTTTATAAAAGCCTCTACATTCCCCTAAACAACAACAACAGCAACAACAACAACGCCTACAACAGCAACAGAAGCAACAGCGGCAACAACAACAGCGGCAACAGCAGTAGCGGCAACAGCAACAGCGGCAACAGCAACAGCCCCAGATGGGAGCAGCTCACGCTACAAAAACCCAGAATTGAAAATGACAACAACAACATTAATAATAAAAATGCATTTAATGACAGAAAAATCAGCCATAGTAATGATGATGACGAAGGTGATGATGATGATGACGACGATGGTAATGATAATGAGTGTGACAACAGTAAGTTGATCATTGGTTCGCATAGCTATGAAGACAAAAACAACAAAAATAATCATAAAAATGACTGCATCCAAAACAACATTATAAACAATAGCAATACTGATAAGAACAATGATATAAATGGATTTTATGGAAGTCCAGAAATGAATGAAGGAAAACTGAGGAGTCCTGATGATGATGGTGTGAGGCTCGTCAAGGTGACAGAGGAGCGGGAAAAGGAAGATGCTGGATGTCTCAACCAGAACAACAAGAACAATAATAACCACAATAACAATATAAAACACAACAACAACAACATCAACAACAACAATAAAAGTATTATTAATACTAATACTACTACTAATACTACTACTAGTACTACTACTACTACTAACACTGCCAGCTTTCAAAAACAGTGGCCTGCATGGGTTTACTGCACCAGGTACTCTGACCGCCCTTCCTCTGGTGGGTGTGATGATGATGATTATGATGGCGATGATGATGATGGTGATGATGATGATGATGATGAAGATGACGACGACGATGATAAATAGGATAACGAGGGGGAAGATGACGACGAAAATGATGGAAAGAAGAATGATGACGTTGAGATGTATTATGATTACAATGGTGATGATGAATGCGTTTCACTTTTCTAGACTTAAAAATTAAATGAGCGCGTCCATAGCACAGTAACATCGGCTGCTTAGTTACATCGGGTATTAGGAGTAGCAACGAAGCCCCATGAAGACATTAGACGATGATTTAGTGACTGGGTTGATGGAAGATCGATCAAGCTTCAGAGACGCGTGTTGAACTTGTATTTTATTTTATTTTATTTCATGTACAACAAAGACTTCTAACTGAGATACATGTGCTTAACAGACGGACTGAAATATTGATAGAAATCGTAGTTCATCTTTATTAAAACGTCACGACAAGACCATCTCTTCATCCGTTTCACTGAAGCTTCACTCGTCACTCACTCTTTTCCGTCGTACAATCGAAGCATCCAATGGCGCTAAATTGCGGTCTTAAAGTTCAATCGGCGCCCTTTATTCATTCAGACCTTCTCATCAGACTATTGAGAAGGTCTGGGGGAAAATTGAAAGGTTTGTGTGTAGAAAGCGCATGAATTGATCGGGCAGACAGGCAATTTTTAAGAAAGGTCTGATTGATGCATCGGCGATTGAGTCATAACGAGGTGGTTTAGGGCAGATGTGGATGTGCTTTGGTGGCTTGGTGGCTTAGTGGCTTGGTGGCTTGGTGGCTTGGTGGCTTTGGTGGCTTGTAAGAGACGTGTACTCAGTGATTTAGCTCTGAGACTACTTGCCAAATCCGGTTCAAATCGTAAATATTGTACCGAATTATTTATTGCTCTGTTGTTGAATATTAAATATTTACGGAAGTTTCAAAAATGTTAATTTTTGATACTTAAATAAGTTTTAAATGAGGAGATAAATTTATTTGTATCTCAAACAATCTTAGTTACCTAATCACTCAAATTCATAAAGTAAAACAAAATTAGATGGCATCTATTAAAAATAGAAGGTTATGGCATAAAAAACGATGCGCGCCATTTGTTACTGCCACATTTTTAAGACAGCAATCATGAACGTCAAACTTGTTGCCTAATGAAACGAATATGCAACATTGGTTCGTTAAAGCTTTCTAAAGCATCTAAAGCTGAAACCAACTAAATAATTGAGAAGAAAAATGATGGGTCATTTAGCATGCACTCGCGAGGGTAACGTCATCGATTCGGACTTTAAGTCAGCTTCAAAATGTTTGAAAAGGCGCGTTAGAACGATATTAAAATGCGATTAAAAATTCCTTTCAAAGCGCTGGCCTGAAGTGCTCAGGTCTTCAGTGGACGTCTATTCAAAAGGTTTCGAGACTTGAACTTCCCCGACCCTACTGCTTCATCGAGCATTTGGAGCAAATGACCGAGAGTGCCTCGATGCAGCAAAGCTTCCCATGCCATGAAATGTCCCACGTTCTCCCACACTCCGTCATGCATTCGTTTCGACTTGACTGTCCATTGTTTCTGACGCTTGATCTTTCTGGGCAATCACTCAAGGAGGAGGACCCATCAATTTTTTAAGTGATTCAAATCTCACATTTTCCCACGGAGTTCTTTCCTTCCACAATCGCAATATTTAAAAAGTTGATTTATTATGCAGTGGTACATTACATTTGTATGCTCTCATGCCAAATGGTTTCGTAGGCGTAAAAGATTGAAGCATTTAGCTTCATTACTCCTGCAGATCGATTCGTGAGTATTTGCCGTTCAGAAATGATTAATTGCCGATTACCATTGTGATCTGATACACGAAGAAAATTCACAGGCTTAACCACACAAACAAAAAGACAAATATTTGGTTTTTCTTCTTGTCTGTTTAAATCTGCCTTTGTATGAGTCCCTATCTGTCTACACGTCTGCCTCAGTTTGTTTTATTCCATGGGGTCGTCGCAGTAAGATGGTGCTTGGCGGAGACTTCCAAGCCCCTTTCAGGCACAGACAGTGGATTGGCAAGACAACCAAAAAGATTTGATGAACAAAATAAAGACCTAAGTAATTAGGAAGCTCGAAACCCTCCTGCAGGAGAATCCGATCGCTCATTTCCTTGCTGGTCTTTCATTAATCCATTCCATGCATACATCGATATTCTGAATACTCCATACCACCATTACCAAATCCACCACACCGCCAACACACCACCATCATCACCACCACCACCACCACCATCACCATCACCACCCCGGTGTAATAGACCCTCTGCCATTAATCACATGGCAGTGTTGATTGATTGAACTTCAATCTAATCATCAAAACATGGCATCAAGCAGTGCTTTCTTAATCACATACCTCACGCACACTCTCTCTCACACACACACACACAAACACACACACACACACACACACACACACACACACACACACACACACACACACACACACACACACACACACACACACACACACACACACACACACACACACACACACACACACACACACACACACACACACACACACACACACACACACACACACACACACACACACACACACACACACACACACACACACACACACACACACACACACACACACACACACACACACACACACACACACACACACACACACACACACACACACACACACACACACACACAAACACACACACACACACAAACAAACACACATCCGTCGAGGACACAGTCATGCTTGCTTGCTAGCGAAGCAATTACAGGTCTCAAAGAAGAGAAGAGATGATTTATGACCTGTTACTACTACTACTACTAATTTTATTTTATGAACTGTTAAGCCCTGTGAATGAATGCAAGGATGATTGCTAGGAATGCATTGGAGTGCATGGCATCTTTATAGGTTATATTAGTCTCTCTGCAATCCATCAAATCACCAAAGCCTTGTTTTGCAAGCTTTTTGAAGACTTGACTGAGAGATTAGGCGCACAAAGAAGGACTCTTCGCTGGCAGATCGCTGTCTGAATCACTGGGTCTTATTGACGAGATTGCATTGTCTCCTGACACTAGGAACAGAGCTGTGAGTAATGACTCGGACCAATCCTTCAATCACACGCATTCACTCACACAAACACACACACACACACACACACACACAAACACACACACACACACGCATTCACTCATACTCTCTCACACACACACAGACACACATGAATACATGAATATCTAAATTTATATATACAATGTATATAGTAAAGAATCTCACAAATGATTTAGATCTCCCAAGACGACAGGCGAACAACTCGTATATATGAAAGTGACGATAGTTTAAAAACAAATCATGATTATAATAGTAATTTGAAAAAACACGTGGTCGAGGGCAAGTGGAGTCGTGTTTGATTGACGTGATGCTGTAAAGAATGGGGATGAAGATGATTTAGAAAAAGTTCTTTATTCAATTGAGGCATACGTGAGCGATAAATGTGAAGCAGCATCAGCCGATGTTTGATACTCTTCCCAAGTTTTCAAACGCAACCAATCCGTTAACAATCCAACCGAAACCCACAGGTCCCAGAACCAGGAAGATCAGACCAAAGTCTTCAACAAACAAGGAACAAGCAAGAAAAGCCCCCATTAGTCCTTGCTTCAGCAGCGATGGCCGCTCAGAAGGCGACGACAAACGTCCCAGAACGGCGTTCAACCGGGAACAACTGGCTCTACTCAAGAAGGAGTTCGACACGAATCAGTATTTGACCGAGGAGAGGCGCGTGTGCATCGCTCAGAGACTGCGTTTGAGTGAGTCTCAGATCAAGATCTGGTTCCAAAACAAGCGGGCTAAGTTGAAGAAGGCCTCGGGAGTGCAAAACAAACTCGCCCAAGAGCTCATGGCTCAAGGACTCTACAACCACTCCACCGTCAAAGCACCAGTCACCCAACAACAACTACTGCAGCAACAACAACAACAACTACAACCGCAACAACAACACTCTTCCATGCAACACCACTTCTCACTCAGGGCTTCTTCTTCTTCTGACTCTTGCAACTCCCTCTAGACAACGACATCACCATTCCCTTTAAATAGCGACTTTCCAGCACGATCGTGATGTAATCGCACGCTTTCAATTCATTCTGTACACACCCTTATCAGACCAATGCATCGGCATTCACCATTCATCCATCATTCATCGTGTTTCTTACAAACCATCAAACAAAGTTAGCTCTCAACACCCTTGCAAGTCATTTAGACTAGAAAATAGCTATTGCCACGGCTACATGGCTTCTACGCCCAAAAACTATTTGAGGTTTTATTATTGATGTAACATTTTTTACAATTATGATGAGGATGATGATGATGAAGAGATGATGGTAATGATGAGGATGATGATGTGGGTGATGATAATGATGAGAATGAGGATGTGGGTGATGAAAATGATGAGAATGAGGATGATGATGTGATGATGATTAAGATGCGTAGTGTGATTTTTATTACTTTCGACTTGAATCAGCAGCCCTCCTCCCTTCCACACGTGACACGTGATTACGTAAGCCTTTCTAATGGCTCTATCCAGCTCCTAATGTGTCGGACTCCGTTATCAAGCTAACTAAATCAGCACCAGCATGTGCAACGGTGCCCACTGCCTTCACTTTTATTGCTCGTCGTCTTGTTTAAATCACTCGATGTTCTTGATTTTATTGCCGTCTTCATATTCATCTGACATGGCCAATTCATTGTCAATTCTCTGCGGCCTTTGTGAAAAACCTTCGTCAGGCAGGAGGCGTGAGTGACTTAATTTGGTTTTTTATTGCCGTGATTTATTCTTTAAAATGAATTAATTCAACATTAAAACTTGGACTTTATCAAATTTATTGAATTTTAATTATTTCTTTTCAACTTCACTAACACACAAACAATTCTCTTTGTTACACTCCATGGCTTTTGTCGTTATTGCATATTTCGATTGTTGTTTCAGTGGGTTCTGGTTTGTTACTGCTCATGTTACTGCCTATGTTGCCTTTTCTATGATGCCAATTCTGGACATTCTTCTTCCCGAAATTCTACCCTTAAGCGTCCTTCTTAGCGACTTTGATTGATGATTGAATCTTGATTTAAATGAAACTCTAAAACTATTTTTTCAAATATTTTTTTCTAAATAATCAGCAAAATGCCTTAATCAATAATCTATTTTAAAATTTGAAAGTTGCATTGAATAAAAATTCGACAAAGCTTCGACGTTTGAGCCATCAAGCTTTCAATAAACCAACGTGAGATTACGTGAAATCAATGACCTAATGATACACTGCAAACGGATTTACACACTCGCATAGACATACATCCAAAGACATCCAAACAGACGGACGCACACAAGCAAAGATACACAAGCAAAGACACACAGGCTAACACATAGCGGTCCTCTGTGCAACACACAGATCTTAAGGGTGAGTTGGATCGCGTGTTAGGAGCAATAATTCACATGTGGCTTGTATGTGGGAAGATGATGCAGCCATCGTGGGTGGTTTGACGGTTGTTGCGATTTTATATCGGTTATTATAAAGAGGATTTTTGGGGAAAAAGATTATAAAATAATAATAAAATGTATTTTTCCAGCTTTTCTTCTTTTTTAAGTGATAGAAACAGTGAATTTTTCTCAAAGTAACTTTCCACTCAAGACGGATGCAATCAGACGAAGTGTGACGGAATTGATTCGTCATTTGGTGCTAAACCATCGTTTTTCGACCACGCGACCACCAGTGCATTACATTTTTTGCTTAAAGAACGACGAAAAATAAAGTTAATAAAAAATATGCTTAAAAATATGTTTGGAGCAAAGTATTATGCGATGTTGAATGTACGCTGTGAGTCGTTGAAAGTCTTTAAAAAAATGTTCTTTCCGGACCACTTTCTATCCGTATATGGGTTTTGTGAACACAAAAAAAGCAAGGTTATAAGTAATAAAAAAGTTCAAATAAAATCCTTTCAAGCAAACTGACTCCCACTCAGCGATGTCCAAATGACTCGAATTAGCGAACAGAATGGATTATCGAATAGTAATTCAGCGGCGAATTAGCGGTGGTGCGTTGGTTGAGAATAGTCTGCAGATTCAAAGGCACTGACTGAACGCTCCGTTACTGCATCGATCGGCCAGGGGCGACTTCAAAGCGCTGTGGGATCGCTCTAACAAGGTAGCGGGCTTGGTGTCGGCTAAAAATGTTTAAAAAAATTAAGTACCGGCGTGAGTTGAAAAAGGCATCAGAATGATCGAGAGGTTTGGTGAAGCGAAACAAAAAATATAGAAAAACAAAAATACGTTTTCAAAGACGTTTAAAAATATAAGTTAAAAAAATTCATGGAAATTTTTACGAACGAAATGTGAAACGAACAAAATGATAAGCATAAACTGAATCTTTAATCAATTCTTACAAATTTTTCAAGGATATTTAATGACAATACGAAGGTATTGATTTTATTTTTTTTTGTTCAAAATAAATCATCTTGGTCATCGCCGATTCGTGTTTGATCTTAGGATATCTTTAGGATGGTGCTCTCTTCCCCCCAGTTTGAGGAACTATCTTTCTTGAGTAAGAGACAGCAGCTAAGACATTTATACTCAACTATTTGGAATGTTGAAAATATAGTTTGAAAATCCTAATTATCTGCTTAGTCACAATCAGTTAATTGATGATAACGCACGAAGGCTCTAATAGCTATGAAACATGCAAGTATACATGCAAGCATACTCAAGGGGTGTCTGCGACGAACACTCAACGGTGCAAAGTACACAGTAGGGTGTGATGTCATCGTGCTTGTCAAATCTTGAACGAGTTCACGGAGTTGAATTAAGAGTTCAAGGTCATTTGATTGAAACAAGTGTAAACAAGGGCTTTGAAGGATGAATGGTTTGAGGATGGATGGTTGAAGGATGAATGGTTTGGGGATGGATGGTTGAAGGATGAATGGTTGAAGGATGGATGGTTGAAGGATGAATTGTTTGGGGATGGATGGTTGAAGGATGAATGGTTGAAGGATGAATGGTTGAAGGATGGATGGTTGAAGGATGGATGGTTGAAGGATGGATGGTTGAAGGATGGATGGTTGAAGGATGGATGGTTAAGGATAAATGGTTTAGAAAATGTGGATGAAGGATGGATGGTTGAATGATGAATCGTTTAAAGATACACATCTTATAGAAGCGAGTGAGAGAAAAAGGAAAGTTTTTCTAGGGAAGAATTGATTGACTGATGGATGATTGGATTAATGGATGATTGGATTAATAGATGATTGGATTGATTGATGATTGGATTGATTGATGATTGGATTGATTGATGGGTGATTAATTTTGTTGGATTGATGGGAAATTGGATTGATGGATGATTGGATTAATTGAGTGACTTTTTAGATGCTTATTACAACGCTGAATCCTGCGAGACAGTGTTTGAAAGAGAGAGAGTGAAGATGGGGAGAGTTGAGACGCTTTTCCACAGCTAACGTTATATGCGTCATACATAATATAACACAGGTTGCTTCTTATGTAACAGAATGCAACATGTCCTTATACATTAACTTATACAGCATATACGCAGTGTGGGTTGGAATCGCTCTTCGAATGTTTCCCATATACAAACACATTATAACATACCGAGCCGTTAGTGACTGTTGCGCAAAATACACTCTTACAAGAGCATCTTCGTTGCATACAATTGCATACTGATGCGACATTGTATGAGATACAAAATGAATACAAATGTATGAGTCTGTATGGAAAGGAGCTGGCTGGTGGTGGTGAAGAGACTGGAGCTAGTGCAGACGAGGTTGCAAGGCAGACTCTCAAGCGACCCGCCTAAGCATTGAATTTTGTCGATTTTATCGCTATTGGCAAGTCGTCGTTGAAGTAGTTGTGTCGTTGAGGATTACAACGACCTCCACGCCAGCATGAAGCTCAGTCTCGCTTTGATTGGCTTCCTCGCCCTCACCATCATCCACGCCGAAAGAGAAAAAGGTACGTTCTTCTATGGGTGATGTTGAGGTGTTTGTGATTGTTTTAAAAGTCGAGGGTGGGTTTGGAGGTTTAATGATGGCTTTAGAGAGTTTTTTCAGCATAAAAAATGAGTTTAATGTGTGTTTGTATGTATGTGTGTGGTTGTGTGAAACCAGCTTAGAGTTAATTCGCCTTTTTTAACTAAAAAATCTTTATTAAACAACAAAATATATTTTGTTATAGTTGATAGTACATTAAAAAGTAAATAATTATCATTTCGTTCGACAGGTGATCAGGTAAGAACTTGGATTTTACAAATTGGATTAAAGTCATTCGTTGAAAAAATTGATATACACAAATATTGGATATATAATTTACTAAAATCTGTTACCTTAGCTATTGCTTGCTATAATCATACAATGTTAAAGTTAAATAATTTTTTGTAAGCATGCTCAAGAAATAATGCTATTTTTCTGTGTCAAAAAGTAATAAAGTTATTATCATCAATTTTACAGCAAATCGGAGAGGTACGTCCAAACTTCTTACACTTTAAATGACAAAAGTTTAATTAATTTAATTAATTTCTATAAAATTCAGCTCCACCATTATGTATCCATGATAACAGCTGACACTAACGACTCCAACTCACTGCAAATACAGCACTAGTATTTACATACAAAACTTCATCGCAAGTCACAAAACCCCGCTTGACAGCAAGGCGACGCAGCTACGTCATGGCAATTGGAGCCTCCCTCCAATGAAAACAAGGGCCCCGCTAGCTACGGCGGTCACTACCCTCAACAATTCAGCGTGAGCCGGGTTTGGGGTCATTGATTTAGAACGGGATGCTAGCATAGTTGTGTAAAACAGTTGTATCGGGGGTTTAACGTTTTAGAGAGTCTTTTGGTTAAAGTTTAAGCCTTGGACATGAAGAAGGGGTAGTTTAAGTATGCAAAAAAATGTGTATCCACACTGACATTGAAAAATAGTTACACGTACATTCACAAATCTTTCCTACGTACTGTCATAAAGAACAAATCAACAAAAAAATACAATGAAATGCAATAAAAAACACAGCAACAAGTGATTCCAGGAGCCAGAGGTCCTCCAGGTCTCCCAGGAACAGCGGTGCGTACTAAATCATCATTAACGTATAAAAATATTAATTTGCTCTTTTATACGTTGAAAAATGATTGAATAATCGTTTTAAGATATTCAATAAAAGTAAAATATTTCCAAAATAGGTCAAAATAAATGTTATAGAAAAATATTTTTTAGTTTTCACTATAAATTTTTAATATAAATTTTCTCGTTTTTTCTCGCAGGGACCTCCAGGCTTCCAGGGACCCAGAGGAGAAGCTGGAGAGCCCGGACAACCAGTGAGTCTAGCGCAACCCACTTTGAATTAATCGATCTAAACAGCTTGAGCATTGATTTCATTTATTATTAAACAAACAAAAATTAATTTTTCGAAATAAGAATTTTATAATAAAAAAAATAATTTACGCTTTACATTATCTCGACCTATTCCATTTTTTCAACTCCCCCCTTCTCATCTCCAGGGCAACCAGGGTCTTAGGGGTCCTCCGGGAGCTGCTGGAGCGCCTGGAAAGGACGGAGAAGCAGGTCAAGATGGAGAACAGGGACCCAGGGGTATGCCAGGCAGCCCGGTAAGTCTGCTTTAAGCTTATTCACATTCAATAATGAATCATTGAGACTCATGATAAACAGTTTTGTTTGGCTAGTCGGAAAAATCATCAATTTTCAAATTAATCTATCTCTTCATCCACTCACGCTTATTTTTTCACCTACACCCAGTTTTTCAATCGCATCTTCACCCACACCCACATCAACATCCACACTCATCTTCCAACCCACAACCACTTTCCCAACCCACAACCACCTTCCCAACCCACAACCACCTTCCCAATCCACAACCACCTTCCCAATCCACAACAACACCCCTCAATCTGCCCAGGGCTCAGCAGGGCCTTCAGGGGGACCAGGTGTTCCCGGCTCCAGAGGACACCGAGTGAGTCACATTTAACTGTTTCAGTGATTATTCCATCATTAATGGCGAAGTAAGGGGGTGATGGGTCTATACTCATGAGAATAGGTTATGGACATTCATAATTATAGGTTTGGATGCTTCTGATGACAGGTTATGGAGGATCGTAAAGATATTCCTGCTAGTAATTTCATATTCATAATGTATATTAATCTTCTACAGGGTCTTCAAGGTCTCTTCGGAGCTAAGGGAGAAGCAGGCAAACAAGGAGAAAGGGTGAAGAGGGGGTGCATCTTCAATAGATTAATAACCCTTCACTTAGAGATTAATTAAAAGTTTTAATTGATTGATTAATGATATTTAATTCACCGGCAGGGAGTTGATGGATCTCCAGGACCAGTCGGGAGCTCAGGACCCCAAGTGAGGATGCTTTTTTCTTCATCTTCGCTCATGTCTTGCCTGTTTATATCTGAAATCATCATTATCACCCTCCCCATCTCATCACCACCATCAGCATAATCATCATTTTAATTAATCTTCCAGGGACCTCGTGGATCACAGGGAGAAAGAGGACCCGACGGCAAACAAGGATCAGCTGTGAGTTCTTTTTCCAATAGATTTTTGCCATTACTCCTCTTTTTTACCAACTCCACCACACCACACCGACTACCACTATGCAACACTAGCGCTACACCATAAAACTAAAACAAAACACCACCACAACTACAACAACAGCTACAACACCACTACCACCAAAACAACAACAACACCACTACCACCAAAACAACAAGAACACCACTACCACCAAAACAACAACAACACCACTACAACAAAAACAACAACAAAACCACCACAGGGTCAAAGGGGAGCTGACGGCAACCCTGGACCAGCGGGATCACCTGGACCCCTTGGAGCACCCGGTGTACCAGGATTCCCTGGAGCTGCTGGAGCTAAGGTGCTTCACAATACAATACAATAAAGTAAAATAAGATAAAGTACAATACAATGAAACACAATACGACCATTCATTCAGAAAATAATGATTCAAATGTTTTATTTTTCAAAACACTCCAAAAAAGAAGTTTAAACCACCACCCCAACTACCACCACTTTCCAGGGAGAATTGGGAGCAGCCGGACAGAAAGGAGCGCAAGGACTGCAAGGAGCCGCTGGAGTTCCCGGTATGGCTGGAGAGCCCGGAACCACTGGAAGACCCGTATGTGTATAATATTCATTATGATAGGTTTTGAATATCCATATCCATATTTGTGTATAGTGCATATTATTTTGAGTAGATGAAGCAGGATTCTATCGCGTGATAGTTTCAATTAAAAATGTGAAAGTGCATGTATTAGCAAGAGGTTTGGTGATGTAACGTGGATGCTTGAAACACACAGGGAGAACCAGGATTGAACGGTAACGCAGGAGAGAAAGGAGCTAGAGTGAGTCTATCTTTGATAAATCCATTCTGAATTAATTGATAAGAATATGTTTCAGCCATTAAACTAATTACTAAAACCTATTTCATAACATAAAATACTACTAAAAAAACTAAAATTAAAAAAAATTTAGACATACATAATTCTAAAACTACCATAACCACTACTACAGGGAGAGCTCGGACAACAGGGACAGCCTGGGTTCCCAGGTCCCATTGGTTTCCCTGGTCTGGCTGGTCTGACCGGACCTGCTGGAGGCAAAGGAGAACCCGTAAGTGCTGAGTGATGATGGAAATATTTTTTAAAGATCTCAAATAGAATTAATTAGTATGCATTTAGCTTTTTAAATGTTGAAGCGTATCTCATGAATATTAATTTTCATGAATATTAAACAGGGAGCCCCAGGACCACAAGGACCCCAGGGAGAAAGGGGTCACCCCGGAGAGAACGGAGCGCCAGGAGAGAGGGGAGAGGAGGGACTGGTGGGAGAAAGTGGAAAGAGGGTGAGTGGCTGTTTGAATCATCAATAATTGAATATTAATTTTATCATATGATAACATGGATATGAATATTTGATTAACTAGGATCATAAAGGATGACTAGGCTTTGCATTAATCGTGTTGTTCAATTGCAGGGTTTGGCCGGTCCAGCTGGTCCAGCCGGAACCGCCGGAGCCCGTGGAGAGCCAGTGAGTGGAAATAACTTGAAATATTAGTCTTTTCATTGCACTGAACTATCAATTTTAAATATAAGAAGTCGTCACTTTCACCCACCCACTCATTAACTCTCTCTCTCCTACCCACTTTTCCAGGGCAGCCAAGGAGACAGGGGTCTTCCAGGCGTGGATGGAGCTCCCGGAGCGGTTGGAGAGTCTGGCCCTGTAGGAGCCACGGGAGATGTTGGACCCAGAGGACCTCAGGTGGGGTGGAAGAAAGGGGGTGGGTGTGAGAGAAAAAAGCTGTCATTTGGAAAAACATTTAGGAGATTTATTTTAGTAAAAAATTAGTTTAATCTTTGAAATCCTTCTTCCACAGGGAGAACAAGGACCTTCTGGTCAGGCCGGAGATATCGGAAGCGCTGTAAGTGCATGCGTGTAATGCTAATGCTTCTTTTATCGTTAGGAAAAGAATTATAATTATTCTTATTATCGTGGTGATTGCATTTATTACGTATATAAGATGATTATTACAATTTGCCTTTTTTGTCAGGGATTCAAAGGAGCTCCAGGAATTCCAGGAAAGGACGGAAAGAGGGGACCTCAGGTTCGTTAACAATCTATTAAAAGCGTAGAAGTCTGTTTGGATTATACGCCACTATAATAATGCTCAGTATTATTATTATCAAACAAACATTATAAGATTTATATATATGTATATCCAATTCTTGCATTTTTTATCCCCCTTTCCTTCCAAAAACCTTCAGGGACCCGAAGGAGATGCAGGCAAACAAGGTCACCCAGGCGGCCAAGGCCCTAAGGGAGTCGTTGGAAACAGTGGACCCACCGGTCAACTTGGAGCTACAGTGCGTGGGAGAAGGATTTAATAAATAGATGAGCAAGAGACAGAAGGGCAAATGCATAAATGCCAAAAACCCCATCTCACATTTTCTTAAATTTTCTCAAACACAGGGCGATGCTGGCAGAGATGGAACCCCAGGAGCACCTGGAGTGACTGGCGCTGCAGGAGGACCTGGAAGTCCAGGCGCCACTGGCTTTTCTGGACCTACAGGAGCCACTGTGAGCGATTGTCTGCTTGTTTTTTTGTCGCTAATGTTGCAGTTGCTGTGGTACTCGGTGGTTGTAGCAGCTGGGTGCAAGTGATAGAGTGTTGATTTCAATTTCCACACAGGGTGCCCGTGGAGACAGAGGAAAGCCTGGAAAAGTTGGAGCTGAAGGAGAACCCGTGAGTGGTTTCATCGTTTGCATCTGTTTCAAGAAGCACCCTGCAATTTTCAGAACCACTATCATCACCCCTCTAACCACCACTACCGCTCCCATCACCACTGCAAACAACTACAGTCCCAACCACCAATGAAAATTCTACGACCATAACCACTGCAAACCATCACAACCACTTCAACCACCATAACCACTAAAACCACCACCACCACTGAAACCACCATAACCACTGCAACCACCACCACTTCAACCACCACCACCACTCAAACCACCATAACCACTCCAACCACCACCACCACTGCAACCACCATAACCACTTCAACCACCACCACTGAAACCACCATAACCACTGAAACCACCACCACCACTGAAACCACCACCACCACTGAAACCACCATAACCACTTCAACCACCATAACCACTTCAACCACCACCACCACTGAAGCCACCATAACCACTTCAACCAACATAACCACTGCAACCACCACCACCACTAAAACCACCAGGGAGAGTTTGGAGCTCCAGGACAGCCAGGACCCCAAGGTCGCCAGGGAGAACAGGGAGTGGCTGGAGTGGCTGGAGAAGTCGGGATTTCCGGTGGCCCTGTGAGTGGACTGCTTGTGTCGCTGTAGATGTTAATTTTAATCGTTAATATTAATGACTTTTTAGTTAATATTTGAAATTGAAAAAAGTTTTTTACATAAAAATTTTCAATTAATTTTAAAGACATTCTAATCACTTTTAAACATTTTCACCACCATTTTTTACCATCATCCACCTTTATCATTACTACCACCACCACCATTCATCTCCATCATCCACTATCATCCTCACCACTATCATCAGCACCACTATCATCATCACCACTATCTCCATCATCCACTATCATCATCACCACCACCACCATTACCTCCACCACCATAAGGGCTCACAAGGAGCAAAGGGATTCCGCGGAGCAGTGGGAGAAAGGGGAGTTCCCGGAGTGAAGGGAGTTGATGGTGCTGCTGGAGAGAGAGGACAGGAGGTGTGTTTGTTTGTGCAGCTCGAAAGTGGTAGATGGCGATGTCGTGGTGGAGAGTGGTAGAAGGTGGTTTGTTAAAGATGGTGAAAGATTCTGTGGTGGTAGAGAGCGGTATGTTGGTAAAAAATGGTGTGGTGGTAAAAGATGGTAGGGTGCTGGTAGAAGGTGGTGTGGCTGTATGGTAGAATTGTGCGGTAAAAGTAGTGGGGTTAAACGACGAGAGTTTGTGCACGTGAGACTGAATGGATTTTTTGCACCTGCAGGGACCCAGAGGCGAGAGGGGATTAGCTGGAGCTCCTGGAGCCGATGGTCTCGATGTGAGTTTATTCTTTCTTCACGCTGTCATTGATTGCTCAATAATTGAAAATATTCTATTGTTTTGATGATAATTCAAATTAAATAATTGTTTATACTTGAAAATGAAATAATTGAATTTAATTTTGTGAATCTTGTGTTCAGGGAGGAGTTGGAGGTGTAGGACCCGATGGTCTTCAAGGAGCCAGGGGAGAGCCCGTAAGTTCACACTTAATCATTTTTATTCTATTATTACTGATAATTTTCTCGAAGCTTTCAACTTGAAGTTTCATCTTTATAATTTTTTACTTTTATAGAAACTTAAGGCATAAAAGCTACCGCGTGGTCTTACTGATTCAAATTTCGTTTCATTGGTAACCCCTCCAGGGAGTGACGGGAGGAAGGGGAGTTCCAGGAGAGGCTGGAGACACCGGAGTGAAAGGGAGGGCTGGTCTCAGGGGTCTCCCGGGCCCGATGGGACTCGCCTCGGTGAAAGGAGTTAAGGGAGCGGCTGGAGATCCTGGACTGGTAGGCTCCAAGGGGCCGAGTGGACACAGAGGTGCTGTTGGTCTGCCCGGAGCAGCTGGAGAGCCCGGAATCGAGGTGGGCGAGGGTGGAGTGAGAGTTGGTTTGTTTGGAATTTTAAAAGATAGAGAAAACAAGTGGTTGGTTTGTATAGTATTAAAAATTCATTCTTTGAGCACTTAAAGTGTTTGCACTTTATTGTTTGATTTCAGGGAGCAAAAGGAGGACCAGGCGCTGAGGGAGAAAAAGGACTTCCCGGACCCAAGGTGCTGATGATGATTTTTGAGAATGCATGATTCCAACCACTTACCTTTTTTGTCCCCCTTAGTAACCACTAACTTATATCCCTCCCTCCTTATAATGATCAATCATTTCCGTCCCTTCTAAAATTCACCAGCTTTTTTTCCTTCTTCTTATAACGAGCAATCTTCTCCTCTCCCCCAGGGACCCTCTGGAACTCCAGGACAAGACGGTCACGAGGGAGAACAGGGCAGCCAGGGCAAACTTGGACCAGTGGGTAGGGAAGGACCGAGAGGCGACCCAGGTCACCGCGGAAAGAGGGGCGCACCGGGAAAGAAGGGTCTCACCGGCTCACCTGGAGCAGTAGGCGCTGTTGGACCCGCTGGACCCGCTGGTGCCACTGGACCCGATGGAGTCCAGGTGCTGTTTTGAAAGATTAATTTTGTATCCTTGAAAGGTGTTTTAATGTACATTTAAAGCATTATTCAAAGACATTTAATAAATTTTTTTAAATACTAGCGAAATTAAAAACTAAGCTCAAAACAAAAATAGTTCCAATACAAACAATCGACAATCAAACAGGGAGCGCCAGGATCTCCAGGCTTCGCTGGAAAGGCCGGAGCAACAGGAGAGCAAGGAGAAGCTGGTCAGCACGGAGAGAAGGGAGAGAAGGGAAGCGCTGGGCCGACCGTGAGTTGGGTGCTCAAAAGGGCATAAGGATTATGAAGGTTGAGATAAGTATTAAACATTTAAGATTTTTATTTGAATTTCTGACGGGAAAGTTTGAAAAAACTATAAAATAACTTTTAAAACAAGTACATCGTCCGCAACCCTCCAACACAGGGTGGAGCAGGACCCCAGGGAGCCGTTGGAGCACCAGGAGAAAGAGGTCTTCCAGGCGTTGTTGGTCTGAGAGGAGTTGCCGGAGCTCCTGGAGCCGGTGGAGCTAGAGTGAGTTGGAGTGCTTTATAGGTCACGTAGAAAAATCTCAAATTAAATGCAAAACTAAAATGTTTGTGATTATTTCACACCACAAACACTTTATATTTCAGGGCGAAAGAGGAGTCGCAGGCCCTGCGGGACCAACGGGAGAGAGGGGAGAACAGGGAATTGCTGGACCGAGGGGTCCCCAGGGACTGAGTGGAGAGACTGGACCAGAGGGTCTGCCAGGCAAGGACGGAGTGGCCGGTCTGCCCGGACGTGCTGGAGACAAGGGACCCGATGGACCCACCGGACCCATTGGTCTGCCCGGAGCCCCTGGAGCCATTGTGAGGAGGGAGGGGTGGAGTTTGGAAAAGTGTTTGGGAGTGTTTAATCAAAAGCTTGTTTCTAAGTATAAGCACATAAATATGGAATCTGAGAATAATTCATTTGTAACGACACTTTATTCTCAACTGACAACCACCAGGGACCCATTGGAGCTCCTGGACCCGCCGGAAGCACCGGAGAGAGAGGAGGAAGGGTGAGCAACAATTAAGAACTAGACATCATCTTTCAATTAATTCTACTATCGTAATGTTAATAAAAGAATTTTTCAAAGCAATGACACGAACAATTTCTCACCACTACCTTCACAACAGGGAGAACAAGGTCTTGCTGGTGATTTGGGAGCTCCTGGACCGTTTGGAAACCCAGTAAGTCTTTTCCGCTCATTATCATCATCACTATCACTATAAATATTGTAATCATAATTATGAAATAAATGTATTATTATTATTACCATCACTATTATCATTATTATCATCATCATCATCATCATCATCATCATCATCATCATCATCATCATCATCATCATCATCATTATTAACCAGGGACCTTCCGGAACTGCAGGACTCACTGGAGACAAAGGAGAAGCTGGAGGCAAGGTAGGATTGTTGTTGTTTCTGTTGCTAGTGTTGTTGCTTTTTTAGTTGTTTCTGTTGCTAGTGTTGTTGCTTTTTTAGTTGTTTCTGTTGCTAGTGTTGTTGCTTTTTTAGTTGTTTCTGTTATTGCTGGCTTAGTTGTTTTTATGGTTGCTGCTTTTGTAGCTGATGTTGTTGTTTGTGTTGTTGCTGCTTTTGTAGCTGATGTTGTTGTTTGTGTTGTTGCTGCTTTTGTAGCTGATGTTGTTGTTTTTGTTGTTGCTGCTTTTGTAGCTGATGTTGTTGTTTGTGTTGTTGCTGCTTTTGTAGCTGATGTTGTTGTTTGTGTTGTTGCTGCTTTTGTAGCTGATGTTGTTGTTTGTGTTGTTGCAGCTTTCGCTTTCGCTTCTCCGATTAGCACCTTCCTGAACCACCCCACCACAGGGAGACAAGGGCTGGCCAGGCTTCCCAGGTCTGCAAGGAAGTCCAGGCATCCCCGTCAGTTCCTCACTTCATTGAGATTATCATTATCATTATCATTATCATTATCATTAACATTCTTCACTATCTCTATCTTGATGGATTATTACTTGGTATATTACATGTTTTTTATGATGATGATTATGATGGGAATACAGGTAATAGTTGATGATGAAGATGATGATGACGATGATGATGATTAGTTAATAATTTCTGTTTCAGGGAGACAGAGGAGAGCCAGGACACCTTGGAGAACCAGGTCTTCGTGGAAACAGAGTTAGATGCCATTGCCATTCTACTTTTAAAAAATACTACTACTACTACTACTACTACTACTACTACTACTACTACTACTACTACTACTACTACTACGACTACTACTACTACTACTACTACTACTACTACTACTACTACTACTACTACTACTACTACTACTACTACTACTACTACTACTACTACTACTACTACTACTACTACTACTACTACTACTACTACTACTACTACTACTACTACTACTACTACTACTACTACTACTACTACTACTACTACTACTACTACTACTACTACTACTACTACTACTACTACTACTACTACTACTACTACTACTACTACTACTACTACTACTACTACTACTATAACTACTACTACTTCTATATAGGGAGAGTCTGGTGTCAGAGGACAGCACGGAGCTCCAGGAGGCGATGGTCTTGCCGGAGTGCCTGGAGTGCAGGTGAGCATCACGAAAATAATAATAACATCCTTTTATCTCATTTTTTTATGGTTTATTTATTCTTATTTTTATTATGAACAATATTTCAAAATTGAAATATCTAAGAACTAATAAATCATATTTAGTCACCTTCCACTCTTCTCCGTTCATCCTACATCCATCCTCCTTCTCATCAATCCTTTTTTGATCTCATCCATTATTCATCCATCTTCCATCCGTTCTCCAACCATCTCATTCATTCCCTATCCATTTATCCTCCAACCATCTTCCATCCAACTTTCATCCATCTCATCCATCCTCCATCACTCCACCAGGGACCACTAGGACCAGAGGGAGAGGATGGCAAAGTGGTGAGTTGCTGTTCACTCATTCACGCAGCTCAATTAACCAATTAAACAATTAATAACACCAATTATTAATCTTAATTAGTTAGCATTTTCTCACTCATTTATCTTTTTTGTAAACTTAACTTTTTCCGTCGTTCCCAGGGAAGCCAAGGACAACCCGGTCTGCCTGGACCACCCGTGCGTTCAAACTTACCAACTCAGTAGCACTTTCAATTAAAATAACATTTTAAAAATCTTTTAAGTTTTATTAAATTATTTAATTTAATTAAATCATTTAATTAGGTTCTATTAGTTTCCACGTGAGACTGACTCTTGTTTGTACCAATGCAACGTCACAACAGGGCGCCCCCGGAAGGATCATCAGCAGGAAGAGCGGAGGAGGAGGAGGAAGAGGCTACCAAGTGAGATATGACTATGATACTACTGTTTTTTTTATCTTTTTTTATAATTATTTTATATTTTATTATTTGTATTCCAGTAATAAATGTCTTTATTCGTAGTCTATATCACTATGTAAGCCATTTAATGCATCATTTCCTCCATCCCACAGCACGATGACCCAGACGTTGTTGTGAGTGCTTACAAGTTTTGTAAACTTTTCTAAAAATCAATTTTTTTTCAGCTGCCTTCAGCATTGCACAGAGATGAAATAAAACTTTTCCACTGCATTTTTTCCCATCCACATCGAACCAGTCTCCATCACCGCTTAACCACCACCCCTCAACCCCCTTCCATCATCACATTCCATCGAAACCGACCGACAGATCACCTATGAAGACCGCTTGGCAGCAGAGGCTGCCCTGATGAGGTTGAAGACTCCAGCGGGAACGAAGGAAGACCCAGCCAAGACGTGCAAACAACTTCACTCAGACCACCCCGAACTTACAAGCGGTATGTTGTGTGGTTGTTGTTGTGTGGTTGTAATTGTGTGGTTGTTAATGTGTGGTTTTTATTGTGTGGTTGTTATAGGGTTGTTGTGTGGTTGTTATGGGGTTGTTGTGTGGTTATTGTGTAAAACTTTTATGTGGTTTTTTCGTAGAACTGTTGTGCGGGTGATGTGTAATTGTGTGGTTGTGTTTCGATCGTTGTAAAGGTTGTTTTGTAGAATTGTTGTGTTCTTGCATGAGCAGCTGTTATCATTCTTCCCTCACCACCACACCAAGGCCTCTACTGGGTGGACCCCAACGGCGACGACATCGCAGACGCCATCCAGGTCTCCTGCATCTTTGAGACCGACGAAACTTGCATTTCCCCCGCTGGCCAGGTTTCTGTATTATATTTTATTGTTTTTTTCTCTCTATAATTTATTATTATATTGCGTTTTATTGTATGGTTCCTTTTCAACTTTATACCAGTGTCCGCAACTCAACACTTTCCCTACATTGAAACCTTTTCACTGCACAGGTCGACAAGGCGAAATGGTACGAGGGAAGTGAGAAGCAAGCCACATTTTCCAAGGACATCCCCAACGGATTCAAAGTCAGTTCGCTTTAAAGTTGTCGCAAAGATTTGGAGTTGACTCATACTATTCTTCGTTTTGAATGCTAGCTAAGCACGCATTCATTCTATTTGCCACTTACTCAACAACATTCCACTCCACTTTATCACTCCATTCACCACCCTACCCGTTTACCACTTCATTCATCACTCCATTCACCATCCCACTCAAATCAACTCTATCCACCATCAAAGCACCCCAACCAACCAACCAACCAACCAACCAACCAACCAACCAGTTCACGTACAAGAGCACCAAAAGCCAGCTGAAATTCCTGCAATTGTTGAGCAGCAAGGCTTCCCAAACCGTCACCTACCACTGCCGAAACTCCGTCGCCTACCTCGACCCCACCACCGACGACCACCACAAGGCCCTGTCACTCGTTTCAAGCAACGACAGGCAATTCCGCCCTGCCACCTCCACCTCGCGACTCACCTACCAAGTCACCCTGGACGAATGCCAGGTACTTGCTTTCCTGAAGAGTGTTTTTGAAGGGGGGGGGGTGTTTAATAATAACGATAATAATAATGATAATAATTATAATGATGATAATAATAAGAATAATAATAACACGTGGTGATTGTGGGGAGGGAGTCAAACTACAGTTATCAGTCATTAAAATTCATCACCACCACCACCATCATTATCATCCTCAGAATCATCACCACCACCACCACCACCACCACCATTATCCTCCCCACCACCATCATTATCATCTTCAGCATCATCATCATCCTCCTCCTCACCACCATCATCACTCTCCCTCCACTCCCAACTGCAGTACCGCCAAGACAAGTGGACAAAGACGGTGTTCGAGCTGACGACACACAAGACGCAGCGTCTGCCGGTCGTCGACGCAGTCCTTTACGACGTCGGCAGCGAGAACCAGGCCTTTGGCATCGAGCTGGGCCAAGTCTGCTTCTCGTAGGCGTCTCGTGCTTTCAAGTTTTGTAATGCGAAGAAGTAATGGAGGATTTTATGTTTCTTTGGGTTCTTTTTAGAGGTGATTCAGTGCGTGATTAAAAAGGGGGGGGGGTGGTTGTGTTTAATGGTTGGTTTGGTTCTACGCACGAACATTTTTCAGTATTTGTAGTTTTTTCTTGGAAATTAATCTTTAAGTGATTGAAGCGGTTTTTGAGGAAATAAATATTTTGAGATTCTTAACAAGCGTGCGTTCTCGAGGGTGCTGATTGTGGAGAATAAACGATCGATTAAAAGTTTTTATTTTCGATTTTCGATCAATTCGATTTCGAATACTGATGAGAGTGAAAAAAACACAAGAATGGTGTAACAATGCATTTAAATATATAACTAGGATATATATAGACTTAGTCGTCTGCTAACGCTGTACCATGATATGCTGAGATGCACTGGGAGGTGATGATGATGATGGTGATAATGATGATGATGATGGTGCAAAGATGGAAGGTAATGATGATGATGCAAAAGTGGGAGGTGATGATGATAATGCAAAGGTGGGTCGTTGTGTAGTTTGTAAAGCCATCGTTTAGAATTATTGCTCACAATATAGTATATTTAATATTATTATTATTATATAGTGCAGTGCCGGGTATTATGCGTGGAAATCTACCATTGGCGTGGTGTGAATTGGTTGTGTGCTGTGTGCATGGGAAGAAGTGTTGGAATGATGATGATGACGATGATGATGATGATAGAGATGACAATGATGATGATGATGATGGAGATGACGGAAAGATACATTTAGAGTACGTGATTGAATGACAGACCGAAACGAAAAAATAGTCTCTTTACAACGAGAAGAAAAGTACAAACTAAATACTAGAATGGAACGACGAGGTTACTAAAGCAACAGTGTCTGTCTGGTGGAGTGGTGCTGTGACGGCTTTCAATGGAGATGTCTAGTGGCGCCTGAATGCCTTTGATGCTCTGCTCTTTGATTTCAAAGAAGAAGTTTAGTCTCAATATCATCATCATTCTCGTCATCTTTTTTCAGCATTTCATCATCATCATCATTTTTTTTCAGCAGCGCCTCATCATCATCATGATAATTTAAAAGTAAAGTGACTAGGGAAACTGGAACAGACTGTACTCTCGCCTCCTCCTCAACCGCATGAAACATCAATGATCAATAAGTTAAAAAACAAACTAAAATAAAAAACGTGTAAAAATAGAACGAGATAGAAAAATAAAAAATGTAGAAAAATAAAATGAGATAGAAAAAAAGTAAAGAGCTACAAAATAACCCGCAACATGATTTCGTCACCACATGGGTGATAATGGAGTTATGGTGGAAAAGCTGTGATGGTTGAGCTGTGGTGGTGTGTCAGATGGTTGTGTGTGTGTGTGTGTGTGTGTGTGTGTGTGTGTGTGTGTGTGTGTGTGTGTGTGTGTGTGTGTGTGTGTGTGTGTGTGTGTGTGTGTGTGTGTGTGTGCGTATATTGGAGGAAAGCAGAAGTCTTGAGTGGTGATGAAGGTCGCATTGATTGATTGATTGATGACTAG
The DNA here is from genome assembly GCA_943735955.1 of Piscicola geometra. NCBI lineage: Eukaryota > Metazoa > Annelida > Clitellata > Hirudinida > Piscicolidae > Piscicola > Piscicola geometra. The sequence continues at coordinate 4,780,041 of OX030965.1, read as the reverse complement.
AGCATGAGATACAAATATTTGATGGACGTCTGTGAGCGGTGGTGATGGATGGAATGTTACCTTCTCTCTGTATGTATGTTTGTGTGTGGTGATGGACTGGTCATCATCGTCATCATCAATATCACAATCATAATCTTCATCATCATCCTCATCATCATCATCACCATCATCATCCTCATCATAATCTTCATCATCATCATCATCATCCTGATCCTCATCATCATCATCATCACCTCTTCAGCGAGTGACAGCGATGACGATGATCATCATCAGGAAGAACAACACGCCCAACCCCACCAGAATCAAACACAACTTGCGACGTCTGCTCCGAGACTGATGATGATGATGATGATTATGATAGTGATGATGATAATGAAGACGATGTTGGTGATGATGATGATGATGATGAAGACGATGATGATGATGGCGATGGTGGTGATGATGATGATGATCACCTGATAGTTGCGCGCCTTCTGCAGTCTCTGGACTCCGTTCTCGACGTTGATTGCAGCCGTCTCGACACTGGCCTCGATGCTGTCTGTGAATGATGGATGGATGGATGGATGGATGGTAAGATGGATGGATGGATGGATGGATGGATGGTAGAATGAATTGATAAATGGATGAATGAATAGATGGATGATTACGAACCTACAACGTCATTCTGCTCATGAACCAAGACAGCCAGCTCCTTGAAGATTTGGTTGACGTCCATGATGTCCGCCTGATGATGATGATGATGGTGGTGGTGATGATGATGATGGTGACGATGGTGGTGGTGGTGGTGATGGTGATGATGGTGGTGGTGATGATGGTGATGATGATGGTGATGGTAGTGGTGATGATGATGAGCATAGAGTAAAACCTCCAATTGGCACATGGACTTTTCTCGTTCCTCCAAGAGATGAACGTCCAACTCGTCCTCTGCGTGCATCAGTCCTGGAGCCCTGATGATGACGATGATGATGATGATGATGATTTTGATGATGATGATGATGATGATGACGATGGTGGTGATGACGATGATGACGATGGTGGTGGTGATGATGATGGTGAATTAGAACGAAACCAACAGTTCTTCCTGCTCCTTGGCGTCTTCAAAGGGATCCTGCAATGTTTCCAATTCAAAAACTTCATTCATCCAAATTCAACCCAGTCAGTCCATCATGACCCTGCACGCAGCACCTCCCACCAATCAAAACACCTCCTCCCCCCTCCTTCAGATAAACTCCGCCCCCTCACATAGTTTCCAGGCCTGTAATTGGTCATCGCCTCTTTGTCCTTTTCCTGTCTTTGCGCCAATTGGAAGTTGCTAAGCGACATCGTGAAGTCGTTCATTAGCCTATCCTTGTGCATCTTGCGCATGCGCTGTCGTGCCATTGGTCGGAGGGAGAGTGGAGAGTGATTTGATTGGTGGAAGAGTTATCCTTCTTTTTATTACCATCATCCTCTTCATCACCACTACCATCATCACCATCATCATCATTGCCACCACCATACACCTTTTTCTTATCATCATCATCACCACCACTCTCATCACCACCACCACCACTACCATCATCATCACCATCACCACCATCATCATCAGGAGCACCTGTTCGGAGGCAGAGGCTACATTGGGAAGGTTGATGAGTTCGATGAGCTTGTGCGAGGTTTCCTTGCTTAGTTGGTTCGTGTAGTGTTGCAGCTGGTGCCTGCATGGATGGGTGGATGGATGGATGGGTGGATGGATGGGTGGATGGATGGGTGCATGAGTGGATGGATGGATGAATGGGTGGGTGGGTGGATGGGTGGGTGGATGGATGGGTGGATGGATGGGTGGATGGATGGGTGGGTGGATGGGTGGGTGGATGGGTGGGTGGATGGGTGGGTGGATGGGTGGGTGGATGGATGGGTGGGTGGATGGATGGGTGGGTGAATGGATGGATAAATAGATGAAGAATGGATGGATGAATAGGTAGATGGTGAAGTGAATAGATATGCTCATAATAAAAGGTTAATGGACTGGAGAAATTAACTAATTAATTAGTGCTTAAGACTGACAGTTTGTCTCTCAGCTCGATGCTGTCACTGCTTGATCCAATCTGGCCTATCATCTTCTGCAGCTGAGCCACTAGACATGATGATGATGATGATGGTGTTGGGATGAAGGCATGATGATGAATTAAATGTAATTAGGTGATAACAGAAATAATTAATTGGAGAATGATAATTGAAGACTGGTTGTGAAGTGTGCAAATGATTTGATTATGAGTAATAATGATGAAGATGATTTTTCTAACCATTATGGTTTATTTTCTGGATGTTGTTTGACACCTGCTGAGTACTCCTGTTGAAGTCCCAACTGTTTGAGCGCTCACTCACTTGGAGATACAAAAAGTTGATTATTTTAAAAGTTTAATGATATTAGGGAATGGTCTTTCAAAATAGGAATCTAAATAATAAAATGTGGTTTCACTAAAATGTCTATTATACTAAGAACTTACTTTTTCTAATGAAGATGTAAATTTGTGAAACACTCAATATTAATTATTTTATAGTTGAGAGATTATTTTTCAAATGATGTCAACTTGTAAAAGTATGAGAACTAGTTCTGAAAGCTTTTTTTTTCAATTTTTTTTAATGAAATAACAAAAATGGAATTTTTCAAAAATATGATTTTTATCAAATTCTTTATTTACAGTTTTATTATAATTAGATTTAAAATAATCATTACTTTTCATGGATGGGCGTTTTAAAGTTGAACTTTGTCTTCAATGAAAAAATCAATAGTTTCAAAGAATGAACATTTTGAGTTTATATATAATTTTTATTCCTGAAATCAGAAAATAAATTTTGCTTGCAATATTTCATGAACTTATTTATTCTATTAAATTTAAATACACTTTTAGTTTTTTTTAATAAATTTTAAAGCATGCACATGAAAAGTTTAAATTTCTAAAATATGGAAGACACTAAAAATGCGCAGACATTCAAATCTATGGTTTGTTTTAATTATGTTTTTAATAAATTTTGTGAGTAATTCCAACTTGAGCAAATGAAAAATACTCTTTTTTGTAGAATGGTCATCTATTAAAATGTAAAGTCACATCACTAACATGAAATTCAAAGAAAATACACAATAATTAAAAAATTTTAAATTCCCACATAATTTCCAGGGCCTGGACGAAGTGCTCTTGGAAGCATGCCAACGTCTCAAATGGCGTCTGCCCACCAGAATCCAGAGGGAGGCCATTCCTGTGGCACTGAAGGGCAGGGACATCATTGCACTGGCTGAGACCGGATCAGGTGGGTGCATTCAAGAATATTCAATATTTTAAGTAGTTTATTTTGATGGTGTAGTTCACTTTTCAACCATAAGTCTCTTTCTCTAACTCCACAACCATTCTCTAGCTTCTCCCTCCTTTCCATTCTACAGGTAAAACAGGTGCGTTTGCGCTTCCAATCATGCAGCGTCTGCTGGAGCAGAAGACTCGTTTCTTTGCACTCGTCTTGACGCCCACCAGGGAGCTGGCACAGCAGATCTGTGAGCAGTTCGACCAGCTGGGAAGTGCCATTCAACTCAAGAGTGGTAAGTTTCTTTTATTTAATCTGTTTAAAACTTTTTTTCTCCAATCTATCATTTACACACACACACACACACACACACACACACACACACACACACACAAACAGCGATGCTGATAGGAGGGATGGACATGGAGGAACAGGCGTCAGTGCTTTTCAAGCGACCTCACATCATCATCGGTTCTTACTAACTTCTTCATCACTCATTCACATCATTATACTCATAAAAGCAATATATTTTCATCATCATCACCACCACTATCTCCATCATCATCACCACCACCACCATCATCATCATCACCACTTCCATCATCATCATCATCATCTTTCTTATTCAGCTACTCCGGGCAGACTGCTCGACCATCTCAAGAACACCAAGGGATTCAACCTCAACAAGCTCCAATACCTGGTTATTATTATTATTATTATTATTATTTTATAATTGTTGTTGTTTTCGATACTTGGTCTTTTTAATAATTTTTCACAGTCATTATTATTTAAATAATTATTTGTAAAAATTATTTTGGCTATTGAATATTGATTTTTAGATTTAGTATTTTTGCGTATTAATATTCCTGTTTTTTGCAGGTGTTGGATGAGGCAGACAAAATATTGAACATGGACTTCGAAGTGGCTGTGAGTCATCATCAGGATCATTATCATCATCACCATCATCTTCATCCATCATCATCATCATCATCATCAATTTATCTTGTTCTTTGTCTTATTCCTATGCAGGTGAACAAGATACTGCAGATGATTCCAAAGACCCGACGGACTTTTCTCTTTTCAGCCACTATGACTCAGAAGGTGACCATCATCACCACCACCATCATCGTCATCATAATTATCAGCATCATCATCATCATCATCACCACCACCATCATCGTCATCATAATTATCAGCATCATCATCATCATCATCACCACTATCATCATCATCAGCACCATAATCATTATCACATCATCATCATCATCATCATGCCCAGGTGGAAGAGCTTCAAAGGGCGTGTTTAAACGACCCAGTGAAGTTAGAAGTGTCGCTTAGCAACCAGACCGTCGCCAAGTTGCTGCAGTACCATCTCTTTGTGCCCTTCAAGTATAAGGTGCTGTGTCTGTGGTGTGGTTTGGTGGAGTGTGCAGTGTGGTTTTAGTGTGGTGTGTGGTTTTAGTGTGGTGTGTGGTTTTAGTGTGGTGTGGTTTGGTGTAGTGTGCAGTGTGGTTTTAGTCTGGTGTGTGGTTTCAGTGTGGTGTGGTCTTGGGTGGTGTGGGATATTGTGGTTTGATGTAGTGCAGAAGGCACACAAGCAATATTAATTATTTGATTATTTCTTATATAATAGATAAAAAATAGTTATTAACAATTATCTATACCTTTATTTTAATAAAATCCATATACTAATATTCAGATTAAATAAATAAATATTTTGTTTTTATTTTGTTAATAAACCCTTTAATACTCCACCACACACCACACAGGAGATGTACCTAGTACACCTACTGCGCACTATACACGGTAACACTTGCATCATCTTCTGCGCCAGTGTCAGGGGCGCTGAATTGTTGAGCAGATGTCTCTTCCACCTCTCTCTTCCCTGCCTCCTCCTCCACGGCCACATGTCTCAGGTGTGTGTGTGTCACGTCATCATCGCCATCATCATTATCGCCATCATCATCATCGCCATCATCATTATCGCCATCATCATCATCGCCATCATCATCATCATCTAACTTTTCATCCATCCACCCACTCATCCACTCATCCATCCACCATAACAGCGACAAAGGTTCCAGGCGTTGAAGCGCTTCAGAGACAACGAGAGATCCATCCTTGTGGCCACCGATGTAGCTGCCAGGTGTGTCTGTGTGTGTCTTTGTCTGTGTGCCTTTGTCTGTTTGCCTTTGTCTGTGTGCCTTTGTCTGTGTGCCTTTGTCTGTGTGCCTTTGTCTGTGTGTCTTTGTTGTGGTGTAGTGTGTGTTAAAATATGGTTTTAGAGTGGTTTGGTTGTGGTGTAGTGTTGTGTTGTGTGAGGTTGTGTGGTGTGGCTGTGTTGTGTTGTGTGGTGTGGTACTTGTTTTTCGCGTCGTAGTATACTTGTATTTATTTCTCTCGCGATTCGCATGTTTTTTTATGCGTTACTCTTCACGCTCATCTAACACAACACCACCACCCAAAACCACACCACGCCACCACCACAAAAACTCTCAACCACAATCACCAACGACAGAGGCCTCGACATTCCAGACGTTGACGCAGTGGTGGTCTACGACCTACCGAACCACTGCAAGGACTACATCCACCGGGTGGGCAGGACCGCAAGGGCTGGCAGGTCCGGGCGGTCGTTCACCTTTGTCACTCAGTGAGTTCAGTTATTTTTGGTGGGGGTTTGTGGTCGATGGTTCGATGGGGGAGTGAAGGTAGAAGTGAGGGTGTTGGATGGTTTAATGGAGGGGGGAGGTGTTTGATGGTTTGATGGAGGGGGGGGGGGGGGTGTTTGATGGTTTGATGGAGGGGGGGGAGGGGCGTTTGATGGTTTGATGGAGGGGGAGGAGAACATGGCTAGGGGTGGGTTGAAAGATTTTTATAAAGGTTCAGAAATAAGTTTAAAAATATTTTTTATGTTTAAAAAAGTAAATTTTAAAATTGTAAATAACTGATTTTTTTATATTTCATCAACGCACCACACCAACAGCACTTCGCGCACACAAACACACACAGGAACGACGTGCAGCAGTACCTGGAGATCGAGAGGATGCTGGGTTGCAAGCTGGAAAGGATGGAGTTGGAAGCGTCAGCTGTGATGCCTCTCAAGGCTTCAGTCACAGAGGCCAGAGAGATGGCCAAGAGGGTTTGTGGAGGAGGGAGGGTGGGTTCTTAATGGTGGGTCAGTGTGTTTTGGAGGATGCTTGAGGATGGTTGAGATGTTTTTTGAGTGTGTTATGGAGGGTGATGAAGTGTTTTTTTTGGTTGGGGGTGGGAAATTATAATAATTTAAAAATAATAATAATGATATGTGATGCTTTTGTGTGACTTTATTGCAGCAAATAGTGGAGATCGAGAAGAAGAAGAAGAGGCAGAAGAAGGAAGGAAAGGCGAAACGAGGGAGGGAGGAGGTGGAAGGGAGGAATGATGATAATGATAATGATAACGGTGATAATGATGATGGCAATAATGAGGATGAAGAAGAGTATGTCAGTGATAATGATGCGGAAGATCGTAATGGTGATGGGATTGGTAATAAAAATAGAAAAAAATTACAAAAAAATACGAAGAAAAAGAAAAAAATGAATTAATACTTCGAACTTATTTTTCATTTATTTGCAAATACACGAAAAAACGAGATTTGTTGTCTTTTTTAATTTTTACTGCATTTACAAGCGGCTAAAATTAACTTAATTTTGGCCCCTCGTGTAATATGAGACCTTTTTTTGCCTATTTACTTTCAAACTTTCTTGCTAAAAGGTTTACAAAATAGTCTTGACACCAAGGCTTACTATCTGCACGAATGCATTGCACGGTAAACTTCTATGCTCACAAAGCGGTTGGATTCACACCATTGAGAAAGACACTTTATGAAGTTAATAATTTTTGTTGAATTAACGGACGCGTCTGTCTACTCCACAACGATTCTCCACCCTCCATCGCCTTATTAAAAAATAAATATTCTGACATACTTCTCCAAGTCGAAACTAGGAAAATACACGCACGATTTCACACGTTCTCACAGATCCACATAGAAGAATGTGACATATATGTGTGTTCCGACCCATTTAAGAATGTAGATTGCTTGAGAAGGAGACTACACAATAGTTTTAAACTTTATAACGAGTTATTACCTTTTGAAGAACCTAGCTCTAAGCCTAACCCAAACTTTATTCCATAATATAGTACAAAAAAAGTAAGAATGAATAGATTTTAAAGTTTACAGAATTTGTTTCGTTCTCAAACGGCTGCATTCTCAGATGGGACGGAACACATATATATGCAGCACGCAGACAATTGCCTGACGACGTCACACCACAAGAGTTCAGTCTTTCTGGTGTTCTGGCATCTTGTTCAGTGCAGTAGGCGCATGTGGTGGAGCTAGTGTTTGTAGAAGAAAGCTTTTGCAAGTAAATACGAAAAGTTGAAAACTGAAACGGGGTAGTTGTTGAGAGTGTTAAGAGTTACAAATATAATGAATGGTGGAGTGAGTGCAATAGAATTGGAAGCTACAAACATTTGTATCCGGATTTTTGGGAGTGGTTGTTTCTTTCTCGATTCTGAAGCGTTAAGAAGCTTCATGCAAATCTTGGTTACACGTAACTTTTAATGATTTTAAAAGCTTGAAGTTGAAAACACTTGCAACTTGCCGTTTTGTTGTTTCAGTTCTCCTAGGAGCAGTCAACATGGATGAAAAAGTTACAAAGCAGAATAATAATTATAATTACGATTAAAATTTAAAAATAATAAAAAATTTAAAATATTGACAAAATGGAAAAAGAAAGGCAGAAAAACTCCACGTGAGGTAAGGTGATGGAATGTAATCATCTACTTGCACAGAGACTTCCACAACTGACTCCATCCGCGTCGTGAAGCTCGAAGATTCCTTGTGATAGTGACCATTAAGTGTTTTGAGAAGTTTAAAAGATGGAGCTGCTGTTGTTGCCATAATGAACTTGAGGGGGTAGTTAGTCGTCTCTTGAGGAAGATAAGTTTCCAAAGTTGACAAGATGAGTGGCAGCATGGATTTGATCGTCAACAAATACGTCATCAAGCATGACCACCACCATGACGTCATCCTGAAAGACTCCCATGACGTCATCCGGAACAATAAGAAGCAGTACGGAGAGGTAGTTGGAGATCAAGGCAGCAGGATGATGTTCGGCAGAGAGGGTATTGGTGACTCGGTAGAGGGAGCGGGTGTCTTACTGGGGGATGCTCGTGGGGGAGAGTTTGATGAGAAAAAAAAATACAAATATGCTGCTGATGATGTTTATGATGCCGCTGATAATGATGAGGTCAATAATGCGGATGCTGATGATGATGATGAAGGCACCAAAGTCATAAAAACAAATAAGCACAACAAAGACAAAACCCCTTCCAAGTACACGCCAAGTCACAAAAACCACTTGAAGACTTCAGATAAAGATGATGATGATGATCACGATGACGACGATGGCGATGATGATGATAACGATGAAGATGGACTTAACCCAAATCTGCCCTACCCGGGGTTCGAAGCCAGGTCGTTGTATTGCATGCAGCAGACGTCCTGGCCGCGCAACAAGTGCCTCTCCCTCCTCAATTGGCCATATCCTTTGCCGTCATGATGATGATGGTGGTGGTGGCGATGATGATGATGATGATGATGGGGATGGTAGTGGCGATGATGATGATGACGATGATGATGATGGCGATGATGGCGATGGTGATGATGGCGATGATGATGATGGCGATGATGATGATGGCGATGATGATGATGGCGATGATGATGATGGCGATGATGATGGTGCTGATGATGATGATAGTGGTGGCGATGATGATGATGACGTTTCCTTGACTGGTGTCACGTGGTTTGAGAGGCTGAGCATGGCGATCATCGTCATCAACTGCATCACCCTGGGAATGTACCAGCCCTGCGCTGACCAGGTCTGCCCCCTTCGCCACCATTCTGCCAAACTATCCTATAGTCTACAGTCTATAGATCATCGACTATAGATTATCCGCTATAAGTCTGTAAGCCTATATGGCACATTACATCAGTACGCTGAATCACAACACCACTCCATCCGTCTGCACCAACCTTCCTTCACTATTGTCACATATCGATGATGATGATGATGATGATGATGAAATACTCATCAACACACCACACATAAACTCCCACACAAGTTTGCAAAACACACACACACGCACACAGGTGTGTGACAGTCACCGCTGTCGAATCTTGGAGGTGTTTGACCACGTTATCTTCTTCTTCTTCGCCGTTGAGATGGTCCTGAAGGTGGTGGCGATGGGTTTGTTCGGGAAGAAGGCCTACTGGGCCGATGGTTGGAACAAACTAGACATGTTCATCGTCTTTGCAGGGTTCGTGTGTGTGTTTTTGTGTATGTGTGTGTTTGTTTGTTTGTATGTGTGTGTGTGCGTTTGTTTTCATGTTTGTGTTTATTTTCATATAGGTTTATATCCCCTATCTCATTTTAAAACCTTTTAGACTTTTTTATTTTAAAAATGGCGCATTAACATAAATTTTGGTTTAAGGTGAGGAAAAGAGTTAGATTCAAATTATTTAGAAAAGTAAATTTTGATTACAAAGTCTCTATTGTACAATTTCCTTCTATGGATTCGAGAGTGGGAAAGGGCATATAAATCTATAGGAAAAAAATAAGAAAGAAGGCAAATGAAAAAAATAGAAAAATGAAAAAATAGAGAAAAGCTCAATGAATGCAAGGATGACTCGACTGTTGATCTACTGTGTGAGGCATGCTGTGTTGTCGTGCTGTTGTCATGGCGATGTGTATGTGTCAGTATGTGTGTGTGTGTGTGTGTGTGTGTGTGTGTGTGTGTGTGTGTGTGTGTGTGTGTGTGTGTGTGTGTGTGTGTGTGTGTGTGTGTGTGTGTGTGTGTGTGGTGTGTGTGTGTGTGTGTTTGTTTGTGTGTGTGTGTGTTTGTGTGTGTGTGTGTGTGTGTGTTTCTTTATTTGTGTGTGTGTTTGTTTGTGTGTGTGTTTGTTTGTGTGTGTGTATGTTTGTATGTGTGTGTGTGTGTGTGTGTTTGTTTGTGTGTGTATGGATGTGCGAATCCATGATTTATTGCATGAATGATTTAGTCAATAGATGGAAATGATAAGGTGGAAGGGAGTGCTGGAGGGAAAATGTGAAGAATGAGAAGAAAAAAAAATAAAAAAGCAAATTATTTTAATTTGATATGTTTAATGATGTTTAATCGATTCATTAATTGATTAATTAATTGATCAACTGATGCAAGCGATATGATCCCATTGCATGCACGCCTGTCTAGATACTTCTCCTAATTAACGTATAGCACCATGTCGTGTTGGTCCGTCACAAGATGCTGTGGTGGTCAGTGGAGAAAGAAAAAAGAAAAATTAAAAAGTTTAAAATTTGAGTGGTGGATGAGTGGAGTGGTGGATGAGTGGAGTGATGGATGAGTGGAGTGGTGGATGAGTTGAGTGATGGATGAGTGGGGTGATGGATGAGGGGAATGGTGGATGAGTGGAGTGGTGGATGAGTGAAGGGGTGGATGAGTGGAGTGGTGGATGAGTGGAATGGTGGATGAGTGGAGGGGTGGATGAGTGGAGTGGTGGATGAGTGGAATGGTGGATGAGTGGAGTGGTGGATGAGTGGAGTAGTGGTTGAGTGGAGTGGTGGATGAGTGGAGTGATGGATGAGTGGAGTGGTGGATGAGTTGAGTGATGGATGAGTGGGGTGATGGATGAGGGGAATGGTGGATGAGTGGAGTGGTGGATGAGTGAAGGGGTGGATGAGTGGAGTGGTGGATGAGTGGAATGGTGGATGAGTGGAGGGGTGGATGAGTGGAGTGGTGGATGAGTGGAATGGTGGATGAGTGGAGTGGTGGATGAGTGGAGGGGTGGATGAGTGGAGTGGTGGATGAGGGGAGTGGTAAAAGAAGTGGAGCGCTGAAAAGACAACATTGACTGATGCAAAAGTAAAGCACGCATGCAATCGGCAGTTGCAGCTTAGAGCGCTCTTTAATGCTCTCTTAAGGACAGCATAAGTGACCATCCAAGCCTCCGAAAAGTAGTTTCCTTCGCTAAATTGTTTTTGCCTTCCTCCAAAATAATTTCATCGCTTTTTTACAACTTCTTATGCATGCTCTCGCCATAATCACTCGATGATTCTTTTGATTGCAACCCTTGTTTGTTTGCCTCCAAAAGGCCACTTGTGTACTATAACTCTCACTTTGGTTTTTCGACTTTACACCCTTTTTTTATTTCCTCAATTTTCTAGAAAATTTAATTTTCAAAAAGGGAAATTTTTTTTTCTCCAGAATATTATATTTTTTACAACTTTTTACAAATTTTTCATTTCCAATTAAAAAAGGTTATTTCTCCTTCAATATACCTCTCGCACTTCTCTCGGGAGCTTGCCTTTTTCATATCTTTTAATATTTATATTTCTCATAAATATTAAACAAAAACCAACATTTTAAGAACATACTTGCACATAAAAATACTCAAACATAAAAAGACACATAAATAATAAAAAAAATTTCCACTCAAAAACAAACATTTTCCTACAAAAAAACAAACACGCAAACACAAAAAGATAAAATGTGGCCCATACAAGCTTTTAGTTCTTTCACATCTCCGTGCTACACGCCATAATTTTTTCTTTACATTTTAAATTCATACCTTCATTCAAAAACATTTTTCGAGATTTTCACAACCCTCCATCACCCCTTTGACCTCTCTTTAAGGAACCCTGTTTCTTATCCTCTAACTACATCCTTCATCCCCTACTACTTTTTCTTTCCATCACTACCTTCAACCATTCCATCCCTTCTTCACCACTCTATCCCTTCTCCATCACTCTATCCTTCCTCCATCATTCCACCCATTCTTCTCCCACAACTCCATCACTTCCTCCACTCCACCCTCCCTCCATCAATCCTCCTTTCCAATCCTTTCTTCCACTCCCTCCATCATTCCACCCTCCCACTACCTCCTTTCACTACAACTACTTCCACACTCCACCCTTCCACCCACCCTCTCCCTCCCACTCCATCCACCACTCCCTCTCCCTCTACCTCCACCACTCCCTCTCCCTCCCACTCCATCCACCACTCCCTCTCCCTCCACCTCCACCACTCCCTCTCCCTCCCACTCCATCCACCACTCCCTCTCCCTCCACCTCCACCACTCCCTCTCCCTCCACCTCCACCACTCCCTCTCCCTCCCACTCCGTCCACCACTCCCTCTCCCTCCCACTCCATCCACCACTCCTTCTCCCTCCACCTCCACCACTCCCTCTCCCTCCACCTCCACCACTCCCTCTCCCTCCACCTCCACCACTCCCTCTCCCTCCCACTCCATCCACCACTCCCTCTCCCTCCACCTCCACCACTCCCTCTCCCTCCACCTCCACCACTCCCTCTTCCTCCACCTCCTTAGGGCAGTGGAGTACTGCATTGACTCTCAGAACTTCAACTTGTCGGCCATCAGAACCATCAGGGTGCTGAGACCCCTGCGAGCCATCAACCGTATCCCCAGTCAGTGGGAAAGGGGGAGGTGGGGTGGGGTGGGATGGAGTGGTGTGGGGTGAAGTGGGGTGGTGTGGTGTGGGGTGGGGTGGTGTGGGGTGGGTGGTGTGGGGTGGGGGGAGGAGATAGAGATATGGGTTGTGTTTGTGTGGTAGTGGTTCAGGATGGATAGTTGTGTCTGTGTGGTTTTGGTTGTTGTGGTTGTGCAGTTGTTGTGGTGAATGTAGTGGTGGTTTTGGTTGTGGTTGCGGTTGTGTGGTGCTGTGATAGTGGTTGTAGTGGTAGAGGTGGTGGCTGTTGTGATGGTTCTGGTAACGATGGTGGCTGTTGTGACCCAGCGGCTTCAAGAGCGGTGGCGTAGTGATGATTATAGTTTTATTCGATTCACACTTCTCGCAATAAGTTCTTCATTAGACGACGACGAGCTTCTTGCTTGTAAAACGAGAAAAAAGAAAAGAATAAAAAATGAATTTGAAATTAAATTATGAATTACATTTCGAAAACTTCTTTGAAAGTTGAAAAATTTAATTATTCGGAAAATAAGAAATTAACATACGACCTGCAGCGAAAGAGGATACTGAAGGAGATAACACATTTCATCTTCAATAATGCAAGCTGATCGAAGGAAGATTCGAGTAAAATTTGATTTTTCTGAATAAAAGCTTTCAACACGGAGTTGTGGCTTTTGTAATGAGAGCTTGAACCGCACTGAAAATGTGGAAAAAAGTTGATTTTGACGGGTGTAATTTCCTCTGCACGCTGAAATATGACATGTTGTAGCGAGGAAAAGACAAAGTTTCTCGACAAAGTAGACCTCAACAATATCCTCAACAATATGAAAAAAGTTTAAAGACAACTTTTAATTTGAAGTTTGAAAACCATCTGACTACCATACTCTACCATCATCAGCCAACTTCTCAATAGTTTCTCTCCTCCACCACACGCTATGAGTCTTGACTGACATGACTAAGTAATCAAGTCTGCATGCCTTTTCATCATGAAAAGGCGAATATAAATGTTGAATCTCAGGTCTTGCTGACGAACAAGCCTTCTTAAGTAATGAAAAATGTCGTGATTAAGTCAGGAAATCCTTGATTAGAAACCCTGGTCAGTACAAAATGACCGAAAGCTTATGAATAGTTTTGTTTGCCAGACGAGAGTAACAAAAGATGAAATCAAATTGGTTTTGAAGGAAAGAGAGAGGTTTATAAGTGCCATGAAAGCTACTATTAAAACGAATATTATTATCTTCTACTTCATAATCATAATCATCATCACCCTAACCATCACCTTAACCACCACCATCATCACCACCACCATCATCACCACCACCACCACCAGGCATGCGTATCTTAGTGATGTTGTTGCTGGACACGCTGCCAATGCTGGGCAACGTGCTCCTCTTGTGCTTCTTCATCTACTTCGTATTCGGCATCGTCGGCGTGCAGCTGTGGTCGGGACTCTTGAGACAACGGTGTGTCTTGAGGCTGCCCGCTAATGTCACTATCGAAGGGTGAGTGGTGGGTGGGGGGGGTGGTGAATGATGGGGGAGGAGGGGAGTGGTGGAAGTTGGGAAACAGTGGTGATGGGGACAAAGGGATGAAGGAGGAAATGGAAGGAAGAGTGAGAGGGTGAGTGCGGTGGAAGAAGAGTGGTGGAAAAGAGAGTAGTGGAAGGAAAAAAAAATCTTTAAACAATTATGAAGAAAACAAAAAAGGCTGGGATGGGGAAAGGAAGATGAAAGCAAAAAAAACATCTTCATGAAGATGCTGGCATGATGACGATTGAGAGAATGATTGAATGCTGGTGGGAATAATAAAAGAGATGAATGTATAAGTGTGGGAAGTTAAAGGAGGTAAAACATTTGATGATGATGATGATGATGATGATGATGATGATGATGATGATGATGATGATGATGATGATGATGATGATGATGATGGTGGTGATGGTGATGATGATGATGATGATGATGATGATGATGATGATGATGATGATGATGATGATGATGATGATGATGATGATGATGATGATGATGATGACGACGGTGAATATAAAAATATAGGAAGTTAATGAGGCTAAAAAGATTTGATGATAAAAATACACAAGGATGAATCAACGACTCCCATGCGACGTTTTTAATCATCCGGCTAAGAACACCAGTTCCTTCCCTTTTTATTCGCAATTATTTTGTATCGTCTTCATCTTCATCTTCCTCATCATTTTCATCATCATCATCATCATTATCGTCTTCATCATCATCATCATCATCGTCAACATTATCATCTTCATCATCATTGTCATCATCATCATCATCTTCATCTAACGACTTGCAGTGGTTAAACTCCTTTAACTGAGATTAAAATTCTCATCATCAACATCATCATCATCATCACTTCAACATCTTCATCATCATCATCACTTCAACATCTTCACCTTCTCTCCATCACCACTCTTGTATCTCCTCCCACTTGGGAATTTGTTGCTTCTTCAACTTTTTGCTCTTTAAAACTAAAATTTCTGTTGCTGTTGTGGTGGTAGTTGTTGTGGTTGTAGTAGTAGTTGTTATTATTGTGTTAGTAGTAATTGTTGTTACTGTTACTATTGTTTTTTTTGTTTTTTGAGTAGAAGTTGTTTTTCATTGTTGAGACAAATTCGAGATAAATCTCGAATTTGTCTATATTTTGTTTTCTTGCTACTTTCCCGCGGTTTATTTCCCGCGTTTTAGTGTCAAGGCGATGCTTATCGCTTGGGAAGTAGAAGAGAACTGTTTGCAGATGGACGTCAAAGAGATCTTTTGTGGATGGAGAGAAGATGGAGAAGAGGAAGGATGGATGGAGAAATGGAGGGGAAGAAGGATGGCGAAGAGAAAGAAGGTGGGAAGAAAGGATGGATGGAAGGAGGGAGAGGTGGAAGGTTGGAGGAGAAGAAGGAGATAGGGAGGAAGGATGGATGGAGGAGAAGAAAGAGATGGGAAGGAAAAGAGAAAAAAAAGAAGTAAAAAAGAAGAGGAGGGAGTAAATAGCTGGAGGCAGATGACTGGACAAACATATTGGTGGCAGATCGAGGATTAATGAACTGATCCAGAGATGGGCAAATAGATTGTTCGGAGAGACCAGTAGAAGGGTAAATAGAAGAATGGAAAGATGGGTGGATGAGTGAACAGTTGGATAAATAAATGGTTGGATGGATCAAAAATGGAAAAAAATATATAAAAAATTAAATATAAAAAGTGCTTTTTAAGTATGTCTGATGATTAAATCTGGAGTGATGGAGCGTTGGAAAAAGAAAAGTATATGAGACTAGACTGGTCAGTGGAGGCAAATTGATTGATCGGTTCGCAATTAACAATGCAGCAATTTGAAGATTAGATTGAAAAGTTGACGGATGAAAAGATGGATGGATAGATGGATGGATGGATGGATGGATGGATGGATGGATGGATAGATGGATGGATGGATGGATGGATGGATGGATGGATGGATGGATGGATGGATGGATGGATGGATGGATGGATGGATGGATGGATGGATGGATGGATGGATGGATGGATGGATGGATGGATGGATGGATGGATGGATGGATGGATGGATGGATGGATGGATGGATGGATGGATGGATGGATGGATGGATGGATGGATGGATGGATGGATGGATGGATGGATGGATGGATGGATGGATGGATGGATGGATGGATGGATGGATGGATGGATGGATGGATGGATGGATGGATGGATGGATGGATGGATGGATGGATGGATGGATGGATGGATGGATGGATGGATGGATGGATGGATGGATGGATGGATGGATGGATGGATGGATGGATGGATGGATGGATGGATGGATGGATGGATGGATGGATGGATGGATGGATGGATGGATGGATGGATGGATGGATGGATGGATGGATGGATGGATGGATGGATGGATGGATGGATGGATGGATGGATGGATGGATGGATGGATGTATGGATGGATGGATGGATGGATGGATGAATAGTTAAATGGATGGATTAAATAGGATAAAAATAAATTTAGATAGAAAGATGTTAAATTTAAATGTGTCGTGAGTAAAGAGTGATGGATTGAGAAAAAGATAAGTATACAGATAACATGAAATGATTAAACTGACAAATGAATTGATGAAATAAAAAAAATAAAAAAGTAGAATAAGAGAAAATAAAAAGAATGAGTGAAACTTGAAAGAGAGGAAATGAAGCAGGCATCATCATAAAGACAGCATTACGGGTGATGAAGGCAGTGAGATGGATGGGATGAGATGGACAGGTGTACAGGTGTTTCGGAGAGTCGTTCCATTTTAATTTGAACGAAAAATTCTCGTGCAATGAGGCATTGTTTGACAGCTATCAGATCAAATTTTAATTTATTAAAAAATGCTGGTTTAACGGAGTGGCCATTATTCAAATGCCATTAGAGAGGGGTTGAAGCAGGGAAGAATTGCAACAACTCTGATTAATGATTCATTATTCATCCAACCAACCAGCCACTTGCTTCTTTCCATTTACTTGAGCGTTGGCTTTTTCTATGGAATTTGGCTGGTGGTATCTCCAGCCGTCCTACTCAATCCCACTGTGCTCTGTTGTACTATATTTCGTCGTGCTCCTGTTGTGCTCCATTGTATTGCAACTTCTAATTTATAAAATACTGTGATCTATTGTACTATAACATATTGAGATACTTAACAGTGTACATAAGTTGAAATTTAAATTATAATCATCATCAACCCCCCCCCCCCCTTCCTCCCCGCCATGACAGCTTCAACTTGAGTAGCTTCTACAGCGGCGAGAGTGACGGCAAGGACTTCATCTGCAGCATGGAGGGTGACCAGGGCATTTGCAAGTGTCGAGACATCCCACCCTACGTGCACAACCACCAAAAGTGCCACCTACCCGCCCTCCCCAACCACCACTACCTCCTCCACTCCGCCTCTAACCGACTCTCAGTCACCCCTTTCCTTCATCAGCACCAGAAATGGAGCTATCCATCCCACAAACATTCTCACTCACTTGAAGAGGCTCGAAACCATCGAAGAACCCTCAACAATCTCAACAATCTCAACAATAACAACAATAACAACAATCTCAACAACAACTACAATCCCACCACCACCAACAACAACAACTTCAACATCACCACCACCAACAACAACCAGCCCTCTTCCTCCTACTACTACAGCCACCTCAACGACCACAGTAACAACAGCAGCGACTGCATCAACTGGAACGCCTACTACAGCGACTGCCAAGCCGTCGGGGACAATCCTTTCCAGGGAGCCATTTCTTTCGATAATATTGGTCTCGCCTGGGTTGTCATCTTTCAGGTGAAGGGGTATGATGGGTTAGGGTAGATGGTGGGTGGATGGTGTATGGTGAGTGGTGGATGATGATGAGTGAGAGTGGCTGAAGATTGGTCGGGGCTTAGATGAAAGTAGAGGATATTGGTTGAAGAGGGAAAGAATAATATGAGAAAGTAAAAGAGTGAAAGAAAGAAATAAATAAAAACTAAGAAACTTTTCGTTTAGAAATATTTCTTGGTAAGGGCCGATAAAGAAGCGATAGATGGCCAATATTGGGGAATGCGGGGAAGGAGAGGCTTCTTGAATGGAAAAGAAACGTCGCATTTATGGTAGCCGTTCTTCACTGTATCGATTTGCAATTTTGAAATTCCATACAGATACGAAGACATGAAAATGTAGAAAAAATAAAAAAATAAAAAGAGTAGTTGATGCGGCATTTGCGGGTTGCTTCGTCTCGGAAATAAAATTCTCTTTCGAGAAATTAAACGCAGATAAAAAAGTAACGAGGGATGGATGGAGAGGAAAGATGTTGGTTTGCGCAAAAGAAAGATTGGAAGAAGGTGGGAGAGATGGAAGCGGGAATGAATGAAGAAGATAGACGGATGAATGGATGGATTAGTGGGTGAATAATAAGATGGTTGGATAGATGGATGGATGAATGAATGGATAGATCAATAGATAGATAGATTAATAGATAGATAGATAGATTAATAGATAGATAGATAGATGGATAAAAAGAAGGATGAAAGTAAATCAAGTAAATGGAAGTTACATTTAAATGTGACACTAGTGAAGAGTAATAGATGAGCAAAAAACATTTTATAGAATTAAGAAAAAAACTAAAATAAAAAAACTAAATTGTTTTCCAAAAAAAATATTGAGCAAAGATACATTAAATGAATTCCTAAACGGATGCATCAGTCATTGAGAGAAACGTCTGCATGAAGGGCTTGCAAAATGCCAAATAGCAATCGATTGCCACTAACCCTGGTCTCTATGGATGGCACTGCTACGTGGTAGTTGCTGTGAAGGTTGAGCAGAGAATTCAACGAGGATGGTCGAGTTTGTGTCGGTCAGTGCAGTGTTTCAGATTTTGCTTGAAATGCTTTTGCAATCGCCTTGCAGTCAGTCAGTATGAGGGAAGTTTGGAAGTGTTTTAGATGATTTTAAAAGTTCTTCACACCCTTCCACAGGTGATCAGTCTGGAGGGCTGGGTGGACATAATGTACTACGTGCAAGACACACACTCCTTCTGGGACTGGGTCTACTTCGTTACACTGATCGTTGTATGTGTGTGTGTGTGTGTGTATGTGTGTGTGTGTGTGTGTGTGTGTGTGTGTGTGTGTGTGTGTGTGTGTGTGTGTGTGTGTGTGTGTGTGTGTGTGTGTGTGTGTGTGTGTGTGTGTGTGTGTGTGTGTGTGTGTGTGTGTGTGTGTGTGTGTGTGTGTGTCTGTGTGTGTGTGTGTATGTGTGTGTATGTGTGTGTGTGTGTGTGTGTGTGTGTGTGTGTGTGTGTGTGTATGTGTGTTTGTGTGTGTGTGTGTGTGTGTGTGTGTGTGTGTGTGTGTGTGTGTGTGTGTGTGTGTGTGTGTGTGTGTGTGTGTGTGTGTGTGTGTGTGTGTGTGTGTGTGTGTGTGTGTGTGTGTGTGTGTGTGTGGGTGTGTTTATGTGTTTTTTTTCCTGTTGCTCCATGTTTAGATGCCTCATGAGAACACTTACTTTTTAAGGCACCAATTGCTTGATGGCTGTTTGTAGTTCATGCGTCAATGACACAACTGCCTCATAAATAGATGCGAACACATTAGAAGAATTACTTTGTTTGTGTGTGTAGGCTTGCTTGTTTGAAGCATGCGACGTTTGTTCAGAGCGTCATCAAGGAGGCATCAGCGTCTTTTAGACCTCATGAATTATTCATCGCTCTAATTTGTCTCTGACTTTTTCAAAGAATTGATGCAATCAAGAAAGCGCAAGTTTCCCATCCTTTTTTACGGTATTTTTTTTCAAGAAAAACAATTATGCTTTTTCAGCCGTCGTTTTTCAATGTCCCATCCCTTTCCCATCCATCCTTATTTTCTCTTCCATCTATCCTTTCCCATCCTCCATCTTCTTCCCAATCAACCATTCTTTTTTCATCTTTCTATCTTTCCCCATCCACCCATTCTTTCCCCATCCACCCATCCCTTCCCCATCCACCCATCCCTTCCCCATCCACCCATCTGTACACCTTCCCCATCCACTCATTCCTTCCCCACCCACCCATCTGTACACATTCCCCATCCACCCATTCCATCACCATCCACCCATCCCTTCCCCATCCACTCATCCCTTCCCTATCCACTCATCTGTGCACCTTCCCCATCCACTCATTCCTTCCCTATCCACCCATCCCTTCCCCATCCACCCATCCCTTCCTCATCCACCCATTCCTTCCCCATTCACCCATCTCTTCCCCATCCACCCATCCCTTCCCCATCCACTCATCCCTTCCCCATCCACTTATCCCTTCTCCATCCACCCATCCCTTCCCTGTACATCTTCACCATCCACTCATCCCTTTCCCATCCACCCATCCCTTTCCCATCCACCCATCCCTTCTCCATCCACTCATTCCTTCCCCATCCACTCATCCCTTCCCCATCCACCCATCACTTCCCCATCCACCCATCCCATCCCCATCCACCCATCACTTCCCCATCCACCCATCACTTCCCCATCCACCCATCCCTTCTCCATCCACCCATCCCTTCCCCATCCACCCATCCCTTCCCCATCCACCCATCTGTACACCTTCACCATCAAGCAAGAGCAAGTCTTTAACGGAGAACCAGCAGGAAGGGTGTTTTATGATTCAAAGTGACCTAGTTACCATTAGACAACCTCCCACACAATATTCTCTCGACCAATGTGCTTCTCTTCCTCGTTCACTTTCGTTCCCCAATAAAAGTGTTCCTTCCGATTCGATGAGTGTCTGCACTTGCAAGCTAATCAACTCCACTCGCAACATAAGTGACAACACCAGCAAGAAAGTTTATATGCGAATAAACCTCTAAGCACCTGTTTGAAAAGCCTTCATTCCACCACTTTACAAGACCATCTTCCCACCATTCTAATCCATCTAATCACCTAATTTCTCGTTCACCACTCCGCCGTTCCAATTTATTTTTTGTCTATCTCGCAATTTTTTTCCCCGTCTTCACTCATTTTCCCGCCATCTCTTACACAGTCTTCCACCCCTCTCACCTCTCCACCACCACCACTCCACCATTTCTCCATCCACTTTTATTCTTCCAACCACATCATCTCTCTCACCACTCTTTGGCCCACTTCTCCCATTCCTACCATCCCCTCAACCCTTCAACCCCCACCAGATCGGAGCCTTTTTCATGATCAACTTGTGTCTCGTGGTGATTGCAACGCAGTTCTCCGAGACGAAGAAGCGAGAGACCGAGAGGATGATGATGGAGAGGAGGAGGAAGAGCGAGTCGTCGTTGGTTTCCTCGCTGGGAGAGCCTGGGAGCTGTTATCATGAGTTATTCAAGTGAGATGCCGTGCTGTCTTGGCGGTGGTGGTGGCCGGAGGGATGGAGGGATGGATGGTCAGATGGGAAGAGGGTTTGTGTCATAGGCTAGAAGGATGGAGTGAATGTTGTAATGGGGGTAGGGGAAAGGAGAGGTTGTTATGATGAAAGGGTGTTGTCTGTGGGTTGGTGTTTTAATGGGGGAGAAGAGCGCTGCTGCGTTTTGCGTGTACAGTAATTTTAATTGAATCTTGTTTTTAGCTGAAGGAAAATCGAAGAAGATGGCAGAAAATAAATAATTATTTTCTTCAACATTGAAAAAGTGAACAAAATTTTAAAACAAATTTAAATTTTTTGGGTTTTCTCAAGACTAAATCAACAATTGTTCGCTTCAGCGGACCTGCTCCAAAGCGGCTTCAGCGCTTGCAATTCAAAATTCTATTCCGCGAACATTTTCAAAAAATTGAATTTATGGGTCAAGGAAAAGTTTGCTGAAATCTTTTGAGAACTAATCTAAAGCCATGAGAAGTTGATTGAACCAGAAATGGCCATTAGACCGATATTTGTCTGCTTTTTTTGTGCATTTTTCTCAAGCTATGCCTCTTTTCTGGATCTTGAAAAGACTGAATTAAAAACTATTTTTAAATGTTTTCAAATTTTCAAAACTAAACTTTTGAACTTTTTTGCAGACTGCTCGAAAGGTTTGTCAGGAAGTCTTTCAGGAGGTTCCGAGCCGTCATGGCGGCCAGACGCAAAAGAAAAGATGACCAAAGAAACAATAATATCAAAGATAACAATGATAAAAATGCCGAAAGTAATGTAATAGTTGAATCTAAGAAAAACCCGAAAAAACGACTGAAGCAGAAGACGGAGGCCAAAAATGAAGTTATGGCGGAGAAGAAAAATAAAATTACAAAAACAAAATCAACCAATAAATCAGGCTCGGAAGCAAGCAACAATGCAGCCAGCAAAACGAATAAAGACGCCCAAAAAAACGAAAACAAAACCATTTTTTCTGGAAAGCGCGTTGATGCTGATGGGATGGGAACAGCTCCAAAACTAAAGAATAAAAGCAAAATTGAGCAAAAAAAAGAAAGCAGAATAAACGACAAAAACTCAAAAGACTTTGAAGAAAAAAGAAAAAATGTAAGAAATAGTTGTGAGGTCAATGCTAGTCCCTTGCCTCTAAGCCACCCCTACTACCCTCTCTACCACCACAACACTCCATTTTTCAGCATCTCTTCTCCATGTCTTCAACTCAATAGAGATAATGCTGATGGGTGAGTGGTGGATAGATGATTAGAGGATGAATAGAGGGTGGATGATTGATGGATGAGTGGTGGAGTTGATCTTTGAAAACGAGCAACAAAATTCAACTCACAAATGTGATAGTGATATGAACGGTGAAAAATACTACCGGTATGTATAAAATAATGAACTATGAATATGTACCAATGAATGTACTAATAAAAAGTACAAAGTAATTCTGTCAAGGTAAGTACTAGGATATGCACAAGTGAAAGTAGCAGGATAAGTTATACGCTTGTTCGTGACTTATGGACGGATGTTTGGGTGTCCATAATGATATCGATTTTGCCCTCAGCGATCACAGCGTGTGCTAGGAGTGGTGGTTGAAGATCAGCATTAATATACCATTTATAAAAAAAAATAATTTAAATGGGTTTGAAATTTATTTTCCAAAATACGAATTTAATTGTACGTTTCAACTTTGCATCGTTTCAGAAACCAAAGTTACAATGACGACTGCGATGAAACGATCAAAAACAACTCTAAAAAGCATCAAACAAACCACCAAAACTTCAACTACAACCCCACTAAGAATATTAATTACAACTACAACGACATCCCCCCTAAGAATATTAATTACAACTACAACGACAACCCCACTAAGAATATTAATTACAACGACAACTACGAGAAAACTCCAAATCTGAAA
Organism: Piscicola geometra; assembly: GCA_943735955.1. Lineage (NCBI taxonomy): Eukaryota > Metazoa > Annelida > Clitellata > Hirudinida > Piscicolidae > Piscicola > Piscicola geometra. The sequence continues at coordinate 4,756,455 of OX030965.1, read as the reverse complement.
TGGCCAAACTTGAAGTATTATTTGCTCGCCAAGACGCAGATTCCGGCCTTTCATTTGAGAAGCAGTGTTGAAGTGGTTGACGATGCTTCTGAATGTTCAGTATTGAAGGAAAGTTGCAGTGATGGAGATATACTCACAAATACACCTGAGCATACAAGCACGCTACCAAGCCGGCATACAACCACGTCGTCAAACACACTAACTAAAACCCATTCAGTCGTCAACGTAGACACCTCCCAAGGTAACAGCAGCAACAACAAAGCGCACGGCAACAGCTACAGCAGTTATGTCAAATACAAGCAATTACAACTCCAGAACTACACTCTCAAAGACCTTGTGACTCTTGAAGTAGCGAAGAAACAGGCCCCTAAGGCCAGTCCTGAAAACTCTGAACTCGATTTGGCGTCAGCTCGCTCATCATTCTACGACTTCCAGTCGCAACAAAAAGATTTTAGATTCAACGAGAACAATTGCATACAAGAAGTACATCGAAAGGATGTCCACCACACACCTCTCCATTCAAGAGTCATAAAGCAGCCGCCATTAATCCCACAGCAAGCAAAAACAACGCAAGCCCCATTTCTTTCAAGTCCAACGAACTCTACCCGACTGACTCCCGCCTCTGTCTCGCTCCTCAGACGACTCAACAAACACAGCAAACTCGACAGCTTGACGCTGGGTCGGGTGTACAGTTGTGGTGATGTCAGTTGCACTTTGAGCGGTAACAAGCCGATGAATGGTGGGGGCAAAAGGGGGGAAAAAGATGGAAAGAAAGAAGGCAGAAAAGAAAGAATAGGAAGAAGTTCTTTGAGAGTTTTGAAGTTGAGAACGTTTCCTATCAAATGTGAACAAAATAAAAACCTTGCTCAATTCTTCTTAGCTCAACAACAACAACAACAAAATCAACAACAAAATCAACAACAACAACAACAACAACACAGCAATCCACTGAGAAGTCAACATGCGCCTGAGCTTGCAAACAATTATTTACGCAAACACTGCAATTACTTACTTCGTCATCACGTCTCGACATCACTATCAGCACTGCATGAACCTCCCCTCCCAATCTTCTTCGACCCTTCTTTTCTTTCCCATACAACATACCTCGATGAGAGCTCCAAACTGATGCCACAGCACACCAGCCACAAAAAGAAGCTTCCTCTAGCGTCGGCCAAGCCACAACAACAACACCAACTACAGCAACAGCCTCCCTCAAAAACTCATTTGAAAGAAGATTCACTCGTAAACCACCACTCGCATCCCTTCCATCACGCATCCAACAACACCACGCCACGAACTTTTACAACTATTAGTCACAACATGCCAACAACCACGCTTCCTACAACATCTTGCCTGGCAACGTCAACACTCACAACAATCCCCTTCATCACGACTCCAACTGCAACTGCAAACAAGACAACAGCAACACCCACAACAGCAACAGAAACTCCACCTCACTTCTCGTCTCTCAAAGCAGGTGACATAAAGCGAACATTAAAATGGCACTCGCTCTGTCCAATTTGGCACTTAGGCACGTCTCGTCGCCGCCTGGACTGTCCTTGAAGGGGCATTATCTGATAATTTTCAATTAAGACCTCTTCAACCCGAACAATCGCACAGCCGCACTGCACGCTCATGCAACGACTTCGACTCTGCTTCTCCACGTGTGCCTCGGTGGAAATGTCAAGTTTATTACTTTAATGAAAAATCTTTCTGCCGACTCATAATAAATATCCCTTAATAAAACGCCTGCAGCATTCAACCTGGTGCTATAAAATTAAATCTATTTGAATTGCATTATTGGAGAGAAAAGCGCTCTTCAATCTCTAATTTCTATTTTAAATTGAAAATCAATAAACTTATAGAACTTTTAAAAGATTTAAAATGAATCAGTTAATTAAAAACCGATTTATTACCATTTTCTATTTCATTTTAATTCAAACTCACACTCTGTCCGATTGTGTTGCAGGGTGCTTGGAATGGTCGTCAGAAATATACAGCAGACGCGATAAAGATACACATTTGAAAATCAAAAGTGAGAATGGTAACAAAAACCATATAAATAATAAAGATTTTAATAAAAATGAAAATAATGGTCATTGTAAATATAATTTCAATATGAAAGATGGGAGTGGTAGAACTAGCCTGCAGAAAAAAAATCGAAAAAATGAAAAAAATGCTAATGGAAAAAAAGAAATAAATGAAGATGATGAGGATGTTGAAGAAGACGAAGATGCTGAGTTTGACTCATTTAGTGAGAAAGGGAAGGTATGTCGTTATGAAAAAAACAGTGTTGAGAAGGCTCTTGCAATTGGTTCTGATGATGATGATGATGATGGCAGTTTTGATAGTGATGAAGAAGAGAAAGAAGATGGCGATGATGATGATGATGCTGGTGATGACCATGATGATCTCAGTGCAATAGACGAAGGAAAGAAAGTGTGTTGCAAAAAAGGAAGGGAGAGGACTGGAGGTGAGTGGTGGAATTGTGGTTGATGGTTTGGGGGAATGGTGGTTTGGTGGAATGGTGGTTTGGTGGAATGGTGGTTTGGTGGAATGGTGGTTTGGTAGAATGGTGGTTTGGTAAAATGGTGGTTTGGTGGAATGATGGTTTGGTAGAATGGTGGTTTGGTAGAATGATGGTTTGATGGAATGATGGTTTGGTGGAAGGGTGGTTTGGTGGAATGGTGGTTTGGTGAAATGGTGGTTTGGTGGAATGGTGGTTTGGTGGAAGGGTGGTTTGGTGAAATGGTGGTTTGGTGGAATGGTGGTTTGGTGGAATGGTGGTTTGGTAGAATGGTGGTTTGGTAGAATTATGGTTTGGTAGAATGGTGGTTTGGTAGAATGATGGTTTGGTAGAATGGTGGTTTGGTAGAATGGTGGTTTGGTGGAATGGTGGTTTGGTAGAATGGTGGTTTGGTGGAATGATGGTTTGATGGAATGATGGTTTGATGGAATGATGGTTTAGTAGAATGGTGGTTTGGTGAAATGGTGGTTTGGTGGAATGGTGGTTTGGTGGAATGGTGGTTTGGTAGAATGATGATTGGTAGAATAATGGTTTAGTAGAATGGTGGTTTGGTGGAATGGTGGTTTGGTAGAATGGTGGTTTGGTAGAATGATTATTAGGTTCTCCCGCTTGGGTTTCAGTTCCAATAGCATTCTTCACCTCATCTTGAACCACCACCGACCGCGAGTAGCTACTGGCGTGAAGGTTGAAGAAAGAAGGCAATATGATGCATTCCCATACAATTCCGAGGTTTGCTCAGCGAATAGTCTTCGGTAATAATCGGAGCTGTAACAATGATTTAGAAGGAAATAAAATGGATTCTGAGGTGTACTGCATCGAGGAAAAAGAAAATAGCTGAGAAAGGAAAAGGCATGTTCGTTGTGGATTTATATGGGGCAAAACTTTTAATATGTCGACTTAGTGTTGAAAATTGAATTTTGAAATTCTGAAGCTGGTAATTAAACTTATAGACTATACGGTATAGACTATACGGTATAGTCAGCGAGTCCACAGGCGATTAGAGGTTGAAGCGCCTGAGACTTACTGGCAAAACATTGAAGTTTAAGCCGATCATCTGAGTTTATAAGACGTGTGAGAAGGTGGAAGAATGAGAAAAGAGTAAAAAAAAGAATGAGAGAAAGGTGAAAGAATGGAATGGAGAACGAGAAAAAGGCGGGAAAATGGGAAAAAATAGAGTGGAAAAGAATTTAAAAAATGAGAAAAAAAAGAATGGAATGGAATGGAAAAGAGCGGAGAGAGGCACTTGAGCGTGCAGGAGACATCACGTGGAGGGGAATGTTGGCTGCTTGCTTGATACATCGTCGACTGCGCACGCCTTGGTGCTGTTGTCTAATGGAGTGTTTCGGAGGAGAGAAGAAGAGGAAGAAGGAAGGCAGGAAAGAGGGAAAGAAGAAGAAAGGAAGATGAAAATAAAGATTGAGCATTTTTATGAGAAATGAAAGGAAGATACCGGATATCAAGTGTAACGCTACATAAACCCATAAAAAACTATCTTGATATTAAAATCGAAGAACGGAATTTGCGCATAGCAAAAATAAAAAATTGGAAATAATAAAAGAGCCATTTTGAAAACATACATGAAGAAGACAAAGCATGGATGAGTGAGTGCTGCCATAAAGAAGCTATCAAGCTAAGCCTGCTGAATCAAGCGAAACAAAGATAGCGCAATAAAATTAGGAAAAATAACTAATAACCAAAAGTACATAAAACGAAAGCAACAAGTTACGTCATACGTCTAAGATCATCATTCTCACATCCTCTTTTCGTCCCTAATCAGAACCATAAGCACCCTCACTATCACTACCACACCACCATCTTCATCATTACCATCACCAAAGTTAAGACCATCATCATCATTGCCATCACTACCATCTTCATCATTACCATCACCACCATCATCATTACCATCACCAAAGTTAAGACATGCAATCACCTTCTAAGCCTTGCAAACACTTTAAAGAAACCAAATGAAATGCACGCTTCCATTCAGTTTTGTCCTTCATCCATTAAATCCTTTATTTTGAGAAAGAATTTGGACGATTTAATTGTTTATATCAATTAAATATAAGTATAAAGAAGTTGCTATTCAAAACAAAAAGGCTTTCGAATCAAGGGATAACCCTTTTATGGTGCTTTTCAATTTACGTTTCGCATCACGCTAACTTATATGACGAGACAGCGAAATCGGAAGCGAATTTTTTCGAGACGCATTCTTACGGGAGATGCCAAAAGAGGCGATAAGAATTTAGGTTTTAAAATGATGAATTTCAATTAAGAAATGAGTTCCGAACAATAAAACGAAGTACTTTACTTATTTATTCATTGGTAAATACTAATAATATATATTTGTTTATTTAATAAAAAATATTTTTTACAATTATATTTTAAAATTCTGATTTACTGCGCTATAGAGTAATCTTTAAATGCTTTTTTCGGGTTTTTCTAGACCTTACTTTTTTTTTAATTGACATTATTTCAATTTTCATTTTTTTATTCATTTTGCTTGTCTCTTCCGTCTTTATCAGTTCTCCTTTAATAGCAATACTTTGCCTGCAGTGCATTGTCAGGCATTAGTGCCATCGTCAAACGACAATGAAGCCAAATGACCGGAAGTTCTTGTCGAAAACAGAATCAAATTTAAAAGATTAAAAGATAATATGCTATAATTTAGACTTTTTAAAATGCTGTTCAGTCGAAAATGTGCTAAGTTCTCAAGTAGTTTCAAAATGATACAGGTTCTTGTCCAAAGCTGAATGGGTAAATAATCCTTGTTTCTGATTCCCTGTTTCCTACGAAAAATGTGACAACGTGGTCAAATGCAGTCATGTAAAACGATGGTTTTACTTTGTGTTTCAATTTTACGATTCTCATTCCATTCACTCTATTCTACACTCCCTCCCACGCCATTCTATCCCTTCTCAGCCACTCAAATCCGCAATTGTAAGCTAATTTTTAAAGGAACTCTTCACGAATTCATTGAAGACTAATCAAATCTTCCTACTGCATAATTTGATTACACTCCACTGAATCCATTATCATTTCATTCCCATTATTTAAATAAGGCATCTTTCACAATAGTTGCTGCCGAAAGGAAAAAACAATGTGTTTTTTTGGCTTTTTACGCAGTTTTTTCGGAAACACGTTTTTTTTCGAGAAACGTCAAAACTCGAAAAACAATTTCAACTTTTTTCCGTTAATTAACAAACAACTTTCTCTCACAAACACCCTAAAACCAACACACAACCCTTTCCACACCCACAATCACCCTACCATATAACCACTAAAACCTTCCACCCCACACACAGACTGTCTTAGAGGGACACGTAGACAGATAAAGAGACTGGTGGACAGTGACATTTTCCAGCGCACCATCCTCCTCTCCATCCTTGTCAACACTGTTTCCATGGGGGTGGAGTTCCACAAGCAAGTGAGTGTCGGAGGAGGAGGTGGATGGAGAGATGAAGTGGATGAATAAATGGTGGATGAATAAATGGTGGATGAATAAATGGTGGATGAATAAATGGTGGATGAATAAATGGTGGATGAATAAATGGTGGATGAATAAATGGTGGATGAATAAATGGTGGATGGAAGGTAGGTGGATAGATGATGGGTGATGGATGAAGAATGAACGGATAGTAAAGAATGGAGGATGAATGAATGGATGATAGATGGATGGTGAATGGGTGAATGAATGGATGATAGATGGATGGTAGATGGGTGTGGAGATTGATGGCGGAGAAACGGGTTTGATATGAAGTGCAGACAGGTTAAAACACGAGCGCAAGAAAGCTCACAAAACATTTTATAAACAAAAAATCTCAAGATGAAACCCACTATGAAACAATACATTAGAGTACACACGAAAAAGGTTTACAATCTTCACATACAACATAACTGAGCCCACACAATAAAGAATGTGGAAGGCTGGTCAATATTTCTGTGGATGATTTAGCGCTATAAAATCCATAAGCCATTTAATATGGGAAATATAAAGAAAGTGTTGATGTGTAAATACTATTCAGTTCTTTCTTTGCAGACCCCTTGTGGTCAGGTTACTGTGGTTTTATCGGAGGTATTGAATCAAATGCAAAGTAATGCACACTTAAAAATATTTAATAACGTTTTGCAATTAATAAGTTAAATTAAAATGATCAAAAAGCATACTTTAATCGAAACAAAGGGTATAAAACCTTCACGACTTTCTCCATTTTTCTGCTAGCGCGCATCCAGTACATTTTGTATTGCAGAGAAACTCTAGGAAATAGGCTAATTCATACATAGAATAACTCAATTGCAGCGCTGAATTTTGGTGGCAATGTAAACGGCAGAATAGACGACGGCTTATGGCACCTAAGCACCTCGAAACACACATTTGACAGCTGAAGTTGAACATCAAGAGATGCAGATGCTGAAGAAGTTTTGAAAAGCTTTTATTTGTATTCTGTAAGTTCGCGTATTGCTGATGCCGATGCCGGATGTTGTTGCATATATTTCTCTTTAGTCTTTTAAAGACTTTTTAATTTTAAAAAATTAACAACCGAAAATTAAAATGGTCATTGAACTATTGCTAGAGATGAAAAAAGTCGCATGAAAAACCAAACTCCAAAATCGTTGCAGACTCTTCTAATTTGTTTCAGCATTTGGCAGACGCTGGCTCCTTCCATGGCAACAACACACTCGCAATCACTCTCCAGTAGTCTTCCTTCTATAACTGCAGCTTGATCAGTAGGAGTAATGTGTGGTCAGCGATGTATCAAAATCATTTATTTAAAAAAACATTTTGAAAAACGCTCGACAAATCAGCTAAAAACTTCTTTTTTTAATTTAATTTTTTGTGGAAAATTTTAATTTAGAATTAAATTTTAAAAATAATAATCGTTAAAATCATGAATGCGACTCTCAGAATTTCAAAAGGAGTCCACTTCCGTTATCTAGCACAACTGGAATGTTCACAAAAAAGAACGGAATATTAGTGACAGACCTTAGAGTTTAAAATATTTAATACTGAATAAAAATAAAAAACAAAACAAAATATTATCATTTGAATTGAAATACGATATGGAGCAAATGTCAAGAAAGACTTGATAGAAACTTGGAGCGTAGTTAAGATGCAAGAAGCATGGCAAAGAAATTCCTGCATTTTTTCATTTAAAGAGAATAAATTCTTTTTTCCATCTGTTGTCAGCTCCTTTAATACTTTTTTTTCTTTTTACTTTTTCCGAAATCAAAAATGAACACCACCTCATCAACAATTTACACCACTTCATCAACAATTAACACCACCTCATCAACAATTAACACCACCTCATCAACAATTAACACCACCTCATCAACAATTAACACCACCTCATCAACACCTCAAACACTTCGCAAATTTACACCACCTACACTAACACTATTATATAATCATCTCCCAAAATGTTATTAACACAAATTCTACTGCCCCTACCACCACCACCGTAACTACGCACCATGGGCGGCGATCCTGGGGGTCGTGGGGTCAAGACCTCCTTACTTTTTGGTAGTCAAGGAGTCTGTCTCAATGTGGACCTTTTGGCTACTAATAAATACATTTTAAAACTCTTGTTTTTGACGCGAACATAAGCGTCAAACAAGGCATAAAACGGAATTTTTACATAGTAATGCATTGTGAGTATGTGTAGTTATAGTGATAGCTGTCTAAAACAAAACTATTCATTGCTTACTTAAATATTCGTGTGAAAACAGAAGTTTAAATGGTTTTTTGAGTGGGGGAAGAGGGGTCTAAATTCCAGGACCCCCCAGGATCGTCCATGCTGGGTAGGATCCCCCCCCCCCCCCCCCAAGATTTGCAGCAGATCGCCGCCCCTGCTCCACTCTACCACCTTCACCAGCACTCAAACCCCTCCACTACCACCCTCTCCATCATTACCACTCCAACGACTACTTACACCACCTCTCTAATCCAAAGCCCACCAAACCAAACTACCCCACCATCACCACCTTTCCACACAGCCTGACCTACTGACCAGCATCGTCGAGTACAGCAACCTCTTCTTCAGCGCTCTCTTCGGCATCGAGATGGTCCTCAAAATCCTCGCCTACGGAGTCCTAGGCTACATCAAGGTCTCATTCAACCTCTTCGATGGAGTCATCGTCATCCTTAGGTTGCTTGGGGGAAGGGAGTGTTCTGTGGTGTGGTGTGATGTGGTTTGGAGGGCATGTATTAACATGATTATAATTGTCTTTGTCCTCATCGTCATTGTAATCATCGTCGTCGTCATTATCATCTTCATCATCTTCGTTATCATCATCACCATCATCTTCATCATCTTCATCATTGCCGCCATCAGGTGTTCACATTGTACTCTATTTTGCGAAATCAACTACATTCTCCACCACACACCAAGACACACCAAGAAGCAACCATACAGCGCACCACACCAAGCACCTTACACACTAAACCCACCCACATGCATTTACCCACTCATCCCCAAACAACCACCCATCGCCCACAAACCCTCCCACAGCATCATGGAGCTGCTGCAGGGAGGCTACGGAGGCCTCTCGGTCTTGAGGACCTTTCGACTGCTGAGGATTCTCAAAATCGTCCGCTTCCTTCCCGCCCTGCGCTACCAACTCATCGTCATGCTGAAGACCATGGATAATGTTGCTACGTTCTTCGCTCTTCTCCTCCTCTTCATCTTCATCTTCAGGTGCGAGAAAATAGGAGAGGGAAAGGGAGGGGAAAAAGGGAAGAGGAAGAGAAGGGAAGAGGAAAGAATGGAAGAAGAGAATGGAGGGAAGAGAGGAGAAAAGGAGATTGCTTCTGGAAAAGTGCAAAAAAACGTTGTGTAATTCTATTAAAAGTTAAGGCAACTTCGCTGGACTTAATTAGCGCAAGATTGATGCGTATTGCATTGTGTTGCGCCAGCGATAAAGTCTCATAACGCGAGCATTTCTCTCCCGGTAGAGCGAGTGGAAACTGCCAGTGAATGGCGTCTCTTTAAAGGCCCCGATCGATACGGTCTAGGCATTAAATGCCCTGTAAAACATACACACATAAAAGGACTTTTCATTCCATCTCCCTAGAGTCTCCCTAGAGTCTCGTTCCTCTCCGAACAAAAAATACAACGAATGGACGTCATTCGTATGTTCGTGGCGTCTCATTCTAATCTTGGTATTAATGGCCGTCATCGATCATTGCACGCACGCATCAGCTAACAGTTTTCCGCCGTGCGTTCTCTCTGAAAAGCCAGCTTCAAAGAGTAAAACTAGCAAATAAGTGTAACGCGTATGTGCGTGATTAATGGCTTTATCAGCATTTATAAAATGCTTCGAAACTCTTTGATTAGTTGTCGTTTTGAATTTCAAAGGGTTTTAAGATTTCAATTTTTTGAATACTTTGATATTTCAAATAATTTGAGTTTTTTCACTGAAATCTCTTGTTCTTTACATGGCATCTTTCTGAATGAACGCCAATTTAATTACATTCTTGGCTAATCTTCCTTGTATTCCATCAAGCTCTTTCCCTATTCAATCATCCATCGGCATGAGCTCACTATTCTTCCACAACATTTTTTCCCATTACCAGAACTGTGATCAGCACCAGCACTATTGTCTCCCTCCTCATCTCAACCACCGCCACCATTTTCCTTTTTGCCATAATCATAATCATCATCAACACCACCATCATTATCTCATCATAATCACCATCACCATCATTATATCATCATAATCACCATCACCATCAACCTCATCATCATAACCATCTCCACCATCTTCACCCCCTTTTCTTCAGCATCCTGGGCATGAACCTCTTTGGCTGCAGATTCTGCGAGACGAATGCACTGACAGGCGCGAAGCAGTGCTGGAGGAAGAACTTCGACTCCCTCCTCTGGGCCACCATCACCGTCTTCCAGGTACCACTGCTGCTCTCAGCCGTTGAATTTGATTTTGCCTATTCTACTGCCTTTTGTGGTTTTCTATTGATAATCCCCTACCTTCACCAGCCTTCATCAACTTCCACTCTTTCCACCAACCTCCACCTATCCAACTCTATTTTACTCTATTTCACTCCTTTCACCAGCCTTCAATTACTCAACTTTACTACTCCAACTCCCATCAACCCATCTCCACACTTTCCTCACCAGCTCTCATCTACCCCACCCCTTCTCTCCCTCTTCCCACTACTATCTCCACGCCCCCAACAGATTCTGACACAAGAAGACTGGAACGAAGTACTCTACAACGGCATGGCGAAGACCTCCCCATGGGCTGCTCTGTACTTTATCTTCCTGATGACCTTCGGGAACTACGTCTTATTTAACCTTCTTGTTGCTATCTTGGTCGAAGGCTTTGCTTCGGAGGTGGGTGGGTGCTTTATGTGTGATTAGGTGGTTTTTGTGCGGATGAGTAGGTAGTTGTGTGTGTGTGGGTAGGTTGGTTGTGTAAGTGTGTGATTGGGTGGTTTTTGTGTGGATGGATGGGTAGTTGTGTGTGTGTGTGGGTAGGTTGGTTGTGTAAGTGTGTGATTGGGTGGTTTTTGTGTGGATGGGTGGGTAGTTGTGTGTGTGTGTGTGTGTGGGTAGGTTGGTTGTGTAAGTGTGTGATTGGTTGGTTTTTGTGTGGATGGGTGACTACTGTGGTTTATTGTGTGGGTAGTTGCTGTGTGGGTAAGTAGTTTGTCGGTAGGGTGGGCTGCATTTCACCACCACACCAGACCATCATGCACCACACCAGACCATCATGCACCACACCAGACCATCATGCACCACACCAGACCATCATGCACCACACCAGACCATCATGCACCACACCAGACCATCATGCACCACACCAGACCATCATGCACCACACCAGACCATCATGCACCACACCAGACCATCATGCACCACACCAGACCATCATGCACCACACCAGACCATCATGCACCACACCAGACCATCATGCACCACACCATCACACACAAGGCGGAAGAGAGAAGCAAGAGCAAGAGTGAGGTCAGGAACACGATTGCCTCATCAGAACAACAAGTCGCCACTTCATCCCATCATCACCATGGCGATGATGATGATAATGACAATGATGATTTTAATGGTGACATTAAGAGAAAAAAGAAAAAAGAAAAAATTATGAAGAAAAATAAAAATAAAAGCAACAACGAGAGAAAGAATAACATAAACAGGAAAGAAGAAGAGGAAGAAAAGAATCATGATAACGATGATGACGATAATGGTTGTAATGGTAACGATGAAAAGCCCATAAATCGCTTTGAAAATGCTGTTCATGAAAAAAGGAGGTTTGATGATGATGGCAAACGTGGCAGACAAACAAACGATCATGGTGGTGATGATAATGGTGGCTCTGTCGTCAAGGTAACAAGAGCCCCCCCAACACGAGCACCCCAGCTGACTATCACGTGTTCCAAACAAGATTCCTATGTAAATCCATCGCGTGACTGGGTTAGACATCATTACGGAGACCATAGGAACTGGCTAGGGGCAGGGTTGCTGAGAAGTCGGGAGAAAATCAATGGAGAGATTGGCGGTGGTGATGGTAGTGACAGTGCTGGTGGTGGAGGAGGCGGCTACAACAGCAGCAGCGGCGATGACGCAAAGTTTCAAAAACGACGTAGTCATCAATATCTACCTCACCATCACAACCATCCCCACTACAAGCCGCACAGTCCTTTATCTTCCAGCCTCAGCATCCACCCATTCAAACACCGGCATCACAGCCTGGGAGCAGTAGATGCTAGGAGACGAGGAGTAAGTGGTGGGAGAGGGGAGGCTAAAGACACGGCGGGTTTGAGAAGGGTGCCTGTAGGCTTTAAGAGGGAAGAAAAAGACGGAGTTGGGAGAGAGAGTGGTGAAGAAGGGAAGAGAGAAGGTGGAGAAAAAGATGGAGAGATGGAAGAAGGAGATGACTTCATCCTGCAGCAACTCCTCACTCCTGGACTGATGGACGACGATGAAGCCCAGGTGAGAGGGAAAGGTCATTTGCGAGATAGCGTCTACACAATTGGAATAATCATTAATATCATTACTACCTTTCTCATCATCATCATTATTGTAACCATTATCATCATCGTCATTATCACTATCATCGCCATTATCATCATCATCATCGTCATTATCATCATCATCTCCGCCATCATCATCATCATCACCTTCTGCAGATCTGCAACTGCGCCTGGTGTCCCAAGCCTCGAGGCTTTATGCTGAGTCGGAGGGAACACTGCTTCTACGTCATTCCGCCCAGCAACAAGTGAGAGATCTCAACATGATCGTCATCACCACCATTATCATCATTATCACCACCACAATTCCCATCACCATCATCTTCATCAACACCATTATCATCACCACCATAATCACCACCACAACCCCCGTCACCATAATCACCACCACAACCCCCGTAATCATCACCACCCCATCATCACCCCCACCACACAGACTGAGAATGGCCTGCATGCGACTGGTGAGCAAGCAATGGTTCGACTACCTCATCCTCTTCTTCATCGCCCTCAACTGCATCACACTCGCCATGGAGAGACCTGACATTCCGCTCGATTGCCTGGTACCCAAGTCTTCCTTCCTCAAATATACTCACAAACACTCTTTGAGTTCTATCGCAAACTTTGAATAAAGTTTTATCAATGGTATACATGTATGAGATGTATGCATCAAATATTTATATTTTCTTCTAAAATATACACACACCAACAATATTGTAAATACACACCAACACTGTTATTAATACACACCGAAACTGTTACTAACACACTCCACCAACAACGCCAGGAACGCCGCTTCTTGACCATCAGCAACTACGTCTTCACCGTTGTCTTCGCCGGAGAGATGGCCTTGAAGGTGCTTTTCATTTCTTGCTCAATTTTTGCTACACTCTCGATTATATCTCATTCAAATTTCTCTACACTCTCTAACTCAAATCTCACTCAAACTCCGCTCAAACTGCACTCAAATCTCAGTCAAACCCCCGTTCAAATCTTGCATTGGCAGCCTCCACCGAGCCACCTTTCATCATCCACCAAAACACTCTTTATCATCCACCGAACCACCTTTCATCATCCACCAAAACACTCTTTATCATCCACCGAAACACCCTTCATCATCTACCGAACCACCCTCCATCATCCACCGAGCCACCCTCCATCATCCACCGAACCACCCTCCATCATCCACCGTACCCACCCACTTAACAGGTGTTCGCCCGGGGATTTGCATTCGGACGACACGCCTACCTGAACAACGGCTGGAACCTGATGGATGGCATCCTGGTGACGATCTCGCTCATCGACCTCATCATCTCCTGGACCGCATCGCAAGGACCCAAGATCTTCGGCATTCTGAGGGTTTTTAGGATCCTACGAACTCTGAGACCTTTGAGGTGTGGATGGGATGGGGGGGGGGAGATGATGGTGAGGGGTGGTTGTGATGATTGCGATGATGATGATTATTATGATGATAGTAATGATGTTGATAATTATTATGATTTTTTTCTTCAGCCACCGCCTCTTCTTAAAAATCGTTTCCCATGCACTACAGAGTGATCAGCCAAGCTCCAGGCTTGAAGCTGGTGGTGCAGACACTACTATCATCACTGCGACCCATCGGCAACATCGTCCTCATTTGCTGTACGTTCTTCATCATCTTCGGCATTCTGGGAGTTCAGGTGATCTTGATGATGATGATAACCATAATAATGATCATCATCATCATAAGTTCTTTATCATCCCATTCCTACAATCTTCACCACCATCACAACCAAAAACAAACAAACACACAGCCATACAATCAAACAAACACACAGCCATACAATCAAACAAACAAACAGCCATACAATTAAACATACAGCTCTTCAGAGGTACCTTCTACTACTGCGACGGCGAAGACGTCGATGACGTCATCAACAAGACAGACTGCATCAATAAAGGCGACGACTACAAGTGGATCAACAAGAAGTACAACTTTGACAGCCTGGGCCAAGTGGGTCATGGTGATGAGAAGGATGATGATGATGATGGTGGTGGTAGTGATGATGATGGTGATAGTGATGATGATGACGATGGGGATGATGATAATGATGATGATGATAATGAGGATTGCCATGGTATCAGCCAGGGTTAGGTAGTACAAAGGTTAATGACGTGATTTAAAGTATCTTGGAATTGTTTAAAAGTTAATTAGCTAATTTAATTAATTAGATTAATTCGATCTCAACACATTAGAATTCACAACCCTCACACACAGGCATTGATGGCACTGTTCGTGCTTGCGTCGAAGGATGGCTGGGTAAACATCATGTACAGCGGCTTGGATGCCGTGGGCGTGGATCTGCAGGTTTCGATGATTTAGAAAAATTGGAAAAACTACTAATTTTGAAATATATTTATTAATTTATTCTTGATTCTTTTTCGCTCGCTTTTTGTCTCATTTACACGCGCACGCAACAACAGCCTAAAGTGAACTACAACGAGTGGAGACTGGTCTACTTCATTTCGTTCCTGCTCCTTGTCGGCTTCTTCGTCTTGAACATGTTTGTCGGAGTGGTGGTGGAGAACTTCCACAAGTGCCAGGAGACGCAGGAGTTGGAGGAGAGGCTGCTGCGGGAGGAAATGCAGGCGAAGAAGAAGATGGAGAAGCTCAAAAGTTATTGAAGCTTATTCATACTGCCGAAATTTCTATTATTATTATATATTTTTAATTCAATTAAATTTAGAAAATTTTTAGATAAATGATTAAGTATTAAGAATAATGATTAATTCTTAATTATTATTATATATTCCTTAAACCAAAAATTCAAATAATTTTTTTTTTCCCATGAAAAAAAATATTTTGCTCCACCAGAGCTCCTGGAGACACCCTACTGGCAGTCGTACTCTCGATGGCGACTGGTGGTGAACACGATCACAAGCAGTAAGTACTTTGACCTCTCAATCGCCATCATCATCGCCATCGCCCTCAACGTTGTGACCATGGCCCTGGAGTTCTACATGATGCCCAAGGTGGTTTCTACGTGTGTGTGTGTGTGTGTGTGTGTGTGTGTGTGTGTGTGTGTGTGTGGTGTGTGTGTGTGTGTGTGTGTGTGTGTGTGTGTGTGTGTGTGTGTGTGTGTGTGTGTGTGTGTGTGTGTGTGTGTGTGTGTGTGTGTGTGTGTGTGTGTGTGTGTGTGTGTGTGTGTGTGTGTGTGTGTGTGTGTGTGTGTGTGTGTGTGTGTGTGTGTGTGTGTGTGTGTGTGTGTGTGTGTGTGTGTGTGTGTGTGTGTGTGTGTGTGTGTGTGTGTGTGTGTGTGTGTGTGTGTGTGTGTGTGTGTGTGTGTGTGTGTGTGTGTGTGTGTGTGTGTGTGTGTGTGTGTGTGTGTGTGTGTGTGTGTGTGTGTGTGTGTGTGTGTGTGTGTGTGTGTGTGTGTGTGTGTGTGTGTGTGTGTGTGTGTGTGTGTGTGTGTGTGTGTGTGTGTGTGTGCGTGTGTGTTTGTGGAGGATTAAAAGAGAGTTTAGAGTGTTTGATGAAAAATTTTTTTAACAAGAGTTGGATGAAAAATAAATAAAAAAGAGTTTGAAAAAATAAATTTTAAAATCAGTTTGATAAAAAAAGTTTGATAGTGGAGATGAGAATAGAATAAAAAAGCCATTGTAATTAAAACTTGTGAAAAGGTCTTCATACCTAATACTTCTTTTTGAATTGTTTTCAAACTTCTAGTTACCTTTTTTTCCTCATCTCACCATCACAGGAGCTCCAGTTCGCCCTCAAAGTCCTCAACTTCTTCTTCACTTCGATCTTCATTCTCGAGGCTGTTGCCCGCATGATCTCGTTGGGGGTGGTCAGATACCTTCTCGATGGGTGCGCTCAATAGTTTCTAACGTTTAAAAGCAGCCAAAGGGAAGTAGTTTTAACATCTCGATGACAATACTTACTTGCTGAGTGGATGCCTATGGGTTGATTTGTTAGGTGGAATGTGACATGCTTAAAAGCATTTTGATGAAAATAGTTGTAATATTTCAATATAAAAAAATTATCTTCAGAAAAACTTTTACACTGTGCAGTTGGAACCGACTGGACGTGCTGATAGTGATCTTGTCGATAGTGGGCATAGCCCTGGAGGAGGTGAGATCAGGCATTGTGCCCATCAACCCGACTATCATCAGGACCATGAGGGTCTTGCGAATTGCCAGAGGTTGCATGGGGAGGGGTAGTTGGTGAAAAAGAAATGTTATGGTGAAAAGGGATCCTAGATTTGCAGGGGGTAGATTGAAATTAATTTAAATGGCAAAAAAAAAAAATTTTACTTGGATTTTCAAGTGTGGGAGATTCTTGAATTTATAAGAAGTTTGATTAAGTTTCAAACATTTTGTTTCAAAGTCTTGAAGTTGCTGAAGATGGCGAAGTCTGTGAGGGCGTTGTTGGACACTGTGATGCAGGCGCTGCCCGAGGTGGGAAACCTGGGCCTCCTCTTCTTCCTCCTCTTCTTCATCTTCGCTGCCTTGGGAGTGGAGTTGTTTGGGAGAGTTGGTGAGTTGTGGGGAAGAGTTGAGGGTTGATGGCTGAAAAAATATGGTTTGGGAAGTGTGTGAAATATATAAAATTACAAGAGTCAACGAACGATTTGACTGATGGCTAGATACAAATTTATTTGATTCAGAGCAAAATGAAAAATGATTTTATTGTTGGCTAGGTAAAAATGATCTGATTAGTGGCTAGATAAAAAATGATTTGATTGATTGATTGATACAGAATGCTCAGAAAAGCACCCATGTGACGGTCTGGGCAAGCATGCGCACTTCAAGAATTTTGGAATGGCCTTCCTCACCCTTTTCCGGGTGGCCACTGGAGACAACTGGAATGGCATCATGAAGGTCGGTGGCAGGTGATGAAGGTGATGAAGGTGATGATGGTGGGGATGGTGATGATGATGATGATGGTGATGGTGATAGTGGTGGAAGCAAAGGCGTTAAGAGAAGATAAAAAGTGTTTGTTTTAACCAATTTTTTGTCTGGAAAAATTGTGAATGCTTGAAAAAGAATTCGAATAAGTTGTTATTTCGAGATCTATCTCAGATTCTGTCACTCCAAACAAATTTTCTTTTAAAACAGGAAAGGTTAGCATAGTTTATCAAAAGCCTATTTCACAATCCACCAATCAACCATCTAACCCACAAACCAATTCACCAGCCAATTGACCATTCAACTAGCCCACAAACCCACCGACAACCAAACAACCAACCCATCAACCAACAAACCACCATCTCACCCACCAACAAACCAACCCACCAGGACACTTTAAGGGATGACTGCGACTCTTCGGACTCGTGTATCAGGAACTGTTGCGTGAGTGCCTTTGTGGCTCCGGTCTTCTTCGTTGCGTTTGTGCTCATGGCTCAGTTTGTGCTGGTCAACGTGGTCGTCGCTGTGCTGATGAAGCACCTTGAAGTGAGTTTGTGGTTTGGTTTGGTGTTAGCTTGTGTGGGTTGGATGTGTTAGTGTGGTGTAGTGGAGTGTGGTGTGGTGTTAGTGTGGTGTTGGTTTGGTTTGGTGTGGTTTGGTGTAGGCTAGTTTGGTGTGGTGTGGTATGATTTTTTTTGATGTGGCGTGGTGTGTGTTAGTGTTAGTGTGTTGTAGTATGGTGCGTGTTAGTCTGGTGTTTTCCATTGGTGGTGAGAGCATACGTTTTTAACTTTTTGACGTATTTTATCTTTCAAGAAATATAATCCTTAAATTTTTAGAAAAGCTAATTAGCATTCGATAATGATATTTGGAGGCTTGCCAATCTATTTATTAATTCTTCTATAACCATCCGTTCATTTTAATGACTTTATGTGTGTCGCATGCCACGTGAGAGACTAACTCATGCATATATGCATGAAGATATTAATTTGAGTGGAATTGTTTCTCATTTAACATTCAAATTGCCATCTGAAGGATGGAAAAAACAATGAGGAAGACGACGACGAAGAGGATAATGCTGATGCTGATGATAGTTTCAGCAAACAGTTAAACAAATACAAAAGCATCCAAATGGAGATGCTAAGAAACAAAAGTGTTCCGATGCAAAGTCACCTAGATTACCTGGCGAATGAACGCCTAGCGATGTTTTTGAAAGTAGGTCCCGTTTGAGAAACCCCCCCCCCCTTCATGCATTAGCCCTTCCCTAGAGCCAATCCTAGATTAGTTTCCACTTCATTAGCAACCCCCACCCCTTTCACACTGCACTTTTCAACATTCTAAAATAGTTATAATTTTATTCAATTTTCTTCAAAATGCCTATAATATTCATTCAATTCTCTTTCAACTCCTTTCACCATGTCGCCTTGGTTACCCTCGTTCAGTTCCTTTATTTCTCTTCATCCCTTCATCTTAGGTTAAGATTCGTAGAGTAGCAAAAACTTTCATAAAGTTTCACAAAAACTTTTCGTTACAATTTTACTTCCATGCTCGACATTGAAACGTATAAATCATTCCCTAATTGAATGTCTGATTTCATAAATGGAGAAATGTTACTCAGTGCACATGACTTGCATTTAAATAATTTTATATTATATTATTTTAAAGTATTATATCTAATATTTCATTTTTAAATTACTTCCCCTCACAAAGGCACCGTTTAGAACCTCCAGCACTCCATTAACAGCATGAATCTTTTCATCTCTCCGTCCATTAATGCCTCACCTCAAGCCTGCCATAAGCTCCAATTAATGGCCCTAATGCAATTTCTTGAGCGTAATGTCATAAATACTATCAAGAAGGCATCAAGACTTTCTTCATCTACCATTTATCCCTCTTTCATCCACCATCCATCCACTCTTCATCTTTCTTTTATTCACCATTCATCCTTCTTTCATTCATCATTCATCCAATTTTCATTTTTCCTTAAACTACCATTAATTCATCCTTTATTTTTATCTGTACTCAGTTTTCCCCGAAACAGATTGAATGATAGAATAATCATAAAAATTAGAAAAAATTCCCATCTTATTCCTGGAATACAATCTTTTATCCGACTTTAAATACCCCCTTCTCCATTACCTCTCCATTACCTCAGCATAAGCACTCAGTACATCCTCAATTTAACGACTACCTTAAATTCTTGCTTCCGGGATGCCTTTCATTACCTGTCTGCATCCATCCATCCATCCATCCCTCATATAACGTTCCTCCCTTCATCTGTCATCTCTATTCTTTCCCGTATCCTTTGCTCTATTTTGTTCTGATCAGTATCTAAATATCCTAGCTTCCTTCTCATACAACTTTATTTCCTTCTCCAACACCTTCTATTTATCCCAACTCCTCCCACTTTATCCACTACAAATTATGCCCGCACCACCCACTAAAAGTGCTACTTTCTCCACCCGCTCCACTCATTCCATCCATCCTCTTCACCCCTTCCATCTATCCACTCCGCTCATTCAATCCATCCACTCCACTCACTTCACCAACTCCATCCATCGATTCCACTCAACCCACTCCCTCCATCGTCCAACCCACCTCTTCCATCACCCAACACACCCAACCCACCCCCTCCATCATCCAACCCACTCTATTACCGAACCCACCCCTCCATCATCCAACCCACCCAACCCACTTCCTCCATCACCCAACCCACCCCTCCATCATCCAACCCACCCAACCCACAGGAGTCACACCAGTTCACCTCAAGCCACCACGATGACGTAGGCACCGTCTCGAGACATGCCCCCTCCATCACCTCCTTCTCCTCTCCCCCTCCCCCACTCAAGCGGGAACACGCTAATGTGACAGTGAGTGGATGGATGGGAGGGAAGGGGGGGAGTGGGGGATTATAGAGATGGATAAGATTGTTGAATGGATGAAAGATATGAAGATAGACAGAGGATAAAAGGATAGATAAAAAATCGATGGAGGATAGAGGAAAAAATGGATGAATGGTTGGAAAAAATATGGATAGATGGATTGAAGATGGATGAATCAACAATTATTTCACAACAGAGCCTTCACAACAACAACAAGACCATTTCTGTCAGTGTCATCCGATGTCCAGACAACAAACACAACAACACCACAGAAGGTTTTCA
This sequence comes from Piscicola geometra, assembly GCA_943735955.1. Taxonomy (NCBI): domain Eukaryota; kingdom Metazoa; phylum Annelida; class Clitellata; order Hirudinida; family Piscicolidae; genus Piscicola; species Piscicola geometra. Next base: position 4,735,877 of record OX030965.1, on the reverse strand, counting down.
CAACGACGTAAACAAAAACAGCACAAACAACAACATAAATGGAAAGAAAAGAGGTTCTACAGAAAAGGATAAGTGTGATGACGTCACAGTGTGTCACCAGTCTGTCGCCTGTCTCAACATTGGGTCGCTGGCAGACGTGGTTGGTGACGAAGCTTGTCTGACGTCCTATTTGTGATCGAGGATTTCATGCTGCTTGTCGATGATTGCTCGATGAGGTACCCAACGCCTGAAAACTGCTCGAGCCATCTCTTTACTTGATAGACCAACTTGAGAACGGACCAAATTGCTAACGTAAAAAATTGAAAACGGACGAACTTGCGAACGGACTAAATTGGGAACGGACTAAAATGACAGAATGGGACAGCACCTCGAAGACACGATCAGTTCTGCAGACGCCTTGTAAATAACTCGTCACTTTCTCACACTGCTTTCTCGTCGTTGCATCTTACCGGTTCATTAGCTAGCGTTTCAGCATCATTGTCTGTTGCATGGCTCACTTATGAGATATTCGTTCCTCTTCAACGTTTTTAAGCGATTCATTCGATCAAGGTCCATTCCATCTCACATTCAGCCTCTCACAAACTCATTGCATTCTCAATCCCTCTCTCGACTATTCATTTAATAATCCGTTTATATTGAATTCATTCCATTATCATTTGATTGCATTAATTCCATCATCAGTTTATAATGCATGCATTCAAACACTCACACGATCTCCTTCGACCTAGTATTACACTGACTACGAAATGTTGAATTTAAATACAAACTTCTCTGAAGGTGAAAACTATTGTATTTTTTTGGATTTTTAGTTTTTCCCTTTAATAGTCTTGCCTACCCCCCCCCCCCTCCCCCCCCCCAACCATACCCACACTTATTACCACATAGTTTGAAATGGCCTGGAGTGTTTGAGGAGGACTGCCTGATTAGGCCTTGGGTCTTTGAAGGAGAGTCCATTAGGAAGTGAAAGAAAGCTAGTCTTTAAGATAGAATATGATGGTTGATGGTGGGATGAATGGTGTGGTTGATGGTGTGGTTGATGGTGGGATGGATGGTGTGGTTGATGGTGGGATGGATGGTGTGGTTGATGGTGGAATGGATGGTGTGGTTGATGGTGGGTGAATGGTGTGGTCGATGGTGGGTGAATGGTGTGGTTGATGGTGGAATGGATAGATGTGGTTGATGGTGGGTGAATGGTGTGGTTGATGGTGTGGTCGATGGTGGGATGGATGGTGTGGTCGATGGTGGGATGGATGGTGTGGTTGATGGTGGGATGGATGGTGTGGTTGATGGTGGGATGGATGGTGTGGTTGATGGCGGGATGGATGGTGTGGTCGATGGTGGGATGGATGGTGTGGTTGATGGTCGGATGGATGGTGTGGTTGATGGTGGGATGGATGGTGTGGTTGATGGTGGGATGGATGGTGTGGTTGATGGTGGGATGGATGGTGTGGTTGATGGTGGGATGGATGGTGTGGTTGATGGTGGGATGGATGGTGTGGTTGATGGTGGGATGGATGGTGTGGTTGATGGTGGGATGGATGGTGTGGTTGATGGTGGGATGGATGGTGTGGTTGATGGTGGGATGGATGGTGTGGTTGATGGTGGGATGGATGGTGTGGTTGATGGTGGGATGGATGGATGGGGAGGTGAAAAGTGGAATAGTTTGGTGGCGCAAGCGAACGAAGCTTTTCGCTATGGAATTGAGGCAGGGATGTATTTGCGAGCTGAAACTACACCCTTTAAAGCATCAACATCAGCAGCAGAAAGTTCCAAATTGGATGTCCTGATGATGATGATGATGGCTATGTTCTCCACCATTTTATAAAAAGTTTATTTTTGATTTTCTAGAAGTTAAAAGCATTTCAAATGTTTCAAATGAATGACGCTAATAATATCGCATAAAAGCATTATATAGATACAATAGGTTGGTTAGTGAGAAAGTGTAAGTATGCAAAAAACTTGAAATATCAGTCGTTGACAACTTGCATCAACTACTCAAAAGTACAATATCACCACGAAACAGTTCGCACACATACTCACACACAAACACACACGTGCAAAAACATACACACCTACATACATACAAACATACACACACTGACAGTTCACATGTGTCACAATTAGAGAGATAGTAATTTATTGTTTGGTATTATTGTATTTGTACTTATTATACTGCTTTTATTGCTGTTAAACAGTGCGCACATGCTTGTGTGTGTGTGTGTGTGTGTGTGTGTGTGTGTGTGTGTGTGTGTGTGTGTGTGTGTGTGTGTGTGTGTGTGTGTGTGTGTGTGTGTGTGTGTAAAAAAACAACACAGGCTGTGGAGAACAGTGTTAAGTATTCACAGATACATACATAGGGAAAACACACGCATACCGTCACATACGCAACACACACACAAGATCACATAAACACACGCACAAATAGTCTATGAAAGAGACCAAAAGAAAGAAGGATTACGAATGAGAATTGTGTGAAATGCACCTCCAATTGAAAAAATTAGTTTGTGTGTATGTGTGTGTGTGTGTATGTGTGTGTGTGTGTATGTGTATGTGTGTGTATGTGTTTGTGTGTATGTGTGTGTTTGTGTGAGTGTGTTACGGCAGCTCTTCATCTCTTCAACTCACACTCTTGTTTCAGTCGATTATTAAACACAAGGCGTTTACTTATAATCTTTAAAATCATCAAAATTATAAAAATCGTAACAAAGAACAAATACCAAAAAACAATGATTCATGGTCGTTCTCATGCATGCATTCAATTCGTGCATTCTCGGCATGCGTGCAGGTGAGCAGGTAGAAAGAATCAAATAAATACGTGAATGGATGAATGAAAGATAAAATGGATAAATGAATGAATGAATGGGTATATGAATGGATAGACGAATTGTATTGATAAATGAACGGTTAAATGAATGGATGGATGAATCTTTAAATGAATGAATAAATGGATGAATAAATGAATGGGAGAACGCGGCAGTCATCCAGCACAGGCATCATCACCACGGCGACACGCCTTGTTGCTGATGATGATGCACTGAGAGGTATTTTTCAATTTCACTCCTTTATCATCTCTATCATCATCATCACCGACACAACCATCCCCTTCAAAACCATTCTCGTTTGAAACAGTATCAACAACATCATCATCACATTTCCTTCCCATACTCCCTCCATCTTCCGCCTGCAAACTCCCTACTGCTTCTTCATCATCTCTACTACCCTGATGATTATGAAGCACATCATCATCATCACCATCTTCATCATCATCATCATGCTCATTATCATCATCATTAGCATGCATGGAGAGGTCATTAATGGGAGGGTGAGTGGTGTTTGAAGGTTTCCTCTTGCATCTTCTTCCTATATATCCGTTGAGGTGTTTGTGTGTTTGTGTGTGTGTTTGTATCTGTGCTTGTATGTGTGGTTGTATGTGTGTTTGTAGGTGTGCTTGTATGTGTGGTTGTTTGAAATTTTGTTGTATGTCTTGTTGTTTGTGCGTCTTTGTGGTTGTTGTTGAAGTGTTGCTGTTACCGCTCACGGTGACGTGTATGCCATCATCATCATGACTACTATCATCATAATGAGCATCATCATCATGAGCACCATCACCATCATTATTATGAAGCCTCAAAAAGCCATTAGGAAGGCGAGTATTGTGTGTAGTAAGGCGGGTGTCTTGAGGGATTTTGTTGCTGTAAGCTGGATCGACTGATGATGATGATGATGATGATGTTGTTGTTGATGATGATGATGATAATGATGATGATAGTGATGATGATGGTGATGATGATGATGTTAAGGATGACGACGATGATGAAGATAGAGATTGGAGGGTGTTGAGATGACGTTTAGAAACAGCGACAACTCCGTTTGGGAGCTTGAGCGTCTGGGAAGGGAGGAAAATAAATAATTGTGTGTACAGTGTTGTGTGTACAGTGTTGTGTGTACAGTGTTGTGTGTACAGTGTTGTGTGTACAGTGTTGTGTGTACAGTGTTGTGTGTACAGTGTTGAGTGTACAGTGTTGTGTGTACAGTGTTGTGTGTACAGTGTTGTGTGTACAGTGTTGTGTGTACAGTGTTGTGTGTACAGTGTTGTGTGTACAGTGTTGTGTGTACAGTGTTGTGTGTACAGTGTTGTGTGTACAGTGTTGTGTGTACAGTGTTGTGTGTACAGTGTTGTGTGTATAGTGTTGTGTACAGTGTTGTGTGTACAGTGTTGAGTGTACAGTGTTGTGTGTACAGTGTTGTGTGTACAGTGTTGTGTGTACAGTGTTGTGTGTACAGTGTTGTGTGTACAGTGTTGTGTGTACAGTGTTGTGTGTACAGTGTTGTGTGTACAGTGTTGTGTGTACAGTGTTGTGTGTACAGGGTTGTGTGTACAGTGTTGTGTGTACAGTGTTGTGTGTATAGTGTTGTGTGTACAGTGTTGTGTGTACAGTGTTGTGTGTACAGTGTTGTGTGTACAGTGTTGAGTGTACAGTGTTGTGTGTACAGTGTTGTGTGTACAGTGTTGTGTGTACAGTGTTGTGTGTACAGTGTTGTGTGTACAGTGTTGTGTGTACAGTGTTGTGTGTACAGTGTTGAGTGTACAGTGTTGTGTGTACAGTGTTGTGTGTACAGTGTTGTGTGTACAGTGTTGTGTGTACAGTGTTGTGTGTACAGTGTTGTGTGTACAGTGTTGTGTGTACAGTGTTGTGTGTACAGTGTTGTGTGTACAGTGTTGTGTGTACAGTGTTGTGTGTACAGTGTTGTGTGTACAGTGTTGTGTGTACAGTGTTGTGTGTACAGTGTTGTGTGTACAGTGTTGTGTGTACAGTGTTGTGTGTACAGTGTTGAGTGTACAGTGTTGTGTGTACAGTGTTGTGTGTACAGTGTTGTGTGTACAGTGTTGTGTGTACAGTGTTGTGTGTACAGTGTTGTGTGTACAGTGTTGTGTGTACAGTGTTGTGTGTACAGTGTTGTGTGTACAGTGTTGTGTGTACAGTGTTGTGTGTACAGTGTTGAGTGTACAGTGTTGTGTGTACAGTGTTGTGTGTACAGTGTTGTGTGTACAGTGTTGAGTGTACAGTGTTGTGTGTACAGTGTTGTGTGTACAGTGTTGAGTGTACAGTGTTGTGTGTACAGTGTTGTGTGTACAGTGTTGTGTGTACAGTGTTGTGTGTACAGTGTTGAGTGTACAGTGTTGTGTGTACAGTGTTGTGTGTACAGTGTTGAGTGTACAGTGTTGTGTGTACAGTGTTGTGTGTACAGTGTTGAGTGTACAGTGTTGAGTGTACAGTGTTGTGTGTACAGTGTTGTGTGTACAGTGTTGTGTGTACAGTGTTGTGTGTACAGTGTTGTGTGTACAGTGTTGTGTGTACAGTGTTGAGTGTACAGTGTTGTGTGTACAGTGTTGTGTGTACAGTGTTGAGTGTACAGTGTTGAGTGTACAGTGTTGTGTGTACAGTGTTGTGTGTACAGTGTTGTGTGTACAGTGTTGTGTGTACAGTGTTGTGTGTACAGTGTTGTGTGTACAGTGTTGTGTGTACAGTGTTGTGTGTACAGTGTTGTGTGTACAGGGTTGTGTGTACAGTGTTGTGTGTACAGTGTTGTGTGTACAGTGTTGTGTGTACAGTGTTGTGTGTACAGTGTTGTGTGTACAGTGTTGTGTGTACAGTGTTGTGTGTACAGTGTTGTGTGTACAGTGTTGTGTGTACAGTGTTGTGTGTACAGTTTTGTGTGTACAGTGTTGTGTGTACAGTGTTGTGTGTACAGTGTTGTGTGTACAGTGTTGTGTGTACAGTGTTGTGTACAGTGTTGTGTGTACAGTGTTGTGTGTACAGTGTTGTGTGTACAGTGTTGTGTGTACAGTGTTGTGTGTACAGTGTTGTGTGTACAGTGTTGTGTGTACAGTGTTGAGTGTACAGTGTTGTGTGTACAGTTTTGTGTGTACAGTGTTGTGTGTATAGTGTTGTGTACAGTGTTGTGTGTATAGTGTTGTGTACAGTGTTGTGTGTACAGTGTTGTGTGTACAGTGTTGTGTGTACAGGGTTGTGTGTACAGTGTTGTGTGTACAGTGTTGTGTGTATAGTGTTGTGTACAGTGTTGTGTGTACAGTGTTGTGTGTACAGTGTTGTGTGTACAGTGTTGTGTGTACAGTGTTGTGTGTACAGTGTTGTGTGTACAGTGTTGTGTGTACAGTGTTGTGTGTACAGTGTTGAGTGTACAGTGTTGTGTGTACAGTTTTGTGTGTACAGTGTTGTGTGTATAGTGTTGTGTACAGTGTTGTGTGTATAGTGTTGTGTACAGTGTTGTGTGTACAGTGTTGTGTGTACAGTGTTGTGTGTACAGTGTTGTGTGTACAGGGTTGTGTGTACAGTGTTGTGTGTACAGTGTTGTGTGTATAGTGTTGTGTACAGTGTTGTGTGTACAGTGTTGTGTGTACAGTGTTGTGTGTACAGTGTTGTGTGTACAGTGTTGTGTGTACAGTGTTGTGTGTACAGTGTTGTGTGTACAGTGTTGTGTGTACAGTTTTGTGTGTACAGTGTTGTGTGTACAGTGTTGTGTGTACAGTGTTGTGTGTACAGTGTTGTGTGTACAGTGTTGTGTGTACAGTGTTGTGTGTTTAGTGTTGTGTGTACAGTGTTGTGTGTACAGTGTTGTGTGTACAGTGTTGTGTGTACAGTGTTGTGTTTAGTGTTTTGTGTACAGTGTTGAGTGTACAGTGTTGTGTGTACAGTTTTGTGTGTATAGTGTTGTGTGTACAGTGTTGTGTGTACAGTGTTGTGTGTACAGTGTTGTGTGTACAGTGTTGTGTGTACAGTGTTGTGTGTACAGTGCTGTGTGTATAGTGTTGTGTGTATAGTGTTGTGTGTACAGTGTGGAGTTTACATCACTTGAGGTAATGATAATGATAGTATCAAAAGACATACTTACACAATCATACAAAAGCATACAAACCAGGCCAGAATTCTTAGAGCTTGTGATACTAATCTTGGATTCAAGTTCACTGTTGTTACTGATACAATTGTGGTTGATGTTGTTGTTGTTGATACAGTTGATGTTGTTGTTGATACAGTTGCTGTTGTTGTTGTTGATGATACAGTTGTTGTTGTTGTAGTTGCAGGCGAGAGAGTTGTTGGCGGCAATGAGCAAGGGTGTTTTGAAGCCATTTCTCGGAGGAACCTTGGAGGCGAGTTGCAGAAGTGGTTCAACAATATTGCCGCCATTGTTGTTGTTGTTGTTGTCGTTGATGCTTTTGAGGTTATTGCTGTCGGTGGTGTTGTTGCTAGGCGATAGATAGTTGTTGGGAGGGGATATGAGGGAGGAGCTGGTGAGGTTCGTTAGGGATATACGTTGTTGTTGTTGTTGTTGTTGTTGTTGCTGCAGGTAGAGAGATGCATTGTTTGAGCTGAAGAGAGATTGGGGGGTAGTTTTGTTGTTGTTGATGTTGCTGAAGTTGCTGATAGTTTTGTTGGTGTTGTTGTTAATGTTAATGTTAATGTTAAGGTTGTTGTTGTTGATATTGGTGTTGTTGTTAGAGTTGTTGTGGTTGGGGTTGTTGTTGAAATTGAGATTGTTGATTGTGATGTTGAAACTGTTATTGCTGTTATTGTTGTTGTTGTTGTTGTTGTTGTTGTTGTGAATGGATGCTGCTTTAATTGCAACCACTGGAGACACGCTTAATGCATTCACTCTGCTTGCTTGAGTGGGAGGCTTGAAGATGTTGTTATTGTTGATGATGTTTTTGTTGTTGTTGTTGATGATGTTGTTAAGGCTGTTGTTGCTGAGGTTGTTAAAGTTGTTTTTGAGATTGTTATCGTTGAGGTTGTTAAGGCTGCTGTTGAGATTGTTGTTAATAATAATGTTGTTCTTTATTATGGGCATCATAGACTCACGAGAAGAAAGGATAAGTTGAGTGTTGTTGTTGTTGTTGTTGGAAATGAACCTATTGTTGTTGTTGTTGTTGTTGCTAGCTAGAATGTTGCTGAAAGTGTTGCTTTTGTTGTCGGTGAGAGAAGAGAGCTCAGAGTGTTTGGAGAGGATGTTGTGCTTGCTGAGTCGGCTGATAATGTTTTGGAATGTTGTGAACTTGTTGTTGTTGTTGTTGTTGTTGTTGTTGTTTGAGATTGCCTTTGTTGGTGTTGTAGTTGTTGTTGTTGTTACGATGGGAGAGACGACATGGTTGTGGAGAAGGGAAGAAGCAAAAGAGGATGGAGAGTTAATGATTTTTTGAGTGTTTAGTTCTTCTTGTATTCGCTTTTGTGATAATTGCTGTTGTTGCTGATGCGGTTGTTGTTGCTGATGTGGTTGTTGTTGCTGATGTGGTTGTTGTTGCTGGTTTTGTATTATTATTTGATGTTGTTGTTGTTGTTTTTGTTGTTGGTTTTTCAAAATTTGTTGTTGCTTGTGGTGTTGCAAGCCGAGCAGAAACAGAATGTTTTGTCTGGAAAGACAGATGTTAGGCGGGAAATTGGAAGAAGAAATGTTGTTGTTGTTGTTGTTGTTGTGCGCAGAACTACTTAGTGATTGAAGGAGGAGCTTGTGTTGTTGCTGTTGTTGCTGTTGTTGATGTTGATGTAGATGGTTAACTAGGGTGATTGAGGTGATTCTGTTGTTGTTGTTTTTGAGCTGGTCAGTGGCTGGTGAGTGTAGTTGTTTCGGAGTGTTGAAGTGTTGAAGGGAGCTGTTGTGGTGAAGGTTCACTTCAATTTAATTTCGAATTTTTAAATAGATTAATCACTATTCAACCTATCGCAAATAAAAACTTTATACAACAATTATTACAACATAAAAATAAATATATAAATGAAATAATAAAAATAAATAATTAATTAAATTATAAAAATAATTAATTAATTAAATTATAAAAATAATTATTTGATTAAATTATAAAAATAATTAATTAATTAAATTATAAAAATAAATAATTAATTAATTAAATTATAAAAATAAATAAATTATTAATTAAATTATTAATATTATTATGAGCGCTAATTTACTACCTTGTGTGCAGGTGTCTGAGTGGAGTCATTAGTGCATTGAGGTTGTTATGGTCGCTGAGAGTGGTGAGGAGGGTAAGTTTGGAGGGTGATGATGATGATGATGTGGATGATGAAGATGGTGCTGGTAATGATGATGATGCTGGTAGTGATAATGATAACGAAAGGGTTGATGATGGCGATGGCGAATGTTTTTTGGATGATAAGAGCTTATCACACAATGAAAACGATGGTGACAATAGAGATGATAATAACGGAAGCGATGATGATAAAGATTTTAATGTCGGTGCTGATGATGATGATGGCTGTGATGATGATAGTTGCGAGAGAAGATCCTTGAAAGTGTATCTGGATTGGTCAGCTTTGCGGTCCAATGAGAGCACTGCATTGGAGTAGAGCCATGCCCCGTAACCATTTACCTATCGTGATGGTGATGATGATTAAGATGATGGTCATGATGATTAAGATGATGGTCATGATGATTAAGATGACGGTCATGATGATTAAGATGATGGTCATGATGATTAAGATGATGGTCATGATGATTAAGATGATGGTCATGATGATTAAGATGATGGTCATGATGATTAAGATGATGGTCATGATGATTAAGATGACGGTCATGATGATTAAGATGATGGTCATGATGATTAAGATGATGGTCATGATGATTAAGATGACGATCATGATGATTAAGATGATGGTCATGATGATTAAGATGACGGTCATGATGATTAAGATGATGGTCATGATGATTAAGATGATGGTCATGATGATTAAGATGATGGTCATGATGATTAAGATGATGGTCATGATGATTAAGATGATGGTCATGAAGATTAAGATGATGGTCATGATGATTAAGATGATGGTCATGATGATGATGGTGGTGATTTTAATGATGAAACCTAACGATATCATTTAATACTTACGGCAGCTGGTCTTGGGTGAAAGTTAAGATGAGTGGCGTCAAAGGAGTGCGTATCATCATCATCATTACCACCAACATCATCATCATCACCACCAATACTTTTACTCTTGATAGTAGTGGCAGCATCACAATCATGACCACCTCGACTCTTGGACTTCAAGCGTTCATCAAACACCTTCGCCAACTTTATTCTCTTTACTCCCGCTTTATATATAAATTCACCGTCATCATCATCATCATCATCATCTTCGTCGTCATCATCATCCTCATCTTCGTCATCATCAGCGTCTACGTTTACACCGCCTTTATTATCACCATCATCATCATCACCACCAGCAGCAGCATCATAATCAGGATGGTCGGTCAAGGAAACTTTGGCATCTCTGTGGTATGAGGTGCTTGTGCTGTGGTGCCTGTCTCGCCTCCGAAACACCGGCCTGTATCGATGACCGAGGCGATTAAAGCAAATCAAATCATTATGGTGGTTGAATAAATCAAATCATTTTGATGATTCAATAAATCAAATCATCACCGTGATTAAATAAATCAAATCATTTTGATGATTCAATAAATCAAATCATCACCGTGATTAAATAAATCAAATCATTATGGTTGTTAAATCAAATCATTATGGCGATTGAATCAATTCTCACCATTCTACATACATCCATCCACAAGTACTCATAACCAAATCGAAACACTCAGCTACCCACCCGAAGCAGTCCATCTTCCTTTCCTCCTCCTTCACCCACGTCACCACCCCAGCACCCTCCTCCTTCTCCTCCCTCTCCCTCTTCACCCTGCAGCAACCCCCCTCCTCCACCTCCACCTCCTCCTGGTAGGGGTGACTCCCAGACGCCTGCATCATCATCATCATGCTGCTTCCTTCCCCCCCCTCCAGTGCATCATCATCATCATCACCACCACAGGCGCCTTCAAGCTTCACCTTAGGAAGGTTCACTACTTGTATGTTAACCTTCCTCCCGACCCCATAACTACATTTATTATTACTATTATCATTATTATTATTATTGTTAATAATTAGGTTATTATTATTATCATTATTATCATTATTATTGCTGTTCTTGGCCAAGAGGTCGGTCAAGTTGATGGTGAGGTTGTTAAGGCGGCCAGGGGCAAGTGGATGAAGAGGAGGATGGATGGATGGAGTGAATGGTGGATGGATGGATGGAGTGAATGGTGGATGGATGGAGTGGCTGGAGGGTGGATGAGAAATAACCGGTGAAGGTTGCAACGATGAAGGCAACGAAGAGGAAAACTTTTTATTTGTATTACCCTGATTAATTAGGTCTTTATTATTATTATTATCATAATTATTATTATTGGTGAACAAGCGGACAGGCGTGAGAGAAAGACCGTTGGGTCTTCTAGATTCAAGCTTTGGAGAGATGAGGTGGAGGAGGTGTGAGGGCAGTGATGATGATGATGATGTTAACCCTGATGATATTGATGATGACAATAATCCTGATGATGATAACGATGTTGATGATGATGATGACGGTGAAGGGTTGAGGAGGGAGGTTATTGTTTGAAGATTGAGTCCTGAAGACACTTGAGTCTTCTTCTGGTTGCTGGCAGTGTTGTTGTTGTTGCTGTTGTTGCTGTTGTTGCTAGTTGAGTTGTTTATGTTGTTTTTGTTGAGAAGAGCTTGTCTTCTCTCCTTCTGTTCCTTTAGCAGTTCATCGAAGGCCTTGCTACGACCAATCACAGCCCTCCGCAGCAGCAGGGGGTGTGTCTGAGGCGGCAGGAGGAAGTGATAATGATAATGCACACCACAACTGCAACAAAAACAGCAACAACACAATATCAATAACACAACAACAGTAACAACAAACAAACAAACAGACAAACAACAAGAAGAACCTTGCAGGTGAGGAAGCGGGTGCAGGGCTTCTGCGTGTCGGCGACGAGCACTCCACAGTGCTTGTCGGCGTCGTACAGGCGGTCTGTAGGGTGAGAAAGAAGCGGAGTTTGAATGGGATTAACATATTAAATAATAATATTTATAATAATCATTATTAAATAATATTGATATTATATTCTTTAATAGTGGCTTAAATATTCATAATTAGTATTTACGTTTTTATTAATTTTGCTTCAAATAAAAAAAAATCCAATTTAAAGTTGTTATTTAGTCACAAAAGCCATTAGCATTACAAATGATATGATAGAAAAGTCAGAAAGAAGGGTAATGATAGTGATGGACATAGTGTTAGAGATAGTGATTATTAGAGAGGGGCGGGCAACTTCTAACTTTTACAGAGGACGAAATCTGGATTGGTGGGCTTTCGTCTAGAGGACTTCTTGACTAAGCTGATGTTGTTTTTTATGTTAGCAACTTTGATTATGTTGTTGCTGTTGCTGTTGTTGCTGTGGTTGTTGTGGTTATTAGTGAGATTAAGCGTGTTGCTTTTGATGAGATCATTAATGACGTTGTTTTTGTTGTTTTTAATATTGCTATTGTTGTTGTTGTTGTTGAAGACTGTTTTTAAAAGAAGATTAGCTGTGATGAGTTGTGAAAGTTGTTGCTGTTGTTGTTGTTGTGAGGAGGAGGAAGAAGAAGAGGAGGAAGAAGAGAGTGGTGGTGATAAAATATAAGAAGTTAGAATGGGTGATGACAATGATGATGAAGCTGATGATAACGATGTTAATAAAGATGATGATAATGATGATGATGATGATGATGATGATGATGATGATGATGATGATGATGATGATGATGATGATGATGATGCTAGAGAAGAAAGAAAGGGTGAACATATAATGGTGGGAGTTGAGAAGTGACTGATGGTGATTGAAGAGAGAAGAGGTGATGAAGATGAAGTAAAAGATATTGATGATGATGACGATGACGATGGTGGTGATGATGATGACGGTGCGTTAATTTGAATGAGTTTGTGTGCGTGGTTGTGGGGTTTGATGGGGGAATGCTTGCGTTTGAGGCCCGCCAATCTGTCTTTGAAGGCGCTCTTGCAGTTTACTATTGTGCTAGTGGTGGTGGTGGTAGTAGTCGTGGTGGAGGTGGTTATAGTAGTGGTGCTGGTGGTAGTAGTAGTGGTGCTGGTGGTAGTAGTAGTGGTAATGTTTGAAATTTTTATGGTAGTGGTTTTGCTGGTAGTGTCATTATAGTGAGGCAAGTTGATAGAAGCGTTGCTGGTAGTGTCGTTATCACAAGGTGGCTTGAGAGGGGGAGTTTTGCGAGGTAGAATGTTTAAGAAAGATCTCAAATTGCTGTTCGTATTTACATTGGGAGCTGCTGCTTTGGTGTTTAGGTTGCTTCTTAAACATTTTTTTACTTGCGTGTTGTACGCAGTTTTCTCTTTAAACTTTGGCTTAATCTTTTGGTAAAATTTTTCCAATACAAAATCGCTAGAATTAAGTTTTTCAGCTAGACAGGTGGAAGACAAGCTATCTGTGCTGGTTTCGCTGTTCTCGGGACTGTGTTGCGTCAACTTGAAAGGTCGTTTATTGCAGTGTTGCGATGGTGTCTGGTGGTGTTGTAGGGTGTTGGGCAAGAGGATGGGAGGCTTGTCGAGATGCTTGTTAACTCCTCCTCCTCCCTCATCCTCCTCTCCCTCATCTGCATCGCCATTATACGACCCCCTCCTCCCTCCTTCTGCAATGACCTCATCATCATCATCATCGTCATTGTCGTTGCAATCGTCATCATTACTACCACCAGCCAAGCACATGGGTTCAAGTTTAGGGGGTTGTGAAGGAGAAGGTGCCTTGTCGCTGTTGTCGCCACTACTGCTACTGCTGCTGGTGTTGCAGTTGCTTGTGGCGTTCATTAAAAAATCATTTGTTGCGTTGTTGTTTTTGTTGTTGTTGTTGTAGCAACGTTTTCTGGCAGTGTTTTTGTTGTTGCGAGGAATTACTTCTTGTATTGAGTTGTTACGGATGAGGTAGGTAGTAGAGGAAGAAGAAGTAGTGGTGCAGAGAGATGGACCAGGGTGGAAGTTAGAGAGATTGAAGGCGGCAAAGGTGGGTGGAATGATTCCAGAAGGACCACCGCCATCACCAGTGGTGCTACAGTCGGTGCCCTCAATGCTGTTCTCTCTCAGTGGCACAGTGTCCGAACTGGTGCTCTCGCCATTGTCGATGCCCAAGTCTCGAGAGTCGTTGGAGCAGTCGCTAGAGACGAGCATGCTCTGCAGTCTGAAGGACTTGTAGGATGACCTTGTGGTGAAGGAAGATCGCGAGGGAAGGGGAGTTGTGGTGGAAGATGAAGATGTGGTGGAGATTGAGGGAGTGGTGGAAAGGGAGGGTGTGCTGCTAAGGTGGGTGGATGAAGTCTTGCTAGATCGACTTGGCAACAACCTTTCGAGCTTCAACTCCAGCTTGGAGACGTTTTTGTTGCTTTTGTTGCTACTGTTGCCGTGGTCGAGCTTGTTGTCTGCTCGATTGTTGGTCTTTTTGCATTTGGATGGAGTCGATGATGAAGACGATGAGGGTGTGAGAGAAGTGTTCCGAGGACTCTTGAAGAGCATTTCTGAAGGCCTGCTTGCAAGGCCCTTGAGACAGTCCTCTGGCGACGATGGCTTCGACTTCAGAGGTTTTGTCTTGCTGTGACGTATAGCTGAAGTATGGAAAAGTTATGGTTCCAACTTTTGATACAAGCTGATAGTCTAAGTCTTAGTTACTAAGAGAATACCGTAAAGATAAAACTCTGAACAGATTATCATTGCAAGAACCTATGGAACTTACCTATATGTGTTCTGAGAGCTTGTGGTTTCACGAGTAAATTGCACTTTTCACATATAGTCAGGAAGAACTCGTCTTGTGCAGGACACAGGCCATAAGATATCATATCTGACGAGAAAGATTACACATTGGTAGTGGATCTGTGAGACTTTTAAATAAAATTTATGACAACCTTCTTTTTTGAGTTTCATTGTACTTGTTTCTGGTTTGATTATGGGCTCTTCATTTGTATCGGATTCATCCACTGAGAAATTAAGTTAAAGTTAGGTGAACTGCTATAAATATAGGGTAAGTTTAAAATATGAAAATGGGATAAATACAAAATTAATTTGGAGGGTTTAAAGAAGACAGTTTCTAATGTTAGTACGGAAAAGATGAAATGTGAGAGAAATGAATAGATCTTACTTTCTAGATTACAAATATTGGTTTTTGTGAATATATCCTTCCATGGTAAGCTGTTAATACTTTCCATTAGTTTATCATTTAGAGCCGCCATTTTTAGTTATTAAATCATTGTGCGCATGCGAAATTATATTAAACTTACTCTTTATTAAACAAAAGTAAATATGAAGTCTAAAAGTAGAGGCTATTCATTTTTCTGAAGTTATAATATATTGTTTTTGTTTATTTAAGATTAAATAGACATAGACAAACTATTCTTATAAACTCCACTTTTAAAGTTTTTGCAAAAAGTTGAATATGGAAAGAATGGAGCTAGATTGGTTTTTCCATGCAGTATTTGCAATGCTGGGTGCAACTTGTCATCTGGTGATGGGGCAAGTATTTTTGCATGTTCCAGAACCTTACATGGACGAAATCTTCCACATTCCTCAAGTCCAAGCCTTTTGCAAAGGAAACTTTACCCAGGTGGCTGGCATAGATCATTCCATTTAATTTTTTAAGTTATTTTAGTTCAAATTTTTAATTTTGTGTTTTTATAACCAAACCTCATTAGTGGGACCCCATGATAACCACACTTCCCGGCCTCTACATGTTCACAGTGGGTCTTCTGAAGCCTTTAAACTTCTTCAACTCTACTGACTTGTGTATTTCTGTCTACTACCTGAGGTACATCAACGTCATCTTCAGCCTTTGCATCCTCTACGTTGCCTCTCTCATCTCCAAGCATAAGCTCATGCAGTCGTCTGTCGACCCCTATTATAAGGCATGATCCATCTATTAATTACCAGTGATCCATCTATGAATTTCATATCATGAGTGCTGTTGTGGTATCTTTATTTTGGTTGTTTTCAGAGGTTGTTATTTTAGTATTTTATAACCTTGTGAGAAATGGCTTTTTTACTATTATATACATTATATTATTATTATAATTCAATTTAAATTTATTTATCGATATATTATTGCAAATATTATCCGATTGCTCACTTAATATATGCTGTAATATTTAAATTCTTGTAATCAGTTTTATTTAGTCTTGTTCATAGTGACTTACTTTTAGGTTAAGTCATTCATTGACCTTCCAACTCACTTCACCAATCAGTCGGTTTGCAAGGTGGCTACGATGGAGGGACTGCTGGTGACCACCCATCCAGTACTCTTCTTCTTCACCTTCCTCTACTACACCGACCAGGGATCTGTCTTCTTCGTCCTCCTCTGCTACCTCTTCCACCTCTACCACTCGCACAAGTTGGCGGCGTTATTTGGCGCGTGTGCTGTTCTCTTCAGACAAACGAATGTTGTATGGGTGGTCTTTGTCGCTGTCTCAGCCGCCCTTCCACTCTTGTGTGGCACTAAAGAAACCAAGGGGAGGAAGATTGTAAATGAAGATGAATTTTTCAGCGGTTTCACTAAAAAATTATCGTCCGTTCTGCGTCCTGTTCTCTCCTTCAACATCAAGCCTCTTCTCTCGTTTGGGTTTGAAGTGCTGTGGCTTGTGTGGCCGTATGTGTCAGTGGTGGCCTGCTTTGGTTCATTCGTGCTGTGGAATGGAAGCATTGTGGTGGGAGCGAAAGATGACCACCAGGTGGGTCTCCATGTGGTGCAAGTCTTCTACTTTGCAGCTTTCTCCTTCTTCTTCCTTCTCCCTCACATCTCCCTCTCCACACATCTTTTCAGCTTCGTTTCATTCATCAAAAATAGGCTATTTCTTTTCATATTTCTCATTACCACCACCATCCTCACCATTCATTACACCACACACGCGCACCGATACCTCTTATCTGACAACCGCCATTACACCTTCTACATCTGGAAGAATATCTTTCAACGGCACTGGTGCGTGAAGTACACTCTATCCATCGTCTACATCTTCTGTATACATGCCCTCTGGAATACAGTAAAACCTGTGAATCCCCTGTGGAAGGTGACTTTCATCTCTTGTCTTCTCCTCAGTCTGGTTCCCTCGCCACTGCTCGAGCTGAGGTACTTTTTCACTCCACTCCTCCTCCTCCGCCTCAACGTCTCACACCAACGCACCACCGACAACCTCTCCAGCATCTGCCTCGAAGTCATCTCACACGGCGTCATCAACACCCTCGCCATCCTTGTCTTCCTCCACAAACCTTTCATCTCGCCTGGCTCCGATCAGTTGCAGAGATTCATGTACTGAGACTTTCTAATTCGTTTTTTTAATAATTATTTTAACTATCATTTAATATTGTCTTTAAAGTTCGTTTGGGTTCAAGTTATTCTATATATATATTCCACTTGGGTGTGACAATGGAATGATGGTTGAGGGTTCTTGCTAGGTGTATTTATTAATAAAAGTGAGACACAAATAGAAAAACCAAGAAGAGAAAAACAATTGTAATTAATCAAAGCTTCAAAATGGAATATTTACAAATTACCTAGACTATTTAGAGCATAATTAAAATTTAAAAAATCAACAACGAGGTTAATGATAATGTTTAAAACACGAATACCTCAAATTACTAAGAAAATCTTAAATTAACTTTTAATCGTGACGAGTGATTCAAAGGGGAATAAAAATCAAATCAAATCGAGTATTGACTGGCGGAGGATTGAAAGCTTCAGGCTGCAGGGGCGATGCGACAGATCAGGGCGATCGCTTTGTGACTCAGGGTCCTTGAAAAAGTTGATTACTTCAAATTGAAAGAAATCATACCATTACATTAAATATTAATTGTAAAAACTAAATTAATTATTAATCAAATTTGAAATGCCCTTGGTTTGTTCAATTAGATATTTTAATAAATAATTTATATTACCAAAAATTGAAACCTATCATACAAAATATACTCAATGTAATAACATACTACGGTGTATAATAAATGACTTTGAAAGAAACCTGAGGATGCCCGGGCACTGAGGTCTGTTCACCAGATGCTCTGTCACCAGCCTCAACTCACAGAAGAACTGCCTGTGTGGGTGTGTGCATGTGCTTATATGAGGCCTTGAAGGTTTCGAAAAGCGAGTCTGCCTATAACTCTTGTGCTTTCCTACCCAGGCTACTTTAACAACACAAGCACCTCCCTACCACTACTACTACTACTATTACCACCACCACTACTACTACTGCTCTAATACTACTACTACTACTACTACTACTACTACTACTACTACTACTACTACTACTACTACTACTATTACCACCACCACTACTACTACTACTACTACTACTACTACTACTACTACTACTACTACTACTACTACTACGACTACCACCACTACCACTTCAACACAAGCACCCCCACCGCTCCAATGCAGCCTCCCCACTCCACTGACTTGCAATATGGGTTTCTCCTCGAGGTATAGCGAAGACACAGGAAGCGGTAGTAGAGGTACGGCAGTAGGTAGTAGCTCTGGCCCCTGTGCGTGCCGTTTATATAATGGCGTTTCGATGCTGTTGCTATTATTATAGTATAATAATAATAATAATAATACGGTAAGGTTCCAATGCTGTTTCATAGCCATATGTAGTCTGGTCGTCGTATTTTATTGTATTGTGTAACCACTCTTTCGAAAAAGCCATACATGCTTAAGCCTCAATGCAAGCACACGCAGACACATACACACACACACACACTCACACCAAAAAAAAACACACACACACACACAAGTACACACACACATACGTGAAGATGGTGACTACAACCATGGGCATGAGAGAGATCTCAACGCATGCAATGAACCTTAGGAGGTTTACCTGCGATTTGATATTTTCCTCATTAATGCTATAATCCACATAATTATCAAATGCTTCAATCTTTCAAATATATAATTTATTTATTATTGAAAAATAAGTAGCTCAAAGTTTAAATTTATAATGAAAACAGCCTAAAAAATGTTAATGATGGAGATGAAGAGGTTGATGTAGTGATGATGATGATGATGTAATGATGATGTAGTGGTGATGATGATGATGTAGTGGTGATGATAGTATCCACCTGATTGGCTTGCAGTTTCAAAAGGAGACCCCTGATCAGAGCTAATGATGTGGGTCCTATCAGCTGTGCAGTGTTGATGATGATGTTAGTGGTGATGATAATGATGATAATGTTAGTTAAGAAAAGTTGAAAAGGTGGTGATGATGTAGGTGGTGGTGACAACAATACTAATTATTAAAAGTTTAAGATGTGATGATGATAATGATGATAAATATAATCACTAGCATGTACTCACATCAAGTATCTGCCCAGTGTAGTTCTGAACGTGCAACAAGGCGTACAAGAAGAGAGGAATCAGAGACACTGTGTTCCATTTTATATGAATAAAAATACATACAATTTTATATTTAATTATACTTAGATTTCTTATATACTTTTAATTATATTACTTGAAATGAAAAATACAAACAGATAACGCACTTGACATAGCTCCAGCAGAGATGAAGATGAGTGAGAAGATTAAGTAGTGAGCGCTGTCTTCGGCGAGCAACTTGCCCAAAAACTCGCGATTAAACCGAAAGTTTGGCACTCTCTGGTGCAGCCTCAAAGCGCTCGTGACGCAGTTGCTCAACAAACACTTGTGGTAGTAGGTGGAGGGGTTTGCACTGTTCATGGTGGTTAATGAGATGAATATGTTTTGGATGAATGTGAGATTTGAATTTAAATTTAATTAATGCATTAAAAAACATTTTCAATACCTCAAAAAAGGAATGAAGAAATTGACAGCACAAAAGATGGTGTACAGACGGGTCAGCCATAAAGCTGCTTCTATCTTGTTCAATTTGACGTGGTTCTGTTTGCAATTTGGTTAAAAAATTATTGTTTATCTTTTATTTATTAAATATTATATTCATAATGAACTGGTTTCTAACCGTTATTCTACCAAAAACGGTGTTTTCACTGTCTGAATACCGCTGAGCATTATCGCCTGCTCCATGGGAAGCTTCAGACTGCATTATAAAGATTTATTTAAGTCAATTTGCTCTAATTTTTTAATATATAGTTTTTAAGACGAATTAAGAAAATCTACGGCAAGTTTTAGTGTAATAAAGGGACCGAGAGAAATGAATTGACAATTTTAAACTTATGATAACTACTATGGAGCAAACTATTAATTTTATTATGTAATAATAAAGAACAAATATAAAAGTCGATGTTTTCTAATATTAAAAAAAATATCAGTAGATTCAAAAGTTAGATTATAATAAACTTATTAAAAAAACATCTAATCATTTCAAAAGTTATGTCGCCATACAACAAAAAACGGTTTGGAAATAGTGGTTTTCGTCTTTCATGGTAAAAAAAAACAACATGTTGGAGATAGAAGTATGAAGTGTGTTAGAGGTTTTTGCTTCATAGGACAATCCACCATTCATCCACATGTGCATCAAAGCATTCAAAATTATGTATTTATTTATAAGCCGTGAATATGGAACATAAATAAATAGTCTATGGAAACCTAAGATGGGAAGTTTGAAATATATTTGGTGGCTTTCGATTAAAAAATAAATGCGAAAAATCTTGGTAACTTGAAACAATTTTTTGAATTATTACAGGCGAAACATGTCAAAAGCCATGAAAGGGACACATTATTAAGTTTTTGAAATGGAATTTTTACAAAAAAAAGTAAATTTTTTACTTTTTAATTATAAATTCAATTTTGAAAAAAAATAGCGATTGATTATTTTACCAGTTTTTCCAAATAATTTGTTTAATCAAATAAGATGTTTTATAAAAAAAAATTTTTTTTCAAGTTTTTGGTTTTCCATTTATAATTAACATATTTTCACGTATTTTTTTACGTAGGTTTTTAAAATTGTTTTTTTATTTATATTGAAATTATTTTTTTTGAAATGATCTGAATACTCAATGAGATTTTTGTCCCTTGATCATACGCTCATCAAAATAAAATCTTCAAAATAAATATTTCATACTTTTTTTAATACCGTCAAAAGCATTGAATCAAGTTTTTTTTATAAATTTTAAAAAGTTTATATTTACAAAAATAATTCGATAGAAAATGATAAATGTTCAGAATTAAACACTAAATTTAAATTAAAAGAAAAATTCTAACATCTTTAAATTTAATTAAAGTTTGAGTTGAAGAAATGAATTGAAATTTAAAATTGATCTTTTTCAAAAACTTTTAAAACTTAATACAATTTTTCAAGCTTTAAAAAATCGTAAAACACACACACACACACACACACAAATATATATATATATATATATATATATATATATATATATATATATATATATATATATATATATATATATATATATATATATATATATATATATATATATATATATATATATATATATATATATATATATATATATATATATATATATATATATATATATATATATATATATATATATATATATATATATATATATATATATATATATATATATATATATATATATATATATATATATATATATATATATATATATATATGTATATATTAGTAACGTCGGCGAACACATTGGAGACACACTTGCTGATGTTTTGTGTACATTTGTAAGGCATGAGAAAAACAATGTTATAAAGGTTTCAATGGAAAAGTAAAATTGTACACAAGGAATTCGTGTTTTTTTGAAAGGATAATGTTGGAAGAAAGCCGAATTACTGCAATAAAAATAGCGAGTTGGTCTGACTGGTGTGACTTCAGTTATTCGTTTTTGATTGCTATTTGAAGTTAATAGTTTTTAGTAGGAAAATGGTTGATTAATAAAAACTCTGAATGCACCAATGGGGCATTGCACCATATCTCGCTCACTTGAAAATTATATTGTAGAAATCAACAATTATATTTTTTATTCAATAAAAAAATTTATTTAAAAACGGGAAAAATTATATTTCGATTTATAATTTCAATTTTAATTTAAAATCAAGTTTAAATTTAAAATCAAATTGCAATTTAAAATTTTATTCAATTTTAAATTCGATTTTTTTCCAATTTTCAATTCAATTTTTTTTATTTTTTCAAATGTGAACTTAGTTGCTATTTTAAATTTTAATTCAATCAATCAATCACTAATAATTTGTATAGCGCCCTTTACTAAGTGAACAAAAGCGCTATTTTAAATTGAATTTCTATTTTAAATTTAATTTCAATTTTAAATTTAATTGCAATTTTAAATTTAATTTCAATTTTAAATCTAATTTCAATTTTAAATTTAATTCCAATTTTTTAATTAATTTCAATTTTTTAATTAATTTCAATTTTAAATTTAGTTTCAATTTTAAATTCAATTTCAATTTTGAATTCATTAAGTTAAGAGAGTTGAATTCAATTTTAATTTTGAATTTACTTTCAAACTTAAATTAACTTTATTTTTAAAATACACTTTTGATGCAATAATTATAGCATACTATATGATTTGACTTATAATTAGGCATGTGAATTTAATTGAAATAGACAAAATGGCGTCGGTTTAAGCATAAGTTTTTTGGTGTTGAAGTTTTGTAAAAAAAACGAAAAAACTATATCTCTAAAATTATAGCTTGGATTTAAATTTAATAATTAAAATTTAATGATTAAATGAACATTTAAAATTTTAAAAAGATAGAATAAGTTTCTATTTTTTTACAATTGTAGTTTTTTGTTTTAAAAATAATAAATTTCGAAAAAAATTAAATGGACTAAAATGAAGGAAATATTTTTTCTCATCACCATCATCATTTCCACCATCTTCATCATCATCATCATTTCCACCATCTTCATCATCAAAAGCTCCAATGCCAATTGCATCTATTCAAAAATGATACTCCAATGTACTTCTTATTAAATAAAAAATACGTAATCAAATAAATCCACCACTCTATCACCCATTCATCCAACCATCCCCCAATCTTTTCATACACCCATCCATCCATTCCCCCACCCAGTCATCTATTCCTCCATCCTTACTTAACAACTAAGAAAGCCCTTACATGAAGAAGAGTAAATTCCTCCAAAGGAAGCACCAAGATGGGGGCAGAGGTCTTATGAATACATTGCAAAGGGAAATAAATGGCTGGAAAGAAATGAAGGATGAGATCATTGGGAAAGAAAATGAGTTACTTTTAGTTTGTAATGACCCAAGTAGCCTTGAAGGGAGTAACACGCACAGTAACATTTGTGTAAGCTCACTGAAAGTTCACCATGCTGGTTTCAAGGGTCAAAACTACAATAACTTATCACCATCATTATCAACACTATCAACATCATCATCATCATCATCGTTTAAGCCTTTAGAAAACTTCTGCAACATCTGCCAAAGAGAATTCTGCAACAAGTACTACTTGCGCAAGCACCAGCTCCAAGCACACACCCTCCACCCTGCTGCTGCTACTACTACTACTACTACTACTACTACTACTACTACTACTACTAATAATAATAATACTGCTTCTACTTTTACTACTACTACTACTAATGCCTCACCTTCTCCAATATCATCATCATCACCAGAGTTTCCATTTTCTTCACCTACAAACTCCTCACAACATCATTCCTCAAGGAAGTCTCTTTTTTCGTTTCTTCCGTCGATCCCTTCTCAATTTCTCTACCTCTACGAGCCGTCTTTCAAGATAAAAAAAGAAAGCAACAATGATGATAATGATCCTGGTGGTGATGATGATAATACTTATAACCATAATAATAACGCTACTACTACTAATAATAATATTGCTAATACTAATAGTAATTGTAATAATAATACTTCTTTTCCTCCAAGATCATTATCATCAACATCATCGTCATCATTATCAACACCATCATCATCATCATCGCTTAAGCCTATAGACACCTTCTGCAACATCTGCCAAAGAGAATTCTGCAACAAGTACTACTTGCGCAAGCACCAGCTCCAAGCACACTCCTTCCACCCTGCTACTACTACTACTAATAGTAGTAGTACTACTACTACTATTACTACTACTAATAATAATACTAATAATATTGCTTCTTATTCTTCTTCTCCTCCTCCAATATTATCATCATCATCACCAGAATTTCCGTTTTCATCACCTACAAACTCCTCACAACATCATTCCTTAAGAAACCCTCTTTTTTCGTTTCTTCCATCGATCCCTTCTCAATTTTGCGAGACGTCTTTCAATTTAAAAAAAGAAATAAACAGTGGTGATAGTGATGCCGGTGGTGATGGTGATGATAATAATAATAGTACCGCTACTACTACTAATAATTATATCGATTATACGACTACTACTTTTAATAATAATACTTCTTTTCCTCCAATATCATCATCAGCATTGTTATCAACACCATCATCATCGTTTAAGCCTTTAGACACCTTCTGCAACATCTGCCAAAGAGAATTCTGCAACAAGTACTACTTGCGCAAGCACCAGCTCCAAGCACACTCCCTCCACCCTGCTGCTACTACTACTACTACTACTACTACTACTACTACTACTACTACTACTACTACTACTACTACTACTACTACTACTTTTACTACTAATAATAATTATTATTATTATAATTATAATAATAATAGTAATAAAACTTATAATAATGATTTTTATTCTTCTCTTCCTCCAATATCATCATCATCATCACCAGAATTTCCATTTTCATCATCGTCAACGATCCCTTCTCAATTTTGCCAGCCGTCTTTCAATTTAAAAAAAGAAAGATATAGTTGTGATATTGATGCCGGTGGTGATGATGATAATAATACTTATACTTCTAATAATAATATTACCGCTACTACTAATATTGATAATACTAATACAACTACTAATTGTAATAATAATACTTCTCCAATATCATCATCAACACCATCAACATCATCATCATCATCGCTTAAGCCTTTAGACACCTTCTGCAACATCTGCCAAAGAGAATTCTGCAACAAGTACTACTTGCGCAAGCACCAGCTCCAAGCACACTCCCTCCACCCTGCTGCTGCTACTACTACTACTACTACTACTAATAATAATATTGCTTCTACTTTTACTACTACTACTAATGCCTCACCTTCTCCAATATCATCATCATCACCAGAGTTTCCATTTTCTTCACCTACAAACTCCTCACAACATCATTCCTCAAGGAAGTCTCTTTTTTCGTTTCTTCCGTCGATCCCTTCTCAATTTCTCAACCTCTACGAGCCGTCTTTCAAGATAAAAAAAGAAAGCAACAATGATGATAATGATGCTGGTGGTGATGATGATAATACTTATAACCATAATAATACCGCTACTACTACTAATAATAATATTGCTAATACTAATAGTAATTGTAATAATAATACTTCTTTTCCTCCAAGATCATTATCATCAACATCATCGTCATCATTATCAACACCATCATCATCATCATCGCTTAAGCCTTTAGACACCTTCTGCAACATCTGCCAAAGAGAATTCTGCAACAAGTACTACTTGCGCAAGCACCAGCTCCAAGCACACTCCCTCCACCCTGCTGCTGCTGCCACTACTACTACTACTACTACTACTACTACTACTACTACTACTACTACTACTACTACTAATAATAATAATAATACTAATAATATTGCTTCTTATTCTTCTTCTCCTCCTCCAATATTATCATCATCATCACCAGAATTTCCGTTTTCATCACCTACAAACTCCTCACAACATCATTCCTTAAGGAACCCTCTTTTTTCGTTTCTTCCATCGATCCCTCCTCAATTTTGCGAGCCGTCTTTCAATTTAAAAAAAGAAATAAACAGTGGTGATAGTGATGCCGGTGGTGATGGTGATTATAATAATAATAGTACCGCTACTACTACTAATAATTATATCGATTATACTACTACTAATTTTAATAATAATACTTCTTTTCCTCCAATATCATCATCAGCATTGTTATCAACACCATCATCATCGTTTAAGCCTTTAGACACCTTCTGCAACATCTGCCAAAGAGAATTCTGCAACAAGTACTACTTGCGCAAGCACCAGCTCCAAGCACACTCCCTCCACCCTGCTGCTGCTACCACTACTACTACTACTACTACTACTACTACTACTACTACTACTACTACTACTACTACTACTACTACTACTTTTACTACTAATAATAATAATTATTATTATAATTATTATAATAATAGTAATAAAACTAATAATAATGATTTTTATTCTTCTCCTCCTCCAATATCATCATCATCACCAGAATTTCCATTTTCATCATCGTTAACGATCCCTTCTCAATTTTGCGAGCCATCATTCAATTTAAAAAAAGAAAGATATAGTGGTGATATTGATGCCGGTGGTGATGATGATAATAATACTTATACTTCTAATAATAATATTACCGCTACTACTAATATTGATAATACTAATAGTACTACTAATTGTAATAATAATACTTCTCCAATATCATCATCAGCATCATTATCAACAACATCATCATCATCATCGTTTAAGCCTTTAGACAACTTCTGCAACATCTGCCAAAGAGAATTCTGCAACAAGTACTACTTGCGCAAGCACCAGCTCCAAGCACACACCCTCCACCCTGCTGCTGCTACTACTACTACTACTACTACTACTACTACTACTACTACTACTACTAGTAATAATAATAATACTGCTTCTACTACAACTTCTTCTTTTCTTCCAATATCATCATCATCACCAGAGTTTCCATTTTCTTCACCTACAAACTCCTCACAACATCATTCCTCAAGGAAGTCTCTTTTTTCGTTTCTTCCGTCGATCCCTTCTCAATTTCTCAACCTCTACGAGCCGTCTTTCAAGATAAAAAAAGAAAGCAACAGTGATGATAATGATGCTGGCGGTGCTGGTGATGATGATTTAAAAATCGACAACTATTACCCCCACTATGACAATAGTAACAGCAACAACAACAACAATAATAACACGCGCTCATTCAATTCCGAGACGTACTGTAGCATCTGCAGCAGAGAGTTTTGCAGCAAATACTTTCGCAGGAAGCATGCCCACAGGGCGCACGGGATCGTCCCTGAGGCAATCAAGTACAAATACCACGACGAGAAACACAAGCAAGCATGCAGTAAGCAACAAAACGAAAGTCAAAGAAGCGATTATTTCATCAACAACTACAATTTTGATAATACCGAAACGATCGCAAACAACATCAGCAACAACAACAACATCAGTAGCAACAGTAACAACATCAGTAGCCACAGCAACATTAACAGGAGGGTGAGGTGTAGTGTGTGTTGCAAGCAGTTGTGCAACAAGTACTTCCTCAAAGCTCACTTGTACAACTCCCATGGAGTATCGATTGCGTGAAATTGTAGCCTAAGTTGGAAGATTTTATTTTTAAGAAATTGAAAATTTTTATTTAAATTAAATTGTTTTTTTATTTATTATATGACTAAGGTTAAAAAAACGTTCGTGAAAAAAACTCTGAAATAAAATACTTTAAAATAAAATAACTTGAAATTTGAATTGAATTTTGAAAAGTAATGAAAATTTGACGTTAGTACAATGAAAAAATGTAAGTAAAACTTCAAATTTATAATTAACATTTAAATTTTAAATTAACATTTTCACGCTTTTTTAATAAAATAAATTGAATTTAAAAATTTAAAAGGTAAACTAAAATTGGAAGTTCAAAATAAAAATGAACATTCTGAAGCTTTTTACCATAAATACTTTAGAACTATAGATTTTTCGCTTAAAATTCGTTTTTTTATATGGGAAACTAAAAATTTAAACTTTAAATTTTAAAGTGGACTCTATGCGCTTTCAACTCTTTAAATGCTCCTAAATAAGAGTTGGTTAAAATAAAAATTTAAAAAAATTTGATATTTAAAGCTAAAGTTCAAATTTAAAATGAATTTTCAACTCTCTAATGCCTCTAAACTTAATTATTTTGTAAATAAAATGAGATTCGAAGCTAAAACTGAAATTGAAAAATAACAATGTTAGTAACCTTGAAATTGAGAATGAACTTTTGACGCTTTCGTTCATGAAAGGGAAACGTCAGAACAAAATAAATTAAATAAGAAAATTTAAAATTCAAATTTAAAACTTCATTTTTCAAACTTCAAAATTGAAATAAAACAAAAATTTAATTTTAAAATGACGTTTTTCACGCTTTCGATTATCTAGATGCCTCTAAATTGATTTTTTTAAAGCAAAATAAATCAAAATTTAATTTGAAAACTAAAATCAAAATTGACATTTTAAAATTAAAATGAACTTTATGCTGCTTTCGACTAACGTTCATGACATGGAGACGTC
The DNA here is from genome assembly GCA_943735955.1 of Piscicola geometra. NCBI lineage: Eukaryota > Metazoa > Annelida > Clitellata > Hirudinida > Piscicolidae > Piscicola > Piscicola geometra. The sequence goes on along the minus strand of OX030965.1, from coordinate 4,707,641 downwards.
AATAAAAAGAAAAAGAAAAGAAAATAATAGAATTTGGTTCCGTATGTTTGGCCACTAATGGAAAAATTGAATGTGTGAAATTAACCTGATGCTATTTTTATATATTTAAAGTCAATTTACATGCTATTAAGGCACATTAAACAAAGTATAACATTTAAGTTGGAAGTGAAAAGTATAATTGAAAATGTAGGTTTAAAATAAAAGTTTGACTTTCGATTCTCTAAATGCTTTTAAAACTAAAAATATTGAAAGATTAAATAAAATCCGTATAATCAGTCGTTAAAGTAATAAAATAAAGAACCTATTTTTATTCTAAATTCTAGACGTTTCTTCGTTTTTTAGAATTTTTTTTAATACTCAATAAATTATACTTTTATTTTATTTAAATCCTATCACTGATCCTCTCGAAATTGAACGCCGTATTTTCAATTAATTTTTATTTTTTCATCTGAATATTTTTTCGTTAAATTCAGTTTTTTATACTTTAAAATTCCATTTTTTGATTAATTTTACGTAAAAACAATACTTTAAAATGTTTTTATTCCAAGATTATATCTCAATATTTCTTACACATTTATTATTTTATTAATTAAAATAAAAACATTATATATATTTTTTATTTCAGCAGAATATAAACTGATACAAGTGAAATACTATTAAAAAATTAGTTGTTTTTTTCGATGAAAATGACATTTAAAAAATATTCGAAACTTTCAGCATAACTTTGTTCTTAAAGCACAATGATTCAGAAATGTATCACATTGTTAATAAAAGATGACTATTTGAAGACCCTAAACTAAACTTGTATGATTGAGCTTTGTGTGAAGTTGTAGTTGTAGTAGTAGTGGCTGTGGGAGTAGTATGACGGCAGTTGTGGTGGTAGAGGGCTGTAGTAGTAGTAGTAGTAGTAGTAGTAGTAGTAGTAGTAGTAGTAGTAGTAGTAGTAGTAGTAGTAGTAGTAGTAGTAGAAAAAGGAGCTTTATAGATTCGAAGTTTAATTACAACTCCTACAATGTGACTCCTATACAAATTGATTTAGGGAAGTTCAACAGAATTGCTAGAACAAAAGGCAGACGTTAGAAAAGAGTTTCAAATTGCTTTCGGAGAAGTTTTTGCTTTTTACCTTGTCTTCATTTATGCCATTTTGAGACGGTCTTCCGCCATTGATTTCCAGTCTGTGTTTTACTATGCGGTACAAAGCCAAGTAATTTCCTTTAATTCTATTCTCACTTCCATCTCCTCCTATACTTTCTCTCCTAGCCTCATCACCATAATCATCCTCATCTTCTTCTTCTAGATCTTTTTTCACCATCTCTCTACTCACTTCATATCTTTCCAGCTCTTTGAAAACGCATTCATCACTTGCACACCTCATTTTATCTTCCTTCATTCGATCAGCTTCAGTTCCTACATCCAATCTCTCATCTCCACAATTTCTTGAAACACCATCAACTTGTCCACCATCATCATCAGCACCACCACGATCATAATCATCACCACCAGCCTTCACATCACCATGATCTCCAACGTCGGCAACCTTATTTCTCCTCAATCGCTCAAAAAACGTTTTTCTCCTTCCCCTCTCTTTCTCACAATCCTCCTCTTCCTTGTACACCACATTCCTCAGCCACCACTCATGCCTCCCCTCCTCCTCCTCCTCCTCCTCCATCCACTCATCCTTTTCCACCTCCTCCACACTCATTCTCTTACTCACTTCCACCTCCAGCAATCCAGCTACCAACCTACAGCATTTCTCATTCACCCCTCCGGGCAACTCCACTCTACCTCTAAGCACCTCATCCTGTATCGTGTGGGGGAGGGGGGTGGAGTGGTTAGAGTAGAGTTTCCAGACTCCTAGCGATAAGGAACATTCTATAACAGCCCTCTAACACACCATCACACTACTTCTACACCACTCCACCACACAGCCACAAAACCACACCACTATTTGGCTGCACTACCGCTCCACCACACCATCACAACACCCCCCCCCCCTGCCCTCACACGACCATGATCTTCCTGACAGAGGCACCAGCGAATGGCAAGCAACCAACCAGCATGAAGTACAGCACCACACCCATCGCCCACACGTCGACACCCCTCCCCTCGTAATGGGTGCCCTTGAAGAGCTCAGGGGCGGCATAGGGGGGTGAGCCACAATAGGTGTCCAAGGGGCTGTCACCCTGCGTTGAGAAGCCAAAGTCGCACAGTTTTAGTTGCAGCGGGGTGGAGAAGGTAGGTTGGAGTGGGGTTGTGATGGGTTGGGGTGGAGTGGAGGTGGTCAGGAGAATGTTTTCAGCTTTGATGTCTCTGTGCACCACGCCCTTGCTGTGCTGTGGTGGATTCATTGTGGCTACCATGAAAAACGAAATGTCGTTATTTAAAGGCAACTCCAAACACATTACTAGAACACAGGCCACCATAAGTTATGAACACGTCTTTAGTGCAAATTATTACAAAAATTCGCTAAACGAATATAAATCGAGAATATCCGTTATATAATATACATATATATAATTGTTATAAATTGGAATATAATATAAGTTATTTTATAACTCAGTGCATCTAACACACGAACCATGTATGCAACTGCAGAGACCAGTTGTTTGAAGATGGCCCTGCATTCCTGCTCCTTCATCTCGCCCTCCTCGACGATCCTGGCGTGGAGGTTTCTGCCGTGCACATACTCTGTCACTAGAAATAACTTCTGCACAGTTCTAATAACCTGCAAACGTTTTGTAAGTTTGGTTTAAATGACAAGATCATTTTGAATGGATAGAATAATATATAGTCGTCGTAATTATTCATTTGTGTTTTGATATGAAATTTTGCTAAGTTAAGAATTCACCTGGAACAGCTTTACAATGTTGGGGTGGGAAAGAGATTTCAGATTTTTTATTTCTCTCTCTGTTAACTCCAATGTTTTTTTCTTCAGTAAGCTCTTCTCTATAACCTTTATTGCTACTTTATCTGGAGAAAAATTATTATTTTTTATTTCTTTATCAATCTTTTAAACCTATTAAAAAATGGGTGATGATTGTGTAGATATATTGGAACCTATTGAAAGAATATGAACTCCAAGCTTGACAGATGAGAAATTGCCAACTCCAATGTCTTTTCCTATTTTGAAAAACCCGATTCGTTTTCCTGATTGAATTTCTTTCTGCACTGATTTTCCTTGTTGCAACTTTTCCGATTTGTGAAAAGAGCTTTGAAGAGAAGGAAAATTTAATAGTTTTTTACTTGTTCCATTCGTTATTATTTTGTCTTTTAAGCTCATTTTCACTATGCATTATCAGGTTCAAAAAATTGGTGGAGTTCATTTTTTCAAAAGTTTACGTTTCCTTGACTACTTGAAATATATAACTCACAATTTTGAAAAATCTTATACTATAATTATTTTTCATTTCAATAAATTGCAATAAATTTATTTTAGTAATAATTCAACTGTTAAGAATTTATTCTAAAAACCTGGTGTTTAAAAGCAAAATAAACTTGCCATAATTTCGTCTTGCGGAATTGAATCATAAAAATATTTAAACTTTGATATTTAATTTTTCTTTTATTCATTGAAATGGATGAAGAGAATGACGACTTAGGGGATATGGAAGATATCTCTTTCAGGAGAAATAGAGGTTAGTATCACCTCCTGATTCAAGACGGAGTTCAAGGAATAGTCTTAAATCTTTCATATGCTAAATGGAAAATTAATGCAGTCTTCTTGCTTTTATTTTTATAAATTTTTCATGCCACTCATTATGGTATATCATACGCAAAAAAAATACTATTAAATTAATAGTATTAATTTATTAGATTACATTTATTTCAATTGTTTTTCCAAAAAATAATAATTAATTCATACCTTTTTTTCTCCTTCTTTCACCAGCTCAACTACAGAGGGGTTTTTCAAAGAGTGGCAATAACATTGGTCTAGTGAACACTGCAAGGCAGTTCCTGTTGCAGGAGAAGGTTTCCAGCAAGTGAGGAGTTTAATGCATCTTTTAAAACTCTCCGCCAATAGGATACATTTTATGAATATGCATTTTTTTTTAAAATTACAATTTAATTCTATCCTAAACAAGATTGCATATAAATACTTAACCTTGAGACACACAACACGAACCAATAAGAGACCAGAGTTTGCTGGCTGAAGTGGCTCATTACACATTCGTCTTGCCGAACTTGTTGATCTCGCCAGAGGACTTCAAGGCATTTCTGCTCAAGGATCTGGTAGACTCTTCAGTGCTCGTGTGTCTGGAGCAGGAAGGTGAGATGAGGGGGGGGGGGGTGAGTAAGGGAATAGATAAGAGAAAAGAAGCGGAAAATGAAAAAAATGAAAATAGAAAAAATCAATAATTAAACTTTTGCATTAAAGGCATGTATTTAAATATAAGTCTCATGGCCCCTCAAACATGAAACCTCCCACAGGCCACCTAAACTGGTGGACAGACATGGGTGTGTGTCAGAGGCTGTATCCCATGGTGACGAGTGGTGATGGAAACTGTCTCCTGCATGCTGCTTCTCTGGGTGGGTGGGTGGAGGGGGCAGGTTGTTTGTGTGGTGTTGATCTTTTTAGGCGAGTGAAAAGAGGTTGTTTGAGTGGTGTGGATCTTTTTAGGTGGGGGGGAAGAGGTTGGTTGTGTGATGTGGATCTTTATTAATGAGGACATATTGGAGCTCAGTCTACTCTTACCCTATCATGACACTCTTCCACCACTCAACAATTCCTCCACAACTCTTCCACTCTTCCACCACAGCGATGTGGGGCTTCCATGATAGAGTTCTTGCCTTGAGAGCAGCTCTTCACCAGGTTAAACCATTCAAACTTACACATCTTTCCCCAAAAAATCACTTCTAAAACAACCACCTCTAAACACCATGTATAAGACGCACTTTTTAGAAGCTTTTCAAGGACCCGATTTTTTAGATTTGGAAATATTTAAATTGTAAATGTTGTAAATAATAGTTTTGTTTTGCAAAATATTTTTCCGCTCAAAATTAACTATTCACACTTATAAATCAGATTTGACGGATGACATTTTTCTTTCATTATTCTGAATGCATTTTCGTATTTCCGAAATGTGGTAGAGCAGTTTTTTCACTTCATCTGCAGGTGATTCAGGGCGGTGGAGAGTTCATGGAGTCGCTGAAGAGGCGATGGCTGCACCAGCAACAGGCACAACTCAAGTACCCTCCCACCCACACCATCTTTCATCCAATACCATCATCACTATTTTTCCCAACACCATCATCACTATCTTTCCCAATACCATCATTACTATATCATCCTTTCCAATAACATATCATTATCATCATTACCATTTCTTCCCTCCCAACATCATCATCATCACTACCACCCTCCTCACCCTCTCCCTCCACACCAGGTCACATGGCTTCGACTTGGAGTCTGAGGAGTGGGAGAAGGAGTGGACGTCCCTGCTACACCTCTCATCACTCACCCCCAAGACAGGCCCTAGTGGCGCCGAAACCCATTGTCTTAAGTGGATTGAGCTTTTACATTTTTTTATTAATTAAGCTTATTTTTTAAATATTAGGTACTAAAATCGGAAAAATCTCAAATTTCCAAATTTAATTTATTTATTGAATTTATATATATAATATTAATTATTAAAATCTTTAAAAATCTATAAATTCAACATTTATTCGCCAGGAACGAGGCTAGCTCTTCCACTTACGAGAGCCTCGACGAACTCCACGTTTTCGCGCTCTCTCACGTCATCAGACGACCCATCATCGTCGTTGCCAGTCCCTTCCTGAAGGATCACCATGGTGACGACCTATCCCCGGTGCCCTTCAGGGGGGTCTACCTGCCCCTGGATCACCCCCCGTCCCTCTGCTGCCCCCACCCCCTCTTGCTGGTCTACAATTCTGGCCATTTCAGTGCCCTCTGTCCCATGCAGGATGATGGGGCAGGTGATGGTGGTGATGGAGGGGGTGTTGATGGTGGCGATGAAAGACAAGAAAAGAATATGAAAAGATCGGATGGCCTAACTGAAAGTGAGTGGTTTTCGCGTGGTTTTTGTGGAATTGATGCAATAGCGGATGTTACGTGAATGGACTGTCACACCAGCCCTCACCCCACCCCGCAGTGCTGGTGCCTCTGACGGACAAACTCTTGCACCTGCTACCCATCCACTTCCTACACGATCCCCTCACTGGCGAGAGGGGGGGCATGAATGTGCTGAAAGAGTACCTCAGCCTCGAAAGGGTGTCTGCCAGGGGAGGTTTGAAGCGGAGGAGGAGAAAATCCTCCGTTCAGTCGACCAGGCTGTTGTCGCTACAGGACGACGACCACAGCTACCTTGATCCTAACTCGTCCACCTACCTCGATCACTCAACTGACTCCGACAACAGGAATATTTTGTGCGCTCGTTTGCTCGTCCAGAGGGCCCCTTTCGTTGGAACCCTCGTTGAGAATTACATGGCGAGTGTGCGTCAGCGCTTCGAGCTGCTGTCGCAACAGCGCTCTAAAGTCAATAAGCAGATCACTAGTTCCAAGAGTTTTTTATCTGATCTGGTAGGAGGAAGGAAGGGTGGAGATGCTGGTAAAGGGAGGAAGAATGAAGAAGTTGGTAAAGGGAGGAAGAATGGGGAAGTTGTTAAGGATGTAAAACACTTGACACCCTCTAGCGACCGAAAAGTATTTACAAAAGACAATTTGTTCGAAAAGAGTAATAAGACATCGTATGACCCGATCAAGTCTCTCAGTCTCAACAGACTTTCAAAGGTCAACTACGTAGGATACGACCAACTAGCTTGTCCATACAACAACAACCAAAACCACGGATACAACAACGACGACAAACGTTTATCGAAACTGCCTGTTTCCCTACAGGACTACAGACTGGTGCAACCAGTGCTGCCGAATGAACAGAGAACAGTCTTCAACTCCACCAGCTCCCAACACACAGACGACCACTCTCCAACTCTGATCATGCCATCAGCACATCAGCCGCAGAACCACCACCACCACCAAGCAAACACACGGCAACAAAAACAACAGCCCCACAGAGGCATTGAGGGGGCCGTTAGTGAAACCTTCCACAAATTCTTCAACTCCAACCGCTCCAAACAAGGCAACAAATCTCCGTCGAGTTTCGTACACATCGGCAACTCCAGGTTCTACGCCGACATCAAGGAGGCAGACGCCAGAGACTCTAGCGTTTCAGCGGGCAGTACGCCACTCTACGCCAACCACCACGATACAAATCCGTTCCAAAACTACGACTTTTCAACCTTTCCTCAGCGCTCTTCCACCGCCCATCAGAGCAGGAAGCCATCTCTCAGGGAGAACATTTCTGATCGGAAGGAAGAGACTGCCAATGGATGGGGTGGTTCGTTCACTCGCAAGTCACATGGGCAACGCCAGAAAGCATCGCAGTTACCACAACGACCGCCACAACCGCAACAAAAACCACAACAACAATCACAACAAAATCAACAACAACTATCACAAAAACCACAACAAAAGCATTCATTGAAACAACAAGCACACAACAACCACCACCAGCACCAACAACAAAGTGCGTATCGAGAGTGTCTGAATGTAGATTGCGCGCTACAGACGTCAGGCGAGGACTACTGTCACTTGTGCCAGAGAGATCAGGAAGGGAGAGGAGAGGGGAGAGATGAGGGGAGAGGAGGAGAGAGTGATGATGACGTCTTCAAGGAAAACTCATCCCACGCTCACAAGTTCAACCAGACGACGAGTCACAACCCCGGTCAGATCTTCCCTCCAACATACACTTCCCGCCTCAAGAAGACGAAATTGTAGCCGAGTTGAATGAAGTAACTTCGATAAATGAAGGCCGCAGTGAGAGAGCTCAATAAAGGCTTCATTATCTCCTGAGTAATCCTCCATTGTATACTCCCTGAATACCTTTTTGATGCCTCAGCGCGTAAAACAAACATACGATCGCACGCGCAAACGCTCACACTTACAAAAACACACACACACACAACACACACACACACACACACACAAAAAAACACTCATAAACACACACACACTCACACACACACAACACACACACACGCACACACACATACACATTTCTTTTGAATGAATACCGCCTCATAATATCGACAATGTTTTTATTCTAATTTTAAAGCATCAATTTATCAATGAAAATATGTTGCAATCAGAAAGGGTTCTCTCTGAGCAATCCCAATATATATTCTACGCCTAAATTAATTTCAACTAACCAACCCACTATGGTGATAATGCTGCATTTAAAACGGCCTTTTAAAGGCAGAGCAGATGCACGAGTGTGTAGCGATTTAGTTATTCAAATTCGTTGTGAAGAAGAGTAATTCAGAAGCTCACTCTGCCTTAATCGATGTCTATCGATCCACCCTCTTCTCTCTTCTTCGCATCTCTTGCTGGCATTTCAAGTCCTTCAAGTCCCATACGCTCTCACGTTCCCAACCATAGGAGCTGTTCATAGATGTGAGTATATAAGACTGTATATAAGCCGCAACCTTGGTTCGTTTTCACAGTATTGAAGCAATTTGATTTTTTTTCTCAAATAAAAACAAAGAATCGTTCGATTGACTGAAGCTTTGTTTAAAATAAAAAGCTTAAATCACTTTTTTACTTTATTTCTGAAGACGGTTTTAAAACTAAAGTGCAGATTAAATAAAGAATTTTCAAACAGACACACAAAAAACCTTCTGAGTTTTATAAGAGATACTGAGAGAGAGTTGATGAGACGAAGGGAAGTGATGGAGGCCCAGTAGAGAATCACTGCAAAACTAAGAATGGATAACAAGCCTGCTAAAGTGGATATACTAGACTTAGGTTAGCTTGATGTCCCTTGGTGTGCGTCTACGTAGAATTGGTTCTTTTTTCATGTTTCACTCAATTGAATATTGTTTGACTGTTAATCTTCTTTTTTTCGAATTATGACTACAAAAAGGAGATTTTAAAGACGCTCAAAGCCTTCATAATGATCCCTACAATGTTTCTCCGGAACTTAACTCATTGTTTGATTGCAAACAAAATTCTACTCTCCCCTCTCTTATCCAATCCATCTTCTACAACCCATCTACCCTGTGAAACCCATCTACCCTGTACAACCCATTCTTACCTCCACAACCCATCCACCTACCTCCAGCCCATCAACCCTCTTGCACCTCCAACCCACCCTCTCCAACCCACCAACCTTCTTCCACCGTCACAACCAACTACACCCCCTTTTCACAGTACCAACAGAAGCTCAAATATTCTTTGTGGTCGTGGTGGCGCTCATCATCTCCATCATCTGTCTCAGCCTCCTCCTCAACCACTGCCTCTTCTCCTTCATTGAGGCTGTCTGCAACCTTGGGGAAGACTGCGTAGAATGCTTCATGAGGTGATACACACACATACAAAAACACATAAACATACACAAACACACACACAAATACACACATACAAATGCACAAACACACACACACACACACAAACGCACACACACACACACACACACACACACTCACACACACACACACACACACACACACACACACACACACACACACACACACACACACACACACACGCATACACACACAAAGATGTCGAAAAGCAAAGAATGATGATGATTACTGGCAATCATCTGGAAAGAGGAAAAACCGCAGTAGATACAGAGTGAAAGATGATGATGATGATAATGATGAGAGTGAGTGTGGAACTTTCTAGAACATTGCATCAGCATCATCATCATCATTACTAGCATCCCTCATGGAGAAGACACGAATGTTTGAACAAGCACCAATACAGGTGATGATGAAAAGGATGAGGATGAGGAGGATGACTCAGATGATGAAGTGATGATGGCATACTGGAGGATGGCTGAGAAGAAGAAAGATGCTGAGTCGGTTGAAGTATCCATCACAAATGTGTGTGTTTGTGTGTGTGTGCTTGTGTGTGTGTGTGTTTGTGTGTGTGTGTGTGTGTGTGTGTGTGTGTGTGTGTGTGTGTGTGTGTGTGTGTGTGTGTGTGTGTGTGTGTGTGTGTGTGTGTGTGTGTGTGTGTGTGTGTGTGTGTGTGTGTGTGTGTGCTTGTGTGTGTGTGCTTGTGTGTGTGTGTGCTTGTGTGTGTGTGTGTGTGTGTGTGTGTGTGTGTGTGTGTGTGTGTGTGTGCTTGTGTGTGTGTGCTTGTGTGTGTGTGCTTGTGTGTGTGTGTGTGTTTGTGTGTGTGTGTGTGTGTGTGTGTGTGTGTGTGTGTGTGTGTGTGTGTGTGTGTGTGTGTGTGTGTGTGTGTGTGTGTGTGTGTGTGTGTGTGTGTGTGTGTGTGTGTGTGTGTGTGTGTGTGTGTGTGTGTGTGTGTGTGTGTGTGTGTGTGTGTGTGTGTGTGTGTGTGTGTGTGTGTGTGTGTGTGTGTGTGTGTGTGTGTGTGTGCTTGTGTTTGTGTGCTTGTGTGTGTGTGCTTGTGTGTGTGTGTGTGTTTGTGTGTGTACGTGTATGTGTGCTTGTTCTAATTTCTCTCCACAGGTCAGCTTGAAGGTGCACTTGGGACTACGCTATGAGCACAACACAGGCACAGTGGTCGTGCACGTGGTTAGACTGGGAGGTTTGTTGGGAGACCTGCCGAAGGAAGAGCCGTGGAGAAGGGCTGAAGGTGGCAATGATGGTGGTTGTATGGAAGGAGGTGGATTGTGGGGGTTGGATGGGGGGAGGTAGATTGTGGTGATGGAGTGGTGGTGATTAAATGGTAATGGCAGCACGTGGGGGTATTTTAATAGCTATTTGTTTTAAGACGCCGAATGTATCGATTGAATGAGGAAGTAATTTTATGCATTTTTCAAAATCTTAGACATTTTGCTATCGATTTTCATTCATTAAAAAATCTTAAAACCGCAAATGTTTTTCCAAGCATTTACCCTCCAGGAATCTTTACGCGGATTCTTCTCCTGACGAAAGATGGTTTAATTTTGGAAAAAGAAAACTCCAAAACCAAAATGTTGAGCGCTGCAAACGCTGGTGAGATCCTCTATGACGAAGACTTCAGCTTCCAAATCCCCCTTTGCCAAATCAACAACGTCATTCTTCTTCTCTCTATTTTCGTCACTTTTCAAAATGGATGGGAAAGAATTCAAGATGGCTTCGGCGATAAAAACAATCAAAGTAAACTGCCCGCTTACTGGATCAGCTTTGGTTGGTTCTTTTTTGACCATTAATAGTTTTAAGAGTTTCACTTTTTCAAGCTGTAAAGAGGCATTCAAAATAATAATCCATCAACCCTTCAACATTTCTATTTCTTTTCAGGACTTCATCCTAGCAGCAGGAAAGCCTTGGATCAATGGTCACTGATGGTGCACCAGCCTGAAGAGGTCAAACACTGGCACGACCTTGTTCAAACAGTCAATCTTTGACCTTGAAACTTTTGAATTTGTCTGACTTTTTTCTTCTTTTTTTCATTGAAAAGTATTGCATACAATATACGGAATCGAACATTTGCGAACGCCTTTCAAGAAATTGTAAATTTCTGGTATTTTTGAAGTTTTTAGGGTTTTAATTTATTCATAATTAAATGATATAATATAACTTGATAACTTTAAAATTTCTGCTCAAGCTGAATTAACGATCAATTATTCCTAAGCCTGTTACACTATCAAGTATTTCTAAGAAATAATGTATTATAAACAAATATTTTATAAAATTTAATCTCGATATTTTTAATTGGTATTTTATCGTGTTATTAATAATCTATTTAAAAATGAATGTTTTTCGTGCCTTGGGAGTTAATGTAAGAAAATAAAGTGCTTTGAACTTCTTGTATTTAAATCTACATCCGTTTTATTTTTGAGATGAAAGTTAATTTCTAGTTTATTCCGTTAGCTTTATTGAATAAAGAAGTAAAATGAAATAAAAAAATAAAAATGAATGAAAAATGCTACAAAAAATATTTTGAATTACATAAAATTTCAAAATGTTTCAAAATATCAAAGAATCAGTTAACGACAAATTTCGTTTTAATTGTTGGATTTTTTGATAGGTAAACCGTTTCAATAGCAAAATGGAAAACGGACAGCCAATCAAGATCTTGAAGAGAACACCAAACACTGCGCCATGTTTAACCGAGTTGGATTCTCAGACAAGAAAGTAAGTTCAACTCATGCTTCGTTATGCAAAATCACTCACACTTTTTTTACAGAAACATAAAAATAAGAACATTCAAAATTTTTCAAATCTAAAACAGTCAGCCAAAGAAGCCAGTGAAAAGCCTGGAAGAGAGGGAGGCAGCATATGCAGAGGCAAGGAAGAGGATTCTGGGCGTATCCCCTCCTCCTTCTCCCACTCCCATCAGCATCAACTGCTCACCCAGTCTCCCAGAAGATACCGACGCTCTCATCAGTGCATGTGTAAGTGTGACAAGCACACCTCTAATAGATGTGAAGAAGGCAACTGAGACTAAATCTCCTTGCACCACCACCACCATCATCACGAGCTCACCAGCCATAAAGCTTGCAGTTTCAACTGTGATCCTCACTACCAGCACGCTCACTAAAGCGTCGCCATCCTCGGCAACTAGTGCTGCCACCACCATAGCAGCAGCAACAGCTTCAACTAAAGCTTCCAAAGGACCAATAATACAGAAGAAAAGTCCAAACTCTCACATGGGGAAGCCAGCACTGCTATCACAGCCGATCCTGCCTCAGTCCATGCCCAGTGCTGATCAAGTGTTGGTGTTTGTATGTTTTTTATTTGTATTTTGTGTTTGTATGTTTGTTAGATGTATATGTGTTTTTATGTATTTTTTTCTCTTTTTTTTTATCTTTGTTAGTTGTATTTTGTTTTTATGTTTGTCATTTTTATTGGTTTTGTTCACAAACTCATAGGACTCAACACTTAGTGATCTTATGTACTCAATCACCTGTTGTTTGCAATTGATGTCAATCATTTTATCATAATAGGAATCAGTGGCCTATGCAGAGATTTGTGCTGTCCAAACAACAGCAACAACTCTACCTTCAACAACAACTGCAATTCCAACTGTTACAAAATCAGCAACTACAACAACAACAGCAACAACAAGCATACATTTCCCAACAACTCAGCGAAAACAATTACAACAGCGCCAACAATTCCAACAAGATTAATAAAAAGAAGAAAAATAACAACCAGAACAAAAAACAGAATGGTAATTCCAAATCAAAACTCAACAACAATCAACAAAAACCAATTCTCAGCAACGCCACCACCTTCTACAACACACCAGATGGCATCAATGACCTCTCATCAAATCTCTGCAACCTCTCTCTCCAACAGGCACAACTTTCCTACCCTCAACAACCACCACTGTTGCAGCACAACTTCCCACCCATGCACTACCCTCCCTCCATCAACCTACCACCTCCCCTTCCTCCTCCACCACGTCCTCTCTTTCCATTCCATCTACAACACTTCTCAAACGACTTCAACGCCGCCAGAGCTGTATACAACAACAGCAACAACCACCACAACAACAACATGCCTCTCTATGACAACCCCCCTCATCCACCTCCACCCACAGATGTCACCACCAACCAGGGCACCCCTTTCTACCCAAACCAAGGAAACAATGGTCTGCCATACTACAACCATCTGCTCGCACTGCAACTAATGAACAACAGCAATGATTACATCCCCTACAACATACAAAACAACAACCACTTCAATAATAATAATAATAATAACGATAGTATACTAAATAATATAAATAACAACATTTGTAATAATAATAGTTCTATGACTAATAGATGCACTTTTCCGAGTGAGAGCAGATTGAATTCAGTTAACAGCAAACCTAATTTCTGATTAGTTCGTTGCGTTTTAATTGCAAATGATTGCGGATGAATTTTGAAGAATAGAGAATTGAACACTGCAGTCGTTGATTTCTTTCAATCCCCATCAAATGCTTATGTAGCAGCTACAAATACTTTATTGGTTCTGCCTTCAAAAAGATGGTATCCAGTGCATATGAAGACATTTATGAAATTATAATCGTAAGTTCGGTCTATTTGCAGTTTAACCTTTAGACACCTTAGGGAGCATAACGTAAAGTGACAGTATTCATAAAAGTTGCTGGTGCTTTAGTGGTTTATGTACCACACCTAATTGGGGGTGGGTCTCAAATCACTTGCCCCTGCACCTCTCCACCATCCATCCTACCCCTTTATGGCACTTCCATTTAGTCGAATCTTCTGCTCCCTGGTATGATGATGATGATGATAAGAGCTTATTGGAAGACCCACAAACATTACTGCAAACTTGAACCTGGAAACTATTCAAAGTAATAAAACACATGGCAGCTATAAAAAGCGAGATCCCTACATACCACATTACACGCCAGTGCACATGACTTGATGTAATATAGAGTCTTTTATTGTGTAAGGCAGTTGTAAAAGAACAAATGTCTTCAGTTTTAAGATTTTCTTTTAAAATTATTACTAAAATTACATGCATTGTATGATTCACATACACAAGCACACACACTTTATAAAAGATGATTAACTGATGTTTTTGATGAGACTTCCAACTGAGGGAACTTTTTTAATGGGTCCATCTTCACTGTTAGCACTGCTAGAAATCCCGTTAGTAGTGTTGTTGTTGCTGTTGTTGATGGCTGCGATGGAGTTGTTGAGGTTGTTGATGGCGGTGCTGAGGGCTTGGCTGATGGAGGGATTGTCCCACTTTGATGTTTTCTTGTTTGTCTGCGTCTTCTTCTTCTTCTTCCTCTCGTTCTCATTCTGCGCCTCTGCCAACGCCTTGTAGTTCGACTCGGGCCCGAAGATGGACGGGTTGTAGAGGTGTGTCGGGTAGTTTGTTCCTTGCTCATCGATGCGACAGTACTCAAGTAACTTCTCGTAAATGCTCGGGTTTCGAAAATTCTTTTTGCCTTGAATGCTGTAATTCAAATCCATGCCGTCTTCTGTGATCTTTTTGTGTAGAAAGGTCACCTTACTCTGCATGGCCTTAGGGCACTTGGCGTTGACGACGGAGGGTAGTTTGACACTGTGTAGAGTATCAGCTCCACTCTCATCTGCCTCTTCCTTTGGAGAAACTACTTCTGGAGGACTCTCCACATCCATGAAGTCCGCTACCTCGCCTTCTTCCTGCTGCTCTATCGATACATCTTCGTCTTCATCCTCTCCGTAAGACACCAGCCTTGAAGCGCCACTTCTCTTCAAAAGCTTTGCATCACTCACCATTGCTACATTTTCTTTCTTGTCATCACTGCCTTTGAATGAATAATAGATGAAATTGAAAAACTATGAAGAGAAAATTTGGTAATCTAAAAACAAAAAATTAGTTGAAAAACTCACTTTCCTCTCTTGAGCGTTTTCTCAATCGAAAAAAGTCTTGATCATCATCTGAAATAATGAAATCTTTGTCAGCATCTTCTTTGAATTGTTCATCTTCATCGTCTTCCTTTTCGTCATAACTCTCATATATTCTTTCATCTCCATTCTCATTTTCTTTGATAAAATTCTTTCTATCTTCAGGTTGGTTAACCTCCGTTATCGGTATTACATCTTCACACAAATTTGTTAATATTAAACTCCTTGGGTTTTCTTCTGTGTTCTGTACTGTTCCTTCTTCAGCTTCATCATCGTCATCGTTGTATGCTGCTAAATATTTATCCATTTAAATACGTTTATAAAAGCTTTTTTACGCAAATAAGTTATATTATCGTTTTTTAAAACCTTCATTGACAGTTTAAAAGCTCAATTATTAAAATTATTTAAATATACTGAAATAGTCTAGATTTATTTCATTTTATTTTATTTTTATTAATATTAATAGTGTAACATCAATGTAATTTCATCATTTTCCATTCTTTGCCTTATCACAGGTTTATTGACAATGGACATTGAGAGTTTCATAAGAGATGTTTTAACTTTTCTGTATATGAAAAAATAAACTCACAATTTTATAAGCATAAAAAATAATAGTTAAAAGTTTTTAACTATTTAATTGAGTCGAGGTTCGGCAGAAAAATATTTCAAGTTTCCTAGAAATCGACCCGCGATTTTAACTATCGAACTACCTAAGCTACCACCCCCTTCCCTGCACTCCCACTTCCTGAAATGAACAATCAGCCTGAAAAGTATTATTATAGCTGATTTTTACAATTCTATTTATATAATATAATAACACAGTTTCCAGCATGTATTAATACATCTATGATTTGATACATATTTTAAAAATAGATAAATAATTTATTTTTCATTATAAACATAAATGGCTGATTGTTACATAATGGCCATGACAGTGTGGCGAATGAAGATCTCTACCAGGTGCTCGACCTCAAAAAGGACTGTTCACCAGACGACATCAAGAAGGCATACCGCAAGGTGTGTGTGTGTGTATGTGTGTGTGTGTGTGTGTGTGTGTGTGTGTGTGTGTGTGTGTGTGTGTGTGTGTGCTTGTATGTATTTGTAATTGTGCTTGTAGATTTGTCCACTCATATGACTATGTTGGTGTGTCTTTGTGCTTGTAT
The DNA here is from genome assembly GCA_943735955.1 of Piscicola geometra. Classification (NCBI taxonomy): domain Eukaryota; kingdom Metazoa; phylum Annelida; class Clitellata; order Hirudinida; family Piscicolidae; genus Piscicola; species Piscicola geometra. Next base: position 4,691,152 of record OX030965.1, on the reverse strand, counting down.
GTATGTGTACTTGTGTTTGTAAATTTGTTTCTATATTTATGTGTTTTGGCATGCACATCTGTTTTCAGGATGATAAAAAAGGTAGGTGTAATGATGCAACTATCATTGATAAGGGTTTGAACAATTTCATAATAAAATCTTGAAATTTTTTGCCCTATTCCTAATATTTATAGGATATAGTTTAAAATTAATTTCTAAATTTTATTTTTTGGAATTTATATTATTTCACACCTTTCTTGATGCAACTTTACACTAATTATCATGCAAACTAATCATGAGTTGAACTGTCTTTTAAGCTCGCCCTTAAGTACCACCCCGACAAGAACCCCAACAACCCGGAAGCCACTCAAAAGGTGAGTACACCTCATTCATTTCATTCCGTCATTCATCTCTTTCCATACTACTTTTTCATTCTTTTCCCATCCCTCCATCATTCATATTGAATTCCCCTCCATCATTCATCTTTTTGCAACCACATTTTATCATTATTATTTAAAAAATTTATATAATTATTTTTTTTACTTTGATTTCCCCTTATTTCACTACTACAAAATCATCCTTCCTTCCAATCAACCCCCCTCCCCGCCTTCTTCCCGCCAACAGTTCCAGGAGATCAACCGGGTGCACAGCATCCTCTCGAACCCGACCAAGAGGGAGATCTACGACAAGTACGGCTCGATGGGGCTGAAGGTGGCAGATCAGCTCGGCGACGAAAACCTCTCCGCCTACTTCCTCTTCACCTCGCCACTCTTCAAGGTATATGCTTTGATTTTATTTCTTTTTTCGTGTTGTTGTTCTGTATGATGTAGTTATGTGTGTGTGTGGTGAAAATGTCATCATCATCATTATCATTATTATTATCAATGTCAACATCGTCATCACCATCATCATCACCAACACCACTATCATCATCATCAAAAACCATCATGAACCTAAAAATGGTGCATCATTCATACATCTCGACACATCCTCACACAGGCGTTTCTTCTCTGCTGCGGTATAATCACCGGCTGCTACTGCTGCTGTTGTTGCTGCTGCTGCTGCAACTTCTGCTGTGGCAGGTACAAGCCGCAGGCCAGCGAATACCCGTACTTTGACGAGGTGTGTGCATTGCAACTAGGGTGTTCGTCCACTCATACCGTTACCGTCCCATTAATTAATCATATTCTTCACTAAACGCAACTTGCATACAATTCCTACCACTTCCATTCAATCTCCTCATTCACCCAATCTCTCCCATTTCCACCGCTTTCTCTCAACCCTTCCTCCGTCCATTCCACCCACCCAACTAATCTACCTTCATTCCACCACTTCTTCCACCCACCCAACTAATCTACCTCCATTCCATCACACTTCTACCCAACTCCCTCCCAATCTACTCACTCACACACCCATCCATCCATCCATCCCATCCCATCCCATCCAACCTCCTCCCATCCCATCTCATCCCACCACCACCCACAGGAGGAGAACAACGCAGCGCACTCGAACGAAGGCGTCGAAGTGATCACCTCGCAACCCGATGAATCCTCACGTATCGTCGTCGACGACCACGCAACCAACTACTCCACCACCGCCACCACTACTGCCAACTAGCCTATTCCAATGTTTTCTCTTTCTTTTTTTTAAATATGTAATCTTATTTATTGTGGATATTCCAATTTGAAACTGCTCTCTCTTTCTCTCTCTCTCGCGAATTTTTTTAAAAAAACGCTCTTCCATGCCATTCTGCTCACGTCATATGTCACTCTATCATCATCATCATCATCATCATCAATCTATCATCCGACCAGCATATAAATCATCATTATCACTGTCATTACCAACATCATCATCATCATCAACGCCGACATCATCACCATCATCAACATCATCATCATCACCATCATCAACATCATCATCATCACCATCATCACAAGCATCAACCACATCAGTGTTAAGAACGGAGCTTCGCTATTCACTACACACACACACACAGTCACCAAGCGGTTCAGTGATGCATCCTATCTGAATCAATTATATTATTCATGCTGAATGTCTCAGTGTGGTGGCTTCGTGTGTGTATAATAATAATAATAATCATAATACTTTTTTTGGGTTTTATTTAGCGCTCGGGCACGAAACTTAAGCGCTATACAACGCATTAACTTCTCTCCATCATGGCAAATATATTACATTGTGTTCAATCCGCCGACACGCCCTTTTAGATTCCAGCGTCGACTCAGTGCAATCTCATTTACCCGTCATTTGCTTTCGTTACACGTAGCGCAATCATTCACCACTACATAATCTACCTACCCGCCATAGATTCTACCTTATATATCTACTCTAGGCATGCTTTCAACAAGGAATTGGGAAATGTTTTAATTTCAGATTTTCAGATTTATGTCGAAGCGTTCATCAAATAAATATATGGAGTACTTCACTATAATTATTACTTAACATGAAATTATAGTATTATTAGTATAATATCATAGTATAGTATCATAGTATAATTTCTTAACAGAAAAGTGCATGTTGTATTATTGGGTTGTAGCTGGGTCGCTGGTGATAACTTTTTGGGTGATCACTTTGGAAGAAGAAGATGAAAATGAGGAGGAGGAGGAGAAAGAAGAGGATGACTGGCAGGTGGATCCCGCCCCATCGGTGGAAAAGCTCTGATGCTGCGCTGCAACTTCTTCCTTCTGCATGAGTTTCTCTTCAGTGCCTCCCTCAACCTCCCTCTTCTGTCTACTCTCTGCCTTCTTCACCACCTCTTCTCTCACCTCTTCTCCTTCTATCCCTTTCAAACCTCCTTCTCCACTCCCTTGCACCTGAACACTCAACACTCCATCTGATGACAACACGGGACACAACTGGCCTGGGTCGACGAGTGATGGCAGCTCATAAGACCGGGAAAACTCCTCCTTCCTCTCAGCTCCGTGTTCATCGACTGAAGTCTTGACCGCCTTCACCTCCACTTTGCGACCATCACTGAACACCTCGAGCGACTCTCCTTCAAAGCCTGCTACTGAGAAGTGCATCACCGAGCCACCAGCGGTCAGAGGCGCCTGTGTCTCGCTGGAAGGCAGGAGGGCTGCTTGGTCGCTCACGTGGGCGGCTGCTTCACCACTCTTGCTGATCTGAATGTGACTGAAACTCTGGCCGTCCTTCATGACCACCCTGCACCTGCTGGCCGACGTGAACTCTTTGCTGTACTCCTGCAAAGGGGCGGCTGTCTCAGCCACTTGTGTGCTCGCAACTGGCGTGGTGTCAGCTGGAGTGGTGAGGATAAAGTCATCTTTGTCATCCTTGATCTTCACGGTTTCCATGGCAACCTCGGCAGTTGGAACGATGACAGTCATGACGCCATCTTGGAAGAGGGATGAGCTGATCTTGCTGGGATCGATGGAAGCATCGGGCAGCTGACACACCTTCACAAACTCCTTCGCGCCGGCTTCATCGTCGTCCTTGGTGGCCCTCACCTCGATGCTACTGCCGTCGCTGTTCACGCTGATGGAACTCTTCTCGAAGGCCGCCACGTCAAAGCTTATCTCGCCCATCCAGCCGGCCCTTGGGGTGAAGTCTTCAGGAGAAAGAACGGTGGGGGTGGCTTGGTGGGCGGGTAGGAGTATTTGCAAGATGGGTTTGTTGCCGGGAAGGCCTTGCGTAGAAGCGTCCTGGGATGAGTGGATCAGAAGTTGTTTTTTCGAAGTGGTGCTGGAAGACTGGGTGCTGCTCGAATGACTGCTTTCCGTCAGAGCCTTCACCTGCTGCTGCTGCGAAGACGATGATGATGATGATGAAGTCGTAGTTTTGGAAGAAGACTTGCTTGATGATTTTGTAATTTTCTTCGTCACAGTTTTGGAGGTAGTCTTTGAGGAGGTGATCACTTTAGTGCTGCCTGCCTCTCCATCCTCCTCCAACACGACCTCGGTCACCTTGCCGGCCAATTGCTTTTCACTTTCTCCCAAATCAGCCATTTTAAAAAGTTGTATAAAATTATTTATCAGTTAGTTTTATTCTAAAAGGCTTTCAAAGTTTTAAAAAGACTCAGTAAGGGCTAACTTGTTAAACAACGAGTTTTATATTTCCAGACGATCTACCGACTTTTAATGGCAGCGTTCGTATAGGATGAGTGTGCTGAGAACTGACTAAGCGGCCTTGTTTCAAGCTCCCTGTACTTCCACCGCTGCTGCGCTTGCAGCCTACTATTGTTCATCTATCCTTATCTCCCCTTCTCTCTTTCTCTTCCTTTCTTTCTTTCTTTCTTTCTTTCTTTCTTTCTTTCTTTGTATTAATCTTTTTTCTGTTCTGATGAACTATAATGTAGTTCATTTATGTTTTAAATAGTTTTTTTCTACTTCAGTTTGATGTGACATGCTCACAAAACACCAAACCTTTGTTATTACGCCTAACAAATATGAAAAGATTCAACTCCGTCTTGAACAAATGCTCGAGTTATTCTGGTTATTCCAAGAATTTATGTTCTCATCACTCCTTTGAAACAAGTTGAAGTCCATATGAGTTTGTCAGATGAGCAGAACAGCGATGGTGTTGAGCAACCTTCTCAGACCTTCGATATAGCATGAGTCAATGTCAATGTCACGACTTTTGTTAAAGCTTAACCTTATGCCAGAAATCACTTCACAGTTCTACACAAAATATGAGAGTTTTGAATAAAAGGGGAAAAAAAGTCACTTCTTATTCTCACCTAAATCACGCTTATGTTTCGACATGCACAATTAATTATTAACTTAACTTTGCGCTGTTTTCAAACTTTAGGAGTCAATAAACGTCACTGCAAACAATTTTCAGTTAGGAAAGTATTCAAAACGTCAGTTTACGTCGATTCTTTGCGATACAGTTTCTATTATTATGCTCGGATCGGGTCGCTTGGCTTTCGAGCCCTTCAAGAAGACGAGAACTTTCGAGACTCACCCTCTACTCTTCGAAAAGAAACTCATTTCAAGTTCGATCATTTGTGCATTGTTGTCCATGAAAAAATCGAAACAAGCGTGATTTATGATTCGTTTGAAAGTGTAAAAAAGTATTAAAAAGTTAATGGAGGAATAAGTAAAATTATTGTTATTGGAGTGATTTACTGGGATAACTGCAAAGAGCGTTTCATTCTTGAACTTTCTGTCATTTTTTGTTACTGTTGTTTCCAACGGTATGTCTTCATTTATGATTTATGCCGCTGATTTATTGCACAGCTGCTCGATTGTCTGGAACTGTAAAGTGGTTCAACTTCAAGAATGCTTACGGCTTCATCACTAGGTAGCCCTCTACTACTACTACTACTACTACTACTACTACTACTACTACTACTACTACTACTACTACTACTACTACTACTACTACTACTACTACTACTACTACTACTACTACTACTACTACTACTACTACTACTACCTACTACTACTACTACTACTACTACTACTACTACTACTACTACTACTACTACTACTACTACTACTACTACTACTACTACTACTACTACTACTACTACTACTACTACTACTACTACTACTACTACTACTACTACTACTACTACTACTACTACTACTACTACTACTACCACTACTACTACTACTACTACTACTACTACTACTACTACTACTACTACTACTACTACTACTACTACTACTACTACTACTACTACTACTACTACTACTACTACTACTACTACTACTACTACTACTACTACTACTACTACCACTACTAATACTAATACTAATACTAATACTAATACTAATACTACTACTACTACTACTACTACTACTTCTACTACCACCACCACCACTACCACCCTCACTACCACCACCACCACAACTACTACAACCACCACTATCACCACCACCACTATAACCACCACCACCACTACCACCCTCACTACCACCACCACCACAACTACTACAACCACCACTATCACCACCACCACTATAACCACCACCACCACTACCACTACGACCACCACCACTACTACTATCAAAGAAACGACACGCGAGAAGACATTTTCGTGCACCAATCGGCGATCACGCGATGCAACCCGAACAAGTACTTGCGCAGTCTGGGCGACGGAGAGGCGGTCGAGTTCGATCTGGTCGAGGGCATCAAGGGCGTCGAGGCAGCGAACGTCACCGGACCACAGGTGCCTAGCGCTCGTTGAATACTGCAGCTGCTTCGAGGAATGATTGCATGTTGCAGCGAATTATTGTTGAATCCAAATACTTTTCATTGCTATTTACTTTTTACTTATTATTTTTAATATCTTTTTTTTTCTCAAACCATCTAGTGGCAGCCTGTCATCGGCAGCATCCACGCTTCGATTAAACGAGTCGGAAACAAGGTAACACTAATCTACTTCTCTTCCACTTCTCATTCTCATCTCTTCTATCTTGATTATTTATTTATTCATCTCTCCTTCCATCTCTCCTTCCATCTCTTCTATCACCTTTTCTATCTTGAATGGATTCCAAAAACGATATGATGATTAATCGTCCTTCAGGTGAGGTCAAAGGCCTTGATGTTACCAGCGCACAAGCACCCTTTAAGCGGCGAGAAAGATTACTTCTACATGGTTAGTTCTTGCGACTTCAAACTGCCGAATGAATTAAATGCATTGAAATCTTTATTGGAAATGATCAATTTATGAGTACATTTTGTGAACAATGATTATTGAAAAATAAATTGCCGGTTGCATTAGATGAAAGGATGGATTGATGTTTGAGAACCATCTTGATTGTTTTGAACACCATACATTACATTAAACAAGCATCATCATCATCACTGGACAGAACGGTCCCGAAGGCGATAAGGTGGTTGCCTTGAACAGCTGCTCACCACCATTTTACCCCTCAAACCACCTGTTCTCGTGCTACTGCAAGCCCAGCGGAGGAATGATGCTAAGGAGGGGTGTTTCCGAAGCGAGTGCCAGCTGCCACGCCCTGCACACGCCGGCGCACTGTTGTCTCGTGTGTCAGGTGAGTGTGTGTGTTTGCTGGTGGGTCGAGTTAGTGTGCGTGGTAGTGTGTGTGTGTGTTAGTATGGTGTTAGTGTGTTTGTTAGTGTGCTTGTTCGGGTGCTTATTAGTGAGTTCGAGGTGTGGAGGCTAGTGTGCATGGGTGTGCAGAAGGGAGTGTGCCTTCCTTGATGCATTAATTACCTCACTTTCTTCCTCCTCCAGAAGGGCTCGATGATGAATTGTGGTCGTTGCCATGGCAGCCAGATGGATGGAAGAGGAGGAGTCCACTTGCGACATTCTTGTTCACTGAGCGAAAACATAAACAGCAGTAGCAACAACAACAACTCTTGTGTACGCACTGACAAGAAGCAAGAAATGTCAGATTCGGAGGCTGGAATCATGCAACTGGTTAGTGCTAGTTCAGTCTTTGAACTACCTTTAAATCCTCAATAAATAAAATCCATTTGAGATTGCTTTATTACTAATGATTATAAGTTAACGTATGACCAACACATATGAATGGCATTGAAACAGTATTACTGGCAGATATAATCCGAATATTTGAATGTCATCAACACAGGTGGAAGACATGAAGAGACTGGTGGACATAAATCAATGCAAGAAAGGAGCGTACCTGGAGCAGATGAAGCAAATCATCCTGAATGAAGTGCAGTTGGAACTGAAGACCGCCTGCAACTCCCTCCTCTCCAAACACATCGCACAACTTCTCTCCAGCCAACTGGGTGAACAAGCTGCTACCGAGTGTAGAGAAGTCACATCGGAAGAAGAGGGTGGGGAAAGTAAAGATGATGTTGGTGCACCAAGAGATGATGAGAATATCTTAAAGGATTTTCAAAGTGTTCCAAGAGACGATGTTTCAAGTCCTCCTAGAGATGAAGCAAGTGTCACAAAGGAGGATGCAAGTGTTGCAACAGAGGAAGCTGAAACAGCCGAAGTTTCAGAAGATTGGGATGATGGTTTACCGAGTGAAGTTAAAGTTGAGTGAAAGAAGTGCAATTTAAGACTCAGATGTTAGCTGACAAATATTTGTTTGACTGAAACTTGATAATTCATTGTTAAACTTGCATTTTTTTATAGTTAGTTTGAATCCAGTTGTTACTGTGCGCAAGTTTCTTTTCTCAAGTTCAGACGTTAAAACTTAATTTGCTAATTGTTTGAACTTCAAAATAGAGTTTTTGTTTTTATGCACGATTTGAAAGAGACATGCAAAAATTATGAGGTAGTGTGACGGCAATGCTGTAACGGTTAGGAAGCCTGCACTTTACACTTAATGAGTTCAATTTTTTCCATTGACATTATTAGCAAGAAAAAGAAGATTGTCGAACCTTTTTGTGGAAGCAATAGCTTCTTAAGAACCACAAGAAACAAACACGAGAAGGCATCAGTCTGATCAGACAAGAGCCAACGTCGACGTGCTATAGCACAAAGATATTAAGAAAATATATTATAAGTTCCTATTTTCTTCATAAACTGGTTGCTGACAGAACCGCGACAGTGACGGCTGCAGATGATTTTTTCCAGGTGTACTAACCAGTACAACAGTAGTAATCATGGGCGACGATCCTGGGGGTCCTGGGGTCCAGAGCCTCTCTTACTTTTTGGTGATGAAAAGTTCATCTTAATGGTAGTGATCCCAGGATCCCCCCATGATCGCTATCTATGCTAAATAGGACCCCCCTCCGAAGATTTTTAACAGATTGCCGCCTCTGGTATAAATAGTGTATATATTTTAATTATAGTATTCATAATATATATATATATAGTTTTTGAATTAATTTTTTCATTTTTGTAAAATAATGTTTAACTCTATTTAAATATTTAAAGCTAGAGTATTTACTTATTGTAAGTTCTCTTTTAAAGGATTTTGCCTTTCGTAAAAATCGCAAAATATTTCTTAAAGATTTAAAATTAGCATTACCAATACATTATTGAATTCGAAAAAGTTGGATCATGGTTCTAGAAAGTACTGTTGTTTGGTAAGCTATGAACTTTGTGACTCAGCGCTTTTTAATGAAAACTGTTGATAAAATTTAAAATATAAATCATTAACTATAATAAATGAGGTTCTTATTCTCACTTTCATAGCGTGGACAACAGTGAGTACATGCGCAATGGAGACTTCTTGCCCTCACGTCTGCATGCTCAACAAGATGCTGTCAACTTGGTTTGCCAGTCCAAGACCAGGTGCTGACATAATCTTTGTTAATAAGATTTAGTATTAGTGATAATAATAATAATTTAACTTTGTTATTCAGGTCTAATCCTGAGAACAACGTGGGTCTGATCACTTTATCAGAGTGAGTTTCATACATTTAACTTATCTCGAGCACTTGCCAATCTAACCACCACAATTTTCAGTGAAACAGAGGTGTTGGTGACGCTGACGACAGATGTAGGAAAGGTCTTGTCGAAGCTGCACCAGACCACTCCAAAGGGAAACATCAACTTCCTGTGTGGCATCAAAGTGGCGCATGTTGGTACCTTTGTGTGTTTATATGCTTACTCTTTGGTTACACTATTCATTTATTCATTAATTTATTCGTGCATGTCTCTATTCATTTTTGCATCTTTATTCATCCATCAAATATACTTTTTTCTCTATTTTTATTATTTGTATCATCATCATCATGCTGACTAATCAATTACTACTACCACATAGCTTGTACTGAAACACCGTCAAGGCAAGAACCACAAGATGCGCATCATCATCTTCGTCGCATCGCCCATCCTTGACTCTGAAAAAGAGGTTTCAGTATATATTCACACACACACACCAACACACACACACACACACACACACACACAGACACACACACACACACACACACACACACACACACACACACACACGCACACATGTACTCACACACCAACACACACATAGTTGGTGAAGTATGGCAAGAGATTGAGGAAGGAGAAGGTGAATGTTGATGTCGTCAACTTTGGAGAAGAGGTTGTTTTGATGATGTTGATGATGCAGATGATGATCAAGATGATGATGACGATGATAAAGATAATAATCATTAAGAGCAACAACCCAAACACCCACAACATAAAAAACACACTCCAAAAACCACACAAAACACCACCACCTACTAAAATGAAAACAACGCAACACAACAGCAAGCGAACACCGAGAAGCTGACGAGTTTCGTGAACGCCATCAACGCCACAGACGCCGTCAGCGCCTCTCACCTGGTCACTGTGCCGCCAGGACCCCTCCTCAGCGACACCCTCATGACGTCACCCATCCTCGTCGGGGAAGATGGACAGGTGCTTTGGCAGGGGTGGGAGAGAGGGTGATGTTGGTGGGGATGGGTGACAGGAATGGGGTAATAATGCTGGTGAGCAGAATTTTTTGATGATGATGAATATGATAGTGAGATGTGATAATAATGATGATGATGCGACAACAGATGGTGGTGAGGACAGGAGGGGGAGGCAGTTTCGAGTTCGGCATCGACCCCAACGAGGACCCTGAACTCGCCCTGGTGCGTGTGATGTGTGTGCTTCACTTTGATGTGCTGTCGTCTTGAGGCTCGTCTGGTGTTTTACGACATGTTAATATAATAAGGCGTATTGTATTGTCTTGTGGAAGTTGTCAGCGTGTCAGTGTGTTTCAATTTATTGCTTTGGTTCTAGTGTGTTTAATGTTGCGTGATTTTAGTCTTTTTACCATAAAGTGGATTTAGTATTGCGGGAGTTGGTCGGCTGGTCCCTCTCATCACCATCGTCAACACAGGCGTTGAGGGTTTCGATGGAAGAGCAAAGAGCGGAACAGGAGTCGAGGAGGGCCGCTCAACAACCAGCTGCCGTACCCGAAGCCATCGCTTCGACCGAGAGCAATGAAGAAGTGCTGCTGAAACAAGCGTTGGAAATGTCGATGCAGGTGGATGAGGCTGCTGCCACGGTGACTGGCGCTGCTGCTGGTGCGTCGTCTGCAGCCGCAAAGAGGGATGTAGCAGCCATGAGTGAGGAGGAGCAGATGGCGTATGCACTGCAGATGTCCATGGAGGGTGAGTGCTGTTTTCGTTGTATGCTGCTGTATACTATTTTAGGCGGTTGTTGTATGCAGTCTTTTGGGGTGTGTTGTACAGTGCTGTGTTGTATGCAGTGTTGTATCGTATTATTGAGTGTCATAGCTTATATAGGTAGTGTTGTGTAGTTTCAATATAGGGTAGATTTGTAAGAGACATCTCTTCAACAGTGCAAGAAGCTCAGGGACAGGTGGCTGGTGGTGAGGAGAAGATGGAGGAGGATGACGTGGTCGAAGCCATCAACGACCCTGAGTTCTTGCGTACTGTGCTGCAAGGTGGTACTGCTGTATTGATGTGCGCATGATGATGATAATGATGATGATACAGGACAGATTTACAATGATAATGACGATGGTGTTGATGACGATGGTGTTGATGATGATGAAGTTAAGGTTGATGGTGTTGATGATGATGAGGTCAGTCATGACAAGAACAATGAAACACAGGTTTACCCGGAGTGCAGGCTGACAGTGAAGCTGCGAAGAAGAAAGAGGAAGATGGAAAGAAGAAGTGAAAAGGAGAAAGTTGCTTTAGTTAACCTTCTATTGAACGGACTTTGAACTCAAATAAGAAATTATTATTTTGTCTCATCGTTAATAAATTCAAATATTTTATTTCACCATTCATTCGACTCAAATATAATTCATATTTTAAAACGTAACATTACAAATAGGTAGTGGAAACTTTATGGCAAATATTTCAACTTTTAAATTGTTTTTCATCCACTCCACTGTTGTTGTGTGCGTCCGTCAGTCTTGTAAGACAATAGACAGCAGCGTAGCATCACTTCTTACCACTTCTAAATGTTTTCAACCCCTTCAGCTTGGTTCGGTGTATGTCAGTGCCAGCGACCACTCCAAACTCTTCCTCGTAGAACTTGTCATAGAAGTCCTCTCCCAAGTTCACTTCAGGCGTCTGTTCGCCCTCATTAAAGGTCGACACAATTCTATTCTGCGCTGCCAACAGTCTGGCGTGCTGTTCTTCCGCCGCGGTTTGATCCATCTTGCCAACGCCTCGCAAGTCGGCGCCCTTGTTGATCTTCATCTCCAGTAGTTTCTTCTGCCTCTCCTTGTTCTCCTTCTCCATGATCTTCCTTTCCACGTATTCTCCTTCCTCTTCCAACTTTATCACCTCTTTCGCGATCTG
>OX030965.1:4594002-4676502 GCA_943735955.1 Piscicola geometra | reverse complement strand
ATTCTTGCATTTCTCTTGACCAAAATTGATCGCTTCAAATTAGATTATTACGCGACGGATTACTTAGGCATCGGCTGCACTCGAAACTAGGACCATTAACCGTTGGTCAAGCCGAGAGTCGTTACATACTCAGCTACCCGTTCACCAACCCTGCAACTACCTTCATAGTACGCCTGGGTGATGGCATGGTTGAGCGCTGCAGTGAGATGTTCTTTGAAAAGGCGTCTTTTGACGGATTGGTGCCTCAATTCGCTCAAGAATTCCAAGTACTTCTGTGTGTGTGGGCAGAGAAAGAGTTCTTAAATAAAAGGTTAGTTAATAAAGTATGTCATCATTTTATAATTAATATTTTAGCAATTGGCATTGAGTTTCTATATGATTCTCAAACTATTCACCACAGAAATTAACTCCAGCAAACACCTTGTCTAGTTGGTCGAGATGCTCGTAGTTTGGAACTCTCCTCTTGACCCTTTGCGAACGATCCAACTTGTTTTCCATTTCAAACTCTGTTGCATTGAATGCTTCTTTTTCCACTGTCTCCAGCACATTTCCTTCTGTCTTATTTGCACTAGTATCGTTTATTTTGAGGTTCAAAATATCCTTTAAATGCTGTTTAGTCAACACTTTTCGTTTTCCTTTTTCATATTCTTGTGCATATTTGAGCTTGTGAGTTTGCAAAGCCGTTTGAAATTCCCGGTATGTCATATACGAAAGAGCTGGAATCAACACTCAAGAGATTAACATGATGGAAAAATAAGAAAGATTAAATATTAAACAGATATTCCACTCACCTAAGGCCGCAACTAGAGTGAAAGCTAAATACTTTTTCCATAAAGCATTTGTTCTTTGTATCTTCAACTCCATGTTTTAGTCTCGAAGTTTTTAAAGTTCTGATTTTAACTGAATGTACATCAAAATTACTTAAATTATTACCTAGTTGTTTGAAGCTAACAAAATAAAATTTTCTTAGTCTGCTAAAAAATAGGAAGCAGTACGCTGAAAGATGCCAAAAAAAGTAAATACGAATCATTAGAAACCAATTTTAGTTTTTCTTAACAACAAGCTGAAATAAACATTTCACGAACGAAATCATTTTCAACATCTGCAAAAATACATAAATTCGAAAATCTTGACTTTGAAGTTCAAAGTTTTAAAACTCAATAAAATGATATAATGTTAAAAGTTCCTTTAAAGTTTAAATCAAGATGTTAAAAACATGAACCAACTTTTATTAAATCCTTGAACGCAATAAAAATATTTGGCAATTACATTTTAAAGTAAAATGATACAAATGGAATTATTCAAGTTCTTGTTCACATGGCAACGCAGAAAAAAGGTATCAGACATTGATGACAAGAAACCTGGGAAAAGTTCTCAAAACACTTCTAACAAGAACAACTACTTTCCTATCGCTAACGTTCCTCAATTCTCAAGTTTCAGCTTAAGTAACAACATTAACAACTACCTCAACAACCATCTTAAAAACAATAGAAGCAGCAACCATCTCAACAAAACCATCACCAACCACTCCAACAACGCTACCACTAACCATTTCAACAACATCAATAACAACAGCCTCAACATTAACAGGAATTCTTACAACCTCTCAAGCCAAAAGTCCTTGAAGAACCTCTCATATTTCGGGCAACCACTTGACTCCATATGCAGGAAAGAAGCTTCCACTGTGCCTCAGCTGGTGGTGCAGTGTTCCCAATTCATCTGCCAGCATGGTCACTACTTTCATTGCTTTTTCCAGCTTTCTTATATAGAAAAAAAATTCATTTTTTCTACATTTATCTCGCAAAATTATCGCAATTTTTAAAAATTTGACTTGATGACACCTCACCTGACGCCTAGGCTTGAAGACAGAAGGCTTGTTCCGCCTTAAGGGAAACATGAGAAAGGTCGAGGAGGTGAAAGAACAAATCAACTCCAAGTGGCGGGAAAGCTCGATGAACAGTCTCTTCTCAGCATCTTTCGACCCTTCCTGCCCAGCTGAAGGCGCCTCTGAAGTGCACAAAGTGGTGTCCCTCTTGAAGAGCTTCCTCAGACAACTGCCCAACCCCCTCGTCTGCCAGCCCCTCACCAAAGACTTTCTTCTCACCTTGTCTAGTTCGTTTTCTTTCACAACTGTCTAAATATTCTTCCAACCATGCTACCCTACCATCTATCCTTCCAACTATGCTACCCTACCGCCTATCTTTTTCTCCATGCTACCTTACTATCATGCTCTCTAGAGCGATTCATCATCATCACAAGCATTCCACCTTACAGTGGAGAAGGCATGGCCAGACAGAATACATCAGCGCCTGAGGACTCTCTTCAGCAAGCTGCCACAGAGCCACCAGGCCACACTGCAGTACGTGCTGCAGCTGCTGGTGCTCGTGTGTCGTCACAGCAGCAGCAACAAGACGTCTCCATCTTCTCTCTCCGTTCTCATGGCTCCCTACATCTTCAGGTATGTGGTTCTCATCAATCGATTCATTCCGTTATGACAGCAAAAAAACATTTATTACAGTTAAAATCAGCAAATTGCTTTTATCCTTAAAACTGCATGTTTAGACCACGTTAATAAAACTCGGTATTGTATGGTTTTGTCTTGTGTTTTTTTTTATTGTATTGTATTTTCTTGTATTGTTCTTAATTGTATTGTATTTTCTTGTACTGTACTTGATTTTATTGTATTGCATTGCATTGCATTTTGTTGTATTGTGCTATTTTATATGATATATTATTGCATTGCTTCTTCAAAGTTCTCATCGCTCAATACATTGTCAGGGTGTCGATCAAGGAGCAGCACCAGGCGGACAGAGTCCTGTGCAGTCTGATCGAGGACTACGATGCCATCTTCAAGCATCCAACTGCCTCATCTTTATCGTTGTCGTCGTTGTTGGATCACGCTCGTTTGGAGGTGTGTGTTTTTTGTGTGTGCGTGTGATCTTAAAGTTTATTAACCGCTTTATGCATTAAAAATCAAGTCTTTAATTCATCCAGTGTTTCACATGCATACATTAGACCCTTATGACAACAAGTCTTACAAAGCGGGCTTGACACTTGCTCAGATCTGCGCCATTCTAATTATAATCGAAGCCGCATTGTAGAACAACTTTGTGTTACATTGAAACCCACCCCAAAAAGAAGACCTGCAAGGAAGCGAGAAAAGACACTTCGGACCTTAACGAAAAAATGGAAAACTTTTTCGGAGGCGGGCAGATGGAGGATGATGAAGAGAGTTCTTCCGAGAAAGACGTTGAACTATGCATCGCCGAAGGAAGCGTCAAGACAGGCTGTCGCAAAGAGGCCGTTTCCAAGTAATTCCGGCTTCGGAAGTGCTTTAATTATAAATGATAATTTATAATATATAATAGTAATAATAAGAAGAATAAATAATAATAAATATAATTATAATTTATGATTAGACAATGGGGTCAGCTCATTCTTATGAAAGATTGATTGTTCTTTTATGCGCTGACGATGTTTTAAAATATTTGTTAGTTAGGAATCTTTTCAAATGACACAGGTTGTTGAACGAAAAGATTTCCAGCGTGATTGCTTCATTCTTGTCTCCGAAACACGCAAGCAACCGCAACAACGACGCAGACACCGACTCAGTACTAGAGGGTGCCACCGGGTTCCAGAAGGGCATCGTCTATGACGAGACACTGCTACTGAACAGTCTGCAGCCATGTCTCGCCCTCTGTCCTTCCAGTGTCGAAGACTTTCTCAATGAGAATGAACGGAGGAGAAGCAAAGATAAAGTTGCTGATGTCGTAGAAGGAAAGATGCACGCCCAGGAGTTTATCGTCTCATCGCATACATTGCCCTTGACTCCACCATTGTTCCTAAAACAACCAACAAGCACCACATGTGCACACGATACAAACACACTTCTACTTGCTAGAAAATATAAAGAAGCATGCATTGACGCATCCAACGAGACATCCAAAGAGACAGACACGAAGGCAGCCCTAGAGAGCTTCTATCGTTCAATGGATGAGCTGGAAGAGAGCATGATGTTCAGACGCACACGAGCCGCAACTGCGTTCTCTCACCAACCACTCCATCGGAAGCCACCGGTGAACACTCGGCCAAGACGTTCACTCAGCAAGATTCACAAGCCGACGCATGAAATGACCAAGCCGCCGAAGCACTGTTCTTCCTTCACGAGAGCCTCTGCAGTACAGGTGGATGGGGAAGCTGGCAGAAGGAGCAGCTGGAGTCGGTGCAGTGTGGAGGAGGCGCTTCCAGAAAGCCTCTTGCGCCTTGGCAGCCAACAGAGCAGGGTTGAGACCAGGGCCACGAGGAGACGCAGTGAAGGGTTGAAGGGTAGTGTCCTAGGAAGGGAGAGGGTGGTGAGATCAGGCTGGGAGATTAGTCCTACCACACCAGTCTTTTCCACTCCCTCCTACCACTCTCACTTCTCCACTTCTTCTTCTTCCCATCTCATCCCGAAAATGGCAAACACCGAAGAGACAAAAGAGAAAGATTTAGAAAATTTCCAGAAGGACGGAAGCGCCTGCATAAAGCTGAAGACGATTCCCATTGACCGCTACACCGGAGACGTTCAAGGCAATCTCATCGTTTCAACCAACAACAACAAGAATGCCTTCAAGGGGAAGAGGAGGAGGAGGAGGAGTGTGGAAGAGGAAGTAGTGGTGGTGGAAGAGGGGGTAGGGATGGAAGATGGTTTAGAGGGGGTGGGGTGGGCTTGGAATAGTGATGCGTTCACTTACGTGCGTGAGTGCCAGAAGGGGGAGGAGCGAATGGGAGGGGTTGATGAGTCATGTTGTGGAGTTGGGAGAGAGGGAAGAGTGGAGGAGGCAAGGAGTGAAAAGAAGGGTTGTTTTGAGGAATGTGGGCAGGTTGACGTTGATAATAGGGGTCATGAAGAGGTAGATGGTGATGGATGGAAGGGTGCAGATGCTTACGGGAGGAACAAAGCAGATGATGCTAATGAAACCCAAGTGGAATGCTACAATGATAGTGATTTAATAAAAGAAGGAAAGGAAAAACAGAATGAAAGAGTGAACAATGAAGATGCAAACGCTGATTTCGAGCTTAAAAGTAGGTTTGTAGAGAACTTGAAAACGAAGTTGAAGGACAAACGACAGGCTGTGGGGAGACCAGCCAACATGAGGGTGAGTTGGAGGGCTTTCGCAATACTTTTCGTTGTTAATTCATTAAATTACTCGCCATTTTTCATTCGAATTTAAAAGTTTATTTTCAAACTCTAAATTTTAGACCTTCCGTGAGATCAATTTCCGAAATGATTACGAGCGAATGGAAACTTTATATATTCGAGTATTCCACTCGCAGAAGATGACGAGGGGTGAGTTGGAGGAGGAAAAGACCGACCTTCAACGCATGCTACTCCACTACGAACGGGTCTTCGGCAAAGCTGTGAGTGGTTGGCGTCACTTAATTAGTACGTGAAGCTCCTAAACTTAGATGGAGAAACTAACTGTCAGTCAGAAATGTGTCAAAATTTGCGTTTCGTTGAATTGATTTACTTTTTGTTTGTAGGTGATTCAAGAAGAAAAAGACTTGGTGCGTTCTTGCTACAACAGGTGAGCTGGATGGCATTCTGAACGCACTTCGCCTGTCAAACGTCGCTCGTTCACGCTGCCTTTAGAGCGATTAGTTTGTGAAAGGACTTTAACTAGGAAATAGTTCAGACTTCGAATACCAGTCAAACGAAATTCGACAGTTTTGTCGTTGAGTGTCTCTCAAAATTAATGTTTAACTAAACTATTGTTCTGCTCGTACATACACATAAGCACACACCAACGCGCACACACACACACACACACACACACACACACACACACACACACACACACACACACACACACACACACACACACACACACACGCCCGCACACACACACACACACATACACACACACATACACACACACATACACACACACACACACATACACACACATATACACATACACACACACATACATACACAAACACACACACACATACACACACACATACACACACACATATACACATACACACACACACACACGCACACACACATACACACACACACACACATACAAACACACACACACACACACACACACACACACACACACACACACACACACACACACACACACACACACACACACACATACACACACATACACATTTTACAGGTACAGCAACGTCAAGCAGATGATCAGGAACTTGATGGTACCACAAGAGGCAAAGATTAAGACAGCAGAAGGGGAGGGTATCTCCCGTGACAACCACCCATCTCCTCACAACACCTTCTAGACCTTTCCAGAATTCCCGACATTTCAAGTCTCTGTAACTGCAACCAAAACCTGCATTCTTACTCTTATCTCTATAGTCATTTTCAATTTATTTATATTTTCTACTTTTCTACTTTATTTTTTTTACTTTCTGTTTGACGCACCTTTTTGATGATTCACTGTGTGCTAGCTGATTGTTTGATGACGACTTTAACCAAGCCCTACTATTTCAACAAAGTTTTCTTAAGCCATTACAAATACTGTATTCGGAATACAGCGCTGCCTTAACCAATTGCTTGCGAAAGAGATTAACTTATAATTAAATTTAAGATTAAAACTTAATTATTTTGAATATTTTAAAGGCGGGTCAGATCTTGATAAACGATGTTAACTTCAAAGTTCCCCTGAAGCGGTTGTCGCTTGGTTAATAGTTTAGAGAGTTAAAAACCGCGCAGATCTTTCGATAGTCTTTCAAAAATGATGAAAATTAATTGTCGCAGTAAATCATATTTATTCTGAGATAAAATTAGGACAAGACTAAGTAGAGGCAACGGTAAAACTTAATTGTAGCAGTAAATTTTTTCATTATGTTATAAATTAGGAATAGCTAAGTAGTAGCAACGGTGTTATCAAATAGAAAAGTTGATGACATGTCTACAACGGCACCATCATTGCTTTCTCCACTGAAACTCTTTAAAAGCGGTCTTTTATAGACTACAGCGAGAGATGGCAGGAGAGGGATGGTAGGAAAGAGTAAAGAGCCTCTGAACTGTTTTCCACACTTTAAACGAACAAACAACTTGTTCCATTAAAATACACAAATTCTCCTCTAGGTTCTTTCTTTTTACCAACAAACGTCATGGCGAGGAAACAAAGCATCTTAATGAAGCTAGCGTGCATAAAAAAGTTGAGTGGTCGGAGCATTATACGCAGAAAGTCAGAATAGCAGTCGTTTAATGAGACTATCTTTCTCGTATAATAAATCTTTTTAAATTCTCTTTGCCTGAATCGTCCCGTTTAGAGAGAATTCATGATGAAACAGCATCGATGACGTTGTGCTTCGAAGAATTTATTGAACGAGTCAGCTAATTAAATCCTCTTTTATAACTTCTAACGATAGAACGGTGAACGGGTAGCTGAGTCGGCAACGACTCTCGGCTTGACCAATAATGAAAGGTCCTAGGTTCGAGTGCAACCAATGCCCTAGTAACCCTAAGGCGCAAATGAAAATACGCAGCCTAAGTGGCCTGGAAGCCCGTTCGGGTTATACGCCACTATAATAGTGTTCGTAATTATTATTCAAACCCCTAATTCCAGGAAAGCTATAAAATGCATCGGATCTAAAAGATAACATTCATCCAAGAGTTTCAAAGAATCAGCATTTTATTTATTTCAATATTCTCATTTTAATAAATAATAATTATCTCTATCGGTACTCGGCTAGAGGAATTGCATTGGACTAGTCGCAACATAAACTCGTCGCAAATTTTTTTTATTATTTTTTAATTTTGTGAATAAATATGATTATAAAAACTTATTAATAGTGAAATTAAAAATTTACTCGTCGAAACAGGCTGAAAGTAAGCTAAAAACTCGTCGCGAAAAAAAGTTAGGCTACATTTAGCCTGTTTCGACGAGTAAATTTTTAATTTCACTATTAATAAGTTTTTATAATCATATTTATTCACAAAATAAATTTTTTTTTTCTTTCGCGACGAGTTTTTAGCCTACATTTAGCCTGTTTCGTACGTTAGCGTACATTTAGCCTGTTTCAACGAGTAAATTCTTAATTTCACTAGTTATAAGTTTTTATAATCATATTTATTCACAAAATTGATTAAAAAATTTTTTTTAATTTTTTCGCGACGAGTTTATGTTGCCACGAGTCCAATGCATACCGGCTAGAGTACCAATAAAACAGTAAAGCAATAAAAACGGTTGACGACGGCATAAAGGATGCTATCGATCGATTGGCGTGACATTGTTCGCCCTTCACAACAAGACGCTTTCTGATGCAATCACACATGCTTTAAAATAGAACGTTAAATTTTATTACTGAATATCTCAACTTTAAAAAATATTTTTTCTTTCTCAACAATGAGACGCGAAAGATCTATTAAAAAGTTGTATTTACGAAATTGACTCAAATTCCTCGTTTTACCTGTCATATTTATATATTATCTCCTCCTGGCGAGCCCGCCGAAGTCTTATCAGTGAGGTTAACAGCATTCCCCACATTGTCGACACATTGCTAACACCTTGCATCATCAAAGGTCTTCAATACTGTGCTTTAAAATCACCAAATCCTTGGTCGCTGTTCTATGAGGGTATATACAAGCACTCCTATATAAAGGATCCACTGAAAGTATATTTTTTTATATAAAGGCTATACTTTTCATTCCACTAATTCCTAACGAGGACATGCTCTCAAGCATTTTTCAAAAAGAATGTTGAAGACATATGCGTGTTATTGTGGCGTGGTTGGATGGTGTGGTGGTATGGTTTGTAATGGTGTAATGGTGTGGTGGCGTAGTAGTTACCACTGGTGGTATGGTACTGTGGTAGTTTTGTAGTAGTGTTACTACAGTAGTGGTGTGGTTGTGTGCTGGTGTGGTGGTATAGTAGTAAGGTGGTGTAGCAGTGTGGTGGTGATTCCGTAAACACGAACATCGATTTCACCAATGGCAGCGGGATTTTTGGGATATTTTTGTTTTATCGTTCGATTCTTATGAATTTTTCTTTTTCCATTATTCTCATTCATGATCGTCGTCGTAGTTATTGAATTTCTATTACGAGTAACTCTAAGCCAGGTGTCTCCAGCATCATCATCAGGAACACTCTCCGTTCACCGACTCACACATACATAGTCGTATAAACTAAATGACACATACAATGAATACACGGACACACATGAGTACATGTACTCATACACACACACCTACACAATAAGACATACATATAAATAAATATAAATACATACGTGCAATTGTATTCCTAGCTTTATTCCTATGATGGGTACACGCTAATGCACGACAACGTACAAGGGTGTATAGGCATCCCTTATTTGGCACCCAACGGTATAAAAGGCGTGTGAGTGAGTTCTGAGACAGACGACACTACATACCAAGGTTCTAAATTTGTTTTAAACACCTTTTTTTTGTACTATAGCCTCTATCAACTAATCCAAATCAATAATTCAATCAATTAACTAATCAAATATATTTATACAGCGCTATTTAATAAATTGAATACTTTATAGGATTAGTATATTTCTTCACATTTCATAGTAACTTGAAGTTGATTAGCACCTTGCTTCACTGTGGACACTTCTGGCTCCAAGTCTATGCGCAAGAACCCACTGAGCGGGAAAAATAAAATCCAGTTGCGAAAGTTTCCACAACACTTGAATTCAACAAAAGCAATGGAGAACTTTCTTCTCTTTGCCACTTTTATGCTTTTTCTAGCTTCCCAAGTCCAACCTTCCATGCAAGAAACATCGTCTTCGGACGCTACTACAGCCTCTGAAGCTTCCACCACTGCCACTGCAACTACTACAACCCCCGAAGCTTCCACCACTGCCGCTGCAACTGCTACAGTGACTGATGCTTTCACCACTGCCACTGCAACTACTACAGTGACTGATGCTCCCACCACTGCCACTGCAACTGCTACAGTGACTGAAGCTTCCACCACTGCCGCTGCAACTGCTACAGTGACTGAAGCTCCCACCACTGCCGCTGCAACTGCTACAGTGACTGATGCTTTCACCACTGCCACTGCAACTACTACAGTGACTGATGCTTCCACCACTGCCACTGCAACTGCTACAGTGACTGAAGCTTCCACCACTGCCATTGCAACTGCTACAGTGACTGAAGCTCCCACCACTGCCACTGCAACTGCTACAGTGACTGAAGCTCCCACCACTGCCACTGCAACTGCTACAGTGACTGATGCTTCCACCACTGCCACTGCAACTGCTACAGTGACTGAAGCTCCCACCACTACCACTGCAACTGCTACAGTGACTGAAGCTCCCACCACTGCCACTGCAACTGCTACAGTGACTGAAGCTCCCACCACTGCCACTGCAACTGCTACAGTGACTGATGCTCCCACCACTGCCACTGCAACTGCTACAGTGACTGAAGCTCCCACCACTGCCACTGCAACTGCTACAGTGACTGATGCTTCCACCACTGCTGCTGCAACTGCTACAGTGACTGATGCTCCCACCACTGCCACTGCAACTGCTACAGTGACTGAAGCTACCACCACTGCCGCTGCAACTACTACCGGAAAGACAAATCCTCCAACAACAGCCGTTACAAGTTCCCCTGTCAGCACCACTAAGGCTCGTCTAAGCATATAATCGATTAATATTACATAATTTTATGAGATATTTTTTTCAGAAAATCGTTTTCCTCGAGCTACAAAGTTACTCTGAATTACAATAAAATACAATAATTTATTTTATTGTAATGTATTGTAATATGAATTTATTTGTAATTTTTTATATATTATATTATATTTTTTATCACATTTGCTACAGCTTTGAGTTTTTGACATATACTTCTCGAGGTTCTTTATGGGAAAACTAATTTAAAAAGCTATTTATTATGGAAAAAATTGATAAAAAAACAGAATGAAATTTAAAAATTAATTATTAAAAATGTATTGAGCATTTAGTTTGAACATATTTTCTCTTGAACACCACAGCCCATGATGCTGAGGTGTTTCTGCACTAGCTGTGAGGAAAAAGGCACCAACACCACCAATTCCACTTCTGAATGCTCATCTAATAAATGCTATGTGAGTGGATCTTGGTTTTTTTAATTATACAGTTATTACAATATATTATATTAGATATTATATTTAAACTTGTAGGCGTTTATAAATATATTTGATTCACAATATAAAATAAATTGTGTGCGCTATTATTTCATAAAAAATATATCTCAAACCCCGTAAAATAAATTTTTATAAAATCAATTTTTAATCCACAATTATTTTGTGTTTAATCTTCCTATTCTGCCATCCTGATTTATCTCTGCATTTTTCCATCAAATTTTCTTCTCCATCCCCTCTTCCTTTTGCACAATGTTATACCTCTTTCACTAATCCTTCACACACACCACAGACACACAAACACACACCACAGTTCTCGATTGACACCACAAACAAGACCTTCCACGCGGGCTGTAATGCCACTTACTTCATCTCTGAAACAGCCAACTGTCCCGCAACGGTCGGCAAAAAAGACAAGTGTCAGTTCTGTTGCAGTGACAAGCACCATTGCAACAACGTGACCATTCTCACTGCCAATCAAAAGTGCCTTGACTACCTGTCGTCTTGCCGTCCCGTTGCAGCATCGTGGTTACTTTTGGTGACTGCACTGTTCGTTCATGCGTTTAAAAGCTTTGATGGGTGATGGGACATTTATAGGATGGACAGATGGTGGGAGATTTATAGGTTGGAGGGGTGGTGGATAATTATAAAGTAGAAAGATGGTGGACAGAAAGAATTTTTTTGATTCGATCATTGGAGGGCATGAACGAAGGTTGAGAGGTCAACTCGAGCAATGATGAAGTTGATCGTGAAGACAGATTTAGAAGCAATGAATAAGCACTTACCTTTAGAGCTTCCACTTCAATCCAACTTCAGAAGGCAATTTGAGATTTAATTAATTTTATTCAAGTCCACTAATGACCGAAAACTTGAATTTGAGGAAGAGCGCTATAGAAATGGATTTGATTGATTGAACTTGAAGCCATTTGCCAATTATTTGCTCTTTCAATTTTTAGAAAAAATATTTGCTTTTAATTTAAAAATAAACTATTTGCTTCTTTAATTTCTAGAAAAACTATTTTCGAACTAATTTTCGCAAAATTATAATTTTTTTACAATTCAATTTATATTGGTTTTTAACATAAAAGACGACTTCGTTGAATTTCATCGAATTCCTGGTGTGAATGGATCGTTTTATAAATATTTTATTAAAATCAAAATTAAACTCAAAACAGGGTTTAATAAAAAAATAAAACTTCTTAAATAAAGGCAGAATATTTAATATGATTATATCGCTGAAGCAGAATTATTTAACTTAACATTAAAAGCAGTTACCAACAAAAAATATAGGCATTCATGAATATATTCCAAAATAAGATTTCTGCATCTTTAATTTACCAAATAATTATTTAAAAGTGTAACTTGTGAATTCTTAAATTGTATAAATAAATAGATAAATAGAAAAATGACGTAAATGAATTTTGAAATGTTAATTTTTATATTAGGCATTACAATCAGCCTAACTAATGTGGAGGGTGTTTTATATAATAAACGACTGAAAATTACGAAAAACCTGAATAAAAGTTTCCGTTAAAATTATAATTTTTAAAGATTTAATTTTTTCAATAATATAAAGAAAAAATAGTACATAAGAATAATAATAATCACAAATAAATTGTTAAATAAATAAAAGTGAACTTCTTAAGCTACGACTTTCAAAACCTTTCCCATGGCGATGGTTTTACCTATGGGAGGTTGGTAAGACATACAAAAATACAATTACCCACAAATAACAACAACCCTGCCACCAATCTCAAAAAACACACCTACCCCCTACAAGAAAACCAGAACTCCCTTCTCAAAACTACAACTCCCCTAAAACACACCCATACCTCAATCATACCCCCCTATACCTCACTCATACCCCCCATACCTTACTCATACTACCCCCCCCCCCTATACCCCACTCAAACCAGCCCCCAATGCCACACTCATACCCCCCATTACCTCACTCAAACCACCCCCCTCCCCAACACACCTTCATCTCGCAATGTGAACCTTCCCATTTGAGGAAACTCCTTAAACGGCTCCATACAGATCATGCCTGCCACCACCTCCAATCTACGCGTATGTGTGTGTGTGTGTTTGTGTGTGTGTGTGTGTTTGTATAGATGTAGATGTGTTTCTGTATATACGCACGTGTGTTTGATTAACTTCATTTCTAGACTATTTTTAAACTTATCTACCACACTTTCTTAAACTATCTCACCACCACTACAAACCCCAATGTCCCAATCATTTTATACACTCACCACCCTCACCAAAACACCACCTCCATTATGCCGCCCGCCCACCCTCACCTCAACCTCCCTCCCTACCTGATAATGGCGACTTGATCTTGCTTCACGAAGCGTGGTCTGACGGTCGATTTGGCGTTTGTTTTCTTGTCTATTAGGCAGATCAAGGCCTGCGTAAGTTTGTATGTGTGTGCGTTTGTGTGTTTGTGTGTGTGTGTTTGTTTGTTTGTGTGTGTTTGTGAGTGTGTGTGTGTGTATGTGAGTATGTGAATATATGAATAGATGTGTATAATTATGTCAATCAAAACATTAAAACTACCACCACACATTCACCAAACCCGCACAATTATCATCACCATGACCACCATCAAGACCCTATAAAAATGCAACCATCATTATCACCTCCATCCCCATCTCCATCATCATCATCATCATCAGCTCAACTCCCATCATCGTCATCAGCACGGCACCTTGATGGTGACTTGCTCGGCGCAGCAGTGGATGTGCAGGACGGGACTGTAGCCGGCACAAATGATGCTCTTGTGCTCAAGGATCACCACCTGATAATGATGATAATAATGATGGTTGTGTTGTGACGATGGTGTCATGATGATGATAATGATGATGGTGTCATGATGATGATAATGATGATGGTTGTGTTGTGATGATGGTGTCATGGTGATGATAATGATGATGGTTGGGTTGTGATGATGGTGTCATGGTGATGATAATGATGATGGTGTCATGGTGATGATAATGATGATGGTGTCATGGTGATGATAATGATGATGGTTGTGTTGTGATGATGGTGTCATGATGATGATAATGATGATGGTTGTGTTGTGATGATGGTGTCATGGTGATGATAATGATGATGGTTGTGTTGTGATGATGGTGTCATGTTGATGATAATGATGATGGTGTCATGGTGATGATAATGATGATGTCATGATGATGATGATGGCCAGTGAGACGAGTGGTGGATACGAGAAATTAAACATTGAAAAGTGCGCCTTATACATGGTTCTTTGCGGCACACTATGCTTGAGAAATTTGTTCTTTTCATTAAATTATCATTATTCTTAACATTATTAACGACAATCTTATCGGTATTTGCAATATTATTATTATTAACGAAACTATTATAATTATTTTAATTATTATTATTAATATTGCGGCGATTAGATGCACCTGGGCGTCGAAGATCTTGGCAGTGTGGCAGAGGTTGTCAGGCGAGCACAAGATGAAGCCTGGGGAGACGTCCTTCGGGATGGGATTCATGCCGATGAGATGTTACGATTGTGAGGGGTACAAGAAAAGATAATAAATAAATCATTTACAATTACGTTATACACGTCTATAATAATGCTCTATAATAATAATAATAATAATAATAATAATAATAATAATAATAATAATAATAATAATAATAATAACGGAAGAACAATAAGAATAATAGGAAGATAATAATAAATAAGCAAAATAATTATTATTATAATATGTAGGAAAGTCTCAAGGCATCTCGGCCAAGGCACCTCATCCTCGATATTCTTGAGCTTCAGTTTGACGTTCTCCCCTGCAAACGCCTCCTCCGTCTCGTCCTCGTCACTCCACATCTGCATCACCTCCACCGAGCACTAGCGCGTGAGGGTGTGTGTGTGTGTGTGTGTGTGTGTGTGTGTGTGTGTGTGTGTGTGTAGAGGGAGGAGGGGAGGTGAGGTGAACCTTAGAGGAGGTTGCAAATGGTTGGTACCATTGTGTGTGTGTGTGTGTATGGAGGCATCAAGAGAATGGCGAGATGAATGGTGAGAATGCGAAGATGAGGATTGGCAGGTGAAAAGCAAAGATGGATTATAATACTCCTAAATGAAAACAGCTGAAAAATCAAAGCAAGCCCTCCCAAAACACAAGACACTTTCATCCCTTTCCCTACGTTCCCCTTCCGAAAACTCCCAACTGTCCTTTCAACTCACCAACACACATGCCTCCCGAACCGTCCTACCAACCAACCCGATTAGGCATGATGGTGTAGACGGCACCTTTGGCGACCGAGCCTGACTCGATCTTGCCCGATACAATTGTGCCCATGTCCTTGTAGCGGTCAACGATCGGCAAGCGTAGAGGGCCGGTCGAGACCCTCGAGATGGGCAGCATACTGTCCAAGAAGCCGATCAACGGTGGCCCTGTGTACCAGGGACATAACTGTGTGATGGTGGAGGGGGGAGGGTTGAGTCGGTAAGAAACGATGTCGTGGTGGAAAAAAAATAGTGGGTGGGTGGATATTTGAGAATATGAATTGGTAGGTTTTGAGTGTCAAAACACACCACAATCACAACTACCGAGCCACACCACAACCACAACCAACCACTCCATCTCCAAACCACAACCAAGCACTCCATCTCCAAACCACAACCAAGCACGCAGCCCCAAGCAGCACCTGGGGATTGGTCTCTTTGAGGTTGGCACCAGTGAGTCCTGAACAGGGCAAGTAACTGAGGTCGGTTTTCGGATTGAAGCCACACTTCTTCAAGTACGGAGTCAGTTTGTCCTTGATCTCTTTGAACCTTTGGTGGTTGTAAGGGGTGTCTTTATCTCTCCCCTACATCACACTTTCCCATTTAAAACCTGTAATGCCTTACTTACTTATCTCACCCCACTCCCATCCGCCCCTTTAATACCTTTTCAGCTTCATAGTCCTCATCCACCCACCCACCTCCTCCATCAACCCCAAACCAGCCTTCTTTTTCCATCCACTAACCACCCACCCACTCATCAAGCAAACACCCCCCCCCCCCCCCACCCCAACCAACCATCCATCCCACCACAACCATCCAACACACCTCGCCTCATCCCAGTTGACGGTCGGGTCGTCCATCTTATTGACGAGGATGATCACGTGCCTGACCCCGGCGGTCTTCACCAGCATGGCGTGCTCTCTCGTCTGGCCGCCCCTCTCGAAGCCGGTCTCAAATTCGCCCTTCCGAGCCGATATCACCTGGTTTTTGGTGGTTCGGGTGCGATGGCGAAAGTGATGGTGTTGATGATATTGGTAGAGATGTTGGTTGCGGCTTTTAGCGATTTTAATTAGAATAAAATTGATAGAAGTGGAAGAAGAACACTCACCTCACGACCACTACCCCCTACCCCCACCAAAAATTCTCCCACCCCGAACACCCCCCCCACCCACCAAAAATTCTCCCACCCCGAACACCCCCACCCACCCACCAAACCCACCCACCAGGACAGCCAGGTCGGCCTGGGAGGCACCCCCGATCATGTTGGGCACGAAGCTCTTGTGGCCCGGGGCGTCGAGGATGGTGAAGTGCTTGTTCTCCGTCTCGAAATAGGCCCTGCCCACCTTTTCGTGGGGCAGGAGAGGGTTTGGAGGTGGTGGTGGTAGTGGGTTGAGAGGAGGGTATTGTAGGGGTTGTGTGAGTGTGGATTGGGAGATGGTGTTTTGTGATAGGAAGAGTTATATTCATTTATCCATTTAAATATCCATTCTTCCTTCCGCTCTTTCATCCATCCTTCTACTTTTCCCTCTTTACCTTCCATCCATCCACCCACCCACCTCAACAGTCTTTCCCTTGTCTCTCTCTTCCTGGTTTGTGTCCAAGGCCCATGATAAATACCTGAAAGTGATGATGATGATAGTATCAATATCATAACCATCATCATTATCATAAACAATAAAAGAATAGTAGTATTATGATTGCTAGTGACAATTAATATCAGCATCCTCAACACCATATCACCATCACCCTTTACACATTCTCTTCATCATCCTCAATTCCAGCATCACCTCATCATCATCACCCCTACCTCATTATCACCATCATTATCAACACCACCATCTCATCATCATAATCATCAACTCCCTCATCATCATCATCACCATTGCCCTCACCAGCTTTCTCTGTTCTTCTCTTTGGCTTCTTGCTGATACTTGAAGAGTGTTCGCTTATCCACCATGCCTGTCAGGTACCTGAGGCAGTGGTGATAATGATGGTAGTGGTGGTGATGATGATGGTGGTGGTAGTGATGTTGTTGGTGATAATGATGGTGATGTTGTTGGTGATGTTGTCGGTGATGATGATGGTGATGATGATGGTGATGATGATGATGGTGATGATGATGGTGATGATGATGGTGGTGGTGGTAGTGATTATGGTTTCAGGGACGATGAAAAGTAAGTAAATAAGTATAATAAAAATACGTTGGAATAAATGAATTTGATGATTAAACAGATGCCTGTGTGATAGTCACTGTGAGTAAACAAGAAAACTAAAAATAAAAAAATAAAACAATGATGATGATGATTATTATGATGATGATGATAGTGGTTATGATAATGATGGATACTCACATTATGTGACCTCCAATGGTAGACTTTCCAGCATCTGATATGCAATGAAGATGGGGGGATGATGATGATGATGATCATAATGATGATGACCAAATTAAAATTGAAAACAGAATGACCATTGATCCTCATTATTGAGTATTGTTGGCCATAATTGGTTTAATAATTAATTATAACAACTAATAATTAATTAATTATCCCTAATTGCTGACTCACCAACATGGCCGATGAAGATGATGTTCAAGTGGTCCTTTCTTGCCACATTGCTGACCACCTTTTGAATTAAAAATTCGAAATTACATAACTTGACCACTCATTAACAATAATAATAACGATAATAATAATTATTATTATAATCATCATCATCATCATCACCTTTGATTTCTTCTTGCTTATTTTGATGGCAGTAGCACCACCTCTTTCAGAATCATTATCATCACCACCCTCATCCATTGTCGAACTGTCTTCCTCTTCATCCTCTGAAGCTTTGTCAGACCAGTTTCCTGCATATGTTTGTGTGTGTGTATATGTTTGTGTGTGTGTGTGTGTCTGTTTGTGTGTGTGTGTATGTTTGTGTGTGTGTGTGTGTGTGTGTGTATGTTTGTGTGGAATAAGAGATGACACCTGATGGCTCTTCTTCCATTTTTTCTGAAGTTTCAGCTATTTCTTCTTTGTCTATGCCACCATCTGGAAAATGATTATTTAAGAAAAATATTCAAAACTTATTATTATTATTATTAAAACTTTCAAAACAGGATTCTTTAAGTTTTAAAATTAATTGAATTTTAATAATTTAGAGGAAATATGAATTAGTAGTTTAAAAATGTACTTTGCTGAGTGAGGGATTTGTCTATGATCTCAGCAGATGTTTCCGCTGGTTCTTCTGCAGCTTCTGTTTTCATAAAATGAAAAGATAACAAATTCAAAAACTTTCATTGAGATATATTCACACAAGTGTCATGCTTTGTTGTCAAGTGACAATTATCAAGTAAATCCAACTTTTTACATATAAAAAAATAGTGAAATATTAAAAAAAATACTTGGAAGGATAGATGTTTGAGGTTGATTTTCAATAGTTTGAGGAGGCTCTGTGAACGAACCAAAGTTTGGAACGAATTCTTTCGCAAACACGTTTTTGCCAGCCGAAAGAGAAGCTGCATTTTGTGAATCTATAGAACTGTTTGTGAGCTGCTCAGTTACCTCTTCAACTGCTTGTTTTTCCCAGCTATCTGGAGCCTCCATTGCGATAATTTAAACGATCCAATATGTAACGATAAAATAGAAAAATCTGTTAAGTTTGCCTAGTAGTGTGTTCCATGTATGGCTTGTATGAATAAAGTCTTTTAAATAATAATTCAAAAATCTCAATTTATTACTTTTTTGGAAGTTATAAAAATGATTTAATACATATTTTCATCTTGTTGAAATCGTCAAAATATTAGTTGTGAAAATTATTTTAAAAATAAAAGTAATAAAATTTAAAATTGTATTAATGATTATATAAATTGAAAATAAGTTGATGTTAAATAAAATAAATTAATGAAGTTTTGTTTTTAAATACACCTAAAGGTTTAAATGGATTTCATAAAAATACCTTTAATAATTGATCTAATTAATCAGTGTAATTCCTAAATTATTAAGTTATTGCATAAGAGAAATAAAATGACAACAATCAAGCATACACTCCAAAAAGAAATTTTCATACCGGACCAGGAAAGATTGATTTCCGTAGTGAATGTTTCAAAGGATGGAAAACGAAAGAAAACTTGTTTTCTATGTGCTGCTGGTAAATGCTTATCAATGCAGTATTAACTAAACAATTCTAGATTTTTCTAATTGGTTGATTCTTTTAGTTTTAGTTACAATTAATTTTAAATTTATCAGTAACCACGGATAAACCTGTTCAAGTAACTCTGTATAAGGTTTTCAAAATTTTGATTATTATATTTCATAATGCATTCTTCATTCTTTTTATATAAACCAAAGCACTTTCATAAAACAATCCCCACAACAATTTGCAACATTAACATGCACAAAACTATCATCTAAAAACTCTCAAATCCACAAACGCTATTTCAGGTGAAGAAATCAGAGAAAGGAGAGCATTACAAGAAGAAAGCTTCATGGCCGCTCAGACAGGTGAAACTCTTCGACGCCAAGTACAGTGACAAGGTGAGTGTGAAGAAGCATTATCCTTTCCATCATTACTTACACCAACATCATCATCATCATTATCACCATCATCATCATCATCCCTCCCCCCATAATCATCATCATCACCACAAGGATGTTTCGGAATTCTACTTGAGTATTGACAAGGTTTACAGATGGGAGGCACTCAGCGTTGCCGAGAAGAACGCCTTCATCCAGTCCTTGTGGAAGGTTTAAAAATAAATCTTGATGATTAATTGGAAATTTATTATAATAAGTTAATTGTTGAATTGTCTAGGTTTTTTTGGCGAATTAATTATAATGTGTGAATGGTTTAATAAATTATTTTCATTTTGTTATTTAAATTTAAATATTATTTATTCCTACAGTTGAGTCACATGTACCTCGTTCAAAAGCCTGACTTCATCAACATCAAGCCTGGACTGCTCGATGGTGAAGCATCTATCTATTAGTTCATCCTCCCATCCTTTTATCTATCTATCTATCTATCTATCTATCTATCTATCTATCTATCTATCTATCTATCTATCTATCTATCTATCTATCTATCTATCTATCTATCTATCTATCTATCTATCTATCTATCTATCTATCTATCTATCTATCTATCTATCTATCTATCTATCTATCTATCTATCTATCTATCTATCTATCTATCTATCTATCTATCTATCTATCTATCTATCTATCTATCTATCTATCTATCTATCTATCTATCTATCTATCTATCTATCTATCTATCTATCTATCTATCTATCTATCTATCTATCTATCTATCTATCTATCTATCTATCTATCTATCTATCTATCTATCTATCTATCTATCTATCTATCTATCTATCTATCTATCTATCTATCTATCTATCTATCTATCTATCTATCTATCTATCTATCTATCTATCTATCTATCTATCTATCTATCTATCTATCTATCTATCTATCTATCTATCTATCTATCTATCTATCTATCTATCTATCTATCTATCTATCTATCTATCTATCTATCTATCTATCTATCTATCTATCTATCTATCTATCTATCTATCTATCTATCTATCTATCTATCTATCTATCTATCTATCTATCTATCTATCTATCTATCTATCTATCTATCTATCTATCTATCTATCTATCTATCTATCTATCTATCTATCTATCTATCTATCTATTTATCAGTTAATCTTTCTATTCATCCATTCATCCATTTATTCATATATCCACCCATCCATCCATCCACCCATCAATTCATCCATCCATCCATCCACCTATCAATCCATCCATCCATCCATCCATCCATCCATCCATCCATCCATCCATCCATCCATCCATCCATCCATCCATCCATCCATCCACCACCACCAGACACGCAACTCTCCTACACCCAAGCGAACAGCGCCGACAATCAGAACCCGGGTAAAGAGACCACTGACCCCTCAAGCACCGCCCCGAATGGGGAGGGGGGTGGAGGGGAGGAGTGGAAGGGAGTGAGTGAAAAGGAGCAAGCGGACCTGGAATTCTTGATGTCGAATTGCGAATTCGCTATCAGCAATGCACAGGAATTCATGCAGCAACTGTCGAGAGATTTGTCCGTGCTGGATGGGGTGCGTGCGTGCGTGGTGGGGTGTGTGCGTGGTTGGGTAGTGGTGGGGTGCGTGTGTAGGTGCTGGTGGGATGGATTGGTGGGGTGCGTGTTCTGTGCGTGTTTTGTGTGGGACTGGAAGGGCATGATGTGTGGATGAGTGAAAGGGGATGACGGGCGGATGGATGGATGTGTTGTGTGGCAGGATGGGTGGATGATTGAATAAGGTTGGAAGGGGCATAGGCAGAGGAAGAGAGCAGATGGATGAGTCAAGAAAGGGGGAGGGCAGCAGAAGTGCATTTATCAAAAAAATATCATATACCCACCAACACGATCAGCCACACACCTTCCAACAAACCCACCCACCAGGCGAACATCCACTCTATAATGGCTAGCGAAGAGCAGGTGATAATAATAAAAATAATAATAATATTATTAATAATAATAATAATAATAACGACAAGAATAATAATAATAAAAGTAAATTAATAATAATAGTAAAAGGGAAGATCATTACTATGCATTCTCATTGAACACGTGGTCCCCACAGGTGATGACGTTGATGGAGTTGTTGGATGAGGGCATAGAGGAGGCGGAGAAGATTGAGAGAAAGTTGGATGAGTATGATGCTGTCTTGGAGGTGGCAGGGGGGAGGCTGGTTGGTTAGGTGGAGGGGGGAGGCTGGTTGGTTAGGTGGGGGGGGGGCTGGTTGGTTAGGTGGGGGGGGGGGGCTGGTTGGTTAGGTGTTGGTGGTCGAGGAGGGTTGGATGGTTATAGGGTGGGCTAGTTATATGGGGGTGAGGGTAGGGTTGGGTAAATGAGTGGGTCAGGACTGGTTGGTTGGTTATTGGGTCAGTTAGTGGGTAAGTAGATGTGGGATTGTTATCATATTAAAAACCTTTTTTTTTTCTCACCAACACCAACTTTTCACCACCAACCACCATCACCACCACCACCAATACTACCATCGCAACCACCTTCACTATCACAACCACCACCACGACCACTACTACCACAACTACCACAGGGCGTTAGGGACTCAATGGAGGCAATGAAGGATAAGGACGCTGTGATGACCATCAACAACAACAACAACCAAAAAATCCTCGCTGAACTGGATGGCATTGTGGTTGGTTTGCGTGTGGGGTAGATGGGCAGGGGGGAAGGTGGGGAGGGGGGTATCAATCAATTCAACCACCCTTCATCCTCAACCTACAATCAACCAACCGCTCAGAAAAGCCTTACTTTCAGCGAGGATCACGCCAAGGTTCTCGCTGAAGGTGACCTAACGTCGCCGAGGAGTGTCCGCCGATGCACGCTCGCCATGCAGACCCTCCTGCAGTGCCTCACCGCCCCCATCAGGCCTGGTGAGACGGTGTGGCTGTGGTGGTTGAGTTAAGGGGGAGTGTTTTTTAGTGAAGGGAGGAGTTTTGCGGTTGTGTACGGAAGGGGTGGAGGGTTTTTTGTTTGTGGTTTTGGTTGGTTTAAGGTGATGGTGGTCGTGCTGGTTCAGAAGGGGTTATCTTAATGAAAATGTATTACAACCATTTTTTCTGCTCACTCATCCAGACAGAGAAAAATGCAAATCATTCAACCCCACAGCCCTCCTCAAACTGCCGGCAGTGCGGGAACAACTCAAAGTTCTCAACAGCCACAAAGACTCGTTCACAAAACGTCTCTCACACTTTCTCAATAATATCTTCATACAACAGGTGTGTCTTCGTGTGTGTGTGTGTTTGTGTGTGTGTGTGTGTGTGTGTGTGTGTTTGTGTGTGTGTGTGTGTGTGTGTGTGTGTGTGTGTGTGTGTGTGTGTGTGTGTGTGTGTGTGTGTGTGTGTGTGCGTGTGGCTGTTCGTGCGTGCGTGCGTGCGTGCTTATAATTAAATGAATAATTTAAATTAAACATAAATTGTTTATGTGTATTTTTCTGCATCCTCCCCTCACTACCTCACACAACACAGGGCAATGAGGTGGGCAGCAGGGTGAGTGCGGCAAGCATCAACAGCCACAGCGACCTCAAACTGCCCCCTCACTCCTCCTCCTACCGCCTCATCACCTACTCCGAACTGATGGCCTGCCTCAAAGCCATCGACGCGTACATCTTCGAGAAGCTCAAGATGGTGATTGCGTGGTGTGGTGTGGCGCTTCTTTGGTGTCATTGTGGTGGGAGTGGTGGTGGTGGGAGTGGCTTTGGTGGTTTTGGTGTTTGGTATTGGAGCCGGATCATTCTCAATGTTCGACACACACACACACACACACACACACACACACACACACACACACACACACACACACACACACACACACACACACACACACACACACACACACACACACACACACACACACACACACACACACACACACACACACACACACACAAACACACAAAAACACACACACACAGGTCTACATCAGCAACTTGAACAAGTTATTCGAGCATCAACTGAAAGACTTCATTGCAGCGGCCAAACAGCTGCTAACCACGGTTTACCAATCTCCATCATCATCATCATCGCTGCTTCCTTCGAGAGGTTGCTTGTTGGGGGGGGGGAGAGGGAAGGGTTTGGGGGTTTTTGGGTGAACCATTATGAAACGTTTTTCCGATTTTGTAAGAAATGAACTCACTCCAACTGTCATTGTTTATTCTACTGCAACCATTAACGACATCATAATCAAGAATATCTCATCATCATCGTCATCACCAACATCACCATCGTTATCATCAGTTCTACCAACATCATTATCAACTCTACCACCACCATCATCATCATCACCACCACCTCCATCACCACCATCATCATCACCACCTCCATCACCATCATCATCATCACTTCCACCATCATCATCATCATCATCATCATCATCATCACACAGGCAGCCTTCTCACCACACCTGGCTCAGGTACCCTTCAAAGAAGATCCAATAACAGCATTGCTAGCATGAATCAACCAGCTGATGAGTCTAGGTGATGATGATGATGATGATGATGATGATGATGATGATGATGATGATGATGATGATGATGATGATGATGATGATGATGATGATGATGATGATAATGATGATGGTGCTGATGATGATGATAAGGATGATGATGATGATGGTGAGGAGGGTCATTGTGGTAGAGGGGGTAGCGTAGTTTTAGTTGTGGCAATGTTGGTAGTTTTTTGTAGAGATGTTGGGTTGAGTTTATATTGCTGATAATAATGATTTCGTGCATTTATTCAATTAACGCTTCTTATGTATTGTAAATTATTAATTATGTTTTTTTAAATAAGTATAAAATTTAATTTAACAAATAAAAAAAAAAATAATATTAATATTAATATCAATAATAAAAAATATTTAAAAAATAATATTAATATTTATATTTATATTAATAATAATAATAAATAGTAATTATTAAAAATAATAATTTTAATATTAATAATACTGAATAATAATATTAATATTAATAATAATAAATAAAAATATTAATATTAATAATAATAAATAAAAATATTAATATTAATAATAATAAATTATGAATAAATAAATAAATAAAATAATCATGTGAAGGTTGGCAACGAAGGGGCGTGGGAGCACGCAGTGTTTGGACCTGGTTGGGAATGAGAATGGAGAGGTGTTTGATCAGGTGGGTGGTGGTGAGGGGTGAGTGGGTGGTTGGAGGGGTTAATGGGTGGTTGTGAAGGGTGCTAGTGATGTTGAGTGGGTGGGTGGGTGGTGGTGAGGGTGAGAGTGGGTGGAAGAAGGGTGTGTGGCTGGAAGAGTGGGTGGGTGGTAGGGATGAGGGATGGGTGGCTGGGTGGTAGGTTTAACTACTCAATATTAATAGATACCCACTCAAGCCTAAGCCTGACCCTAAACCAACCCTATCCTTCACCCATCCACCCATCACCATCCTTTCCACCCCACCAGATATACGAACAGGTTCTCAGCGAACTGGAAGTGTGGTGTGCAGCCGAGCAAGATCTTTGCATCAAATTCTTCGATCTCGACTCATCCGACCCCAACACGAACGCCCCCGAATCTACAGTCGACTCGACCACCCCTCAGGAAGGAGATGGCTTGGAGAAAGATAAGAGGTTGAGTTTGGGGGCGTTGTGATACATAATGACCGGAACAATCATCAGCTTTTCAATGCTTTTTTCAATATTTCAAGTTTCCAAACCTCCATTACACACTCCATCACCCATTCCCCCTACTCCTTCCAAACCCTCCACCCACTCACCCCTCCATCACCTCCACCCTTCCCCGTCACAATAGGGCTCGGAAGAGTGCGGAGGTGGGCAAGTTGATGTCGGAGTTGTTTGGGAAGCTGGAGTTTGAACTGCAGTCTTTCCACACGTTTGCCTTCGCCTTCAACCACTAGTCAGAGACTTTTCATCGTAAATAAGAATAAATAAAATAAAAATTAATAATTATAATTTTATTATATTAAATACTACAACAATTACCACCACAAAACAACAACCACCACATTAGCACCACCACACAAATACTACCACAACGCAACTTAACCCCAACCACAAAATCTTTTCCACCACAAAAATCACCACACAACAACAATACCACACCACTACATCACACCCACAACATCTTTTTCACTTCAAAAATTACCACTCAACACGGCAACTACTACACTACACAACCAACATTTTTTCATTACTGCAACAACGAAACTACACCACAAGCACACAACCACAACACCACAACTACCCCATTACAACCACAACATCAACAACGCTAACACCAACAACACTACAACAACAACACCATAACACCAACAACAGCAACAACACCACAACACCAACAACACCAACAACTAC
The DNA here is from genome assembly GCA_943735955.1 of Piscicola geometra. Lineage (NCBI taxonomy): Eukaryota > Metazoa > Annelida > Clitellata > Hirudinida > Piscicolidae > Piscicola > Piscicola geometra. The sequence goes on along the minus strand of OX030965.1, from coordinate 4,650,199 downwards.
CACAACCACAACACCAACAACACCAATAACACCACAACACCAACACCACCAACAACACCAACACCACACCACAACACCAACAACACCAACACCACCACAGCTACAACTACCCCACCACAACAACCACAACACCAACAACACCACCACAACACCAACACCAACAACACCACCACAGCTACAACTACCCCACCACAACAACACCAACAACACCAACAACACCACAACAGCAACTCCCTATACATGCTGTTGAGGATCGGTGATCACGTCTTGTCGACGCAAGACACCGCATCGTTCATCAGCAAGACGTTCGCCGGCCAGTTGGTGCACGTGAAGAGGACTTTTGATACTTTTGTGGTGGGTGGAGAGGGGGGGGGTTGAGTGATTTGAGGGTGGTTATTGGGTGGGCTTGAGAGGGTTATGGGATGGTTTGGTGGGGCTTAATTGGTGAGTTGGTGTTTGCTTGGTTGGTGGTGGTGAGTAGTGGGTGGTTAATTAAAATTTGCAGTCATTAAGGGTGAAGTATTGAGAACTTATCCGAAGCATCTTCTCATCCACCATCCACCCATCTATCACTCATCCACTGCTTCACACATCTACTCACTGTTCCACCCGTCTACCCACTGTTCAACCCATCTTCCCACCCACTCATCTATTCACCTACTCATCTACCCACCCTCCCATCACCAACCCACCCATCACCCACCAACCCACCCATCACCCACTAACCCACCCAATTCCCACCAACCCATCTACCCACCAACCCATCACCCACCAACCCATCACCCACCAACCCATCACCCACAAACCCACCCACCAACCCACCCATCACCCACCAACCCACCCATCACCCACCAACCAACCCATCCACCAACCCACCCACCAATCCACCAACCCACCTACCCACTAACCCATCCACCCACCACTCACCCACCCACCACTCACCCACCCACCCACCACTCACCCACCCACCCACCACTAATCCACCCACCCACCACTCACCTACCCACCCACCACTCACCCACACACCCACCACTCACCCACCCACCCACCACTCACCCACCCACCCACCACTCACCCACCCACCCACCACTCACCCACCCACCCACCACTCACCCACCCACCCACCACTCACCCACCCACCAACCCACCACTCACCAACCCACCCACCAACCCACCCACCAACCCACCCACCCACCAACCCACCCACCCACCAACCCACCCACCAACCCACCCACCCACCCACACACCCACCATCCCACCAACCCACCCACCCATCCACCCACCCACCCATCCACCCACCCACCCACCCACCCACCAACCCACCCACCCACCAACCCACCCACCCACCAACCCACCCACCCACCAACCCACCCACCAACCCACCCACCAACCCACCCATCCACCAACCCATCCACCCACCAACCCATCCACCCACCCACCCACCAACCCACCCACCAACCCACCCATCCACCATCCCACCCATCACCCACCAACCCACCCACCCACCACTCACCCACCCACCCACCACTCACCCACCCACCCACCACTCACCCACCCACCCACCACTCACCCACCCACCAACCCACCACTCACCAACCCACCCACCAACCCACCCACCCACCAACCCACCCACCAACCCACCCACCAACCCACCCACCCACCCACCCACCCACACACCCACCATCCCACCAACCCATCCACCCACCCACCCACCCACCCACCAACTCACCCACCAACCCACCCACCAACCCACCCATCCACCAACCCATCCACCCACCCACCCACCCACCAACCCACCCACCAACCCACCCATCCACCATCCCACCCATCACCCACCAACTAGAGGTCGGACATGGACGATTTTTTGTTCCCGGTCCCGTCCCGTTCCCGAAATTTGTTTTCCCGTCCCGTCCCGTTCCCGATGGGACATCAGAATTTTGATTCCCGTCCCGTCCCGTTCCCGAAATTTTTTTCCCGTCCCGTCCCGTTCCCGATGAGACATCAGAATTTTGATTCCCGTCCCGTCCCGTTCCCGAATTTTTTTTCCCGTCCCGACCCGTTCCCGAAAGCTTTTTGTTTTTTTATTCATTTTCGCTGCCGTTTTTACTGGTCCCAAACTTGCTAGTTCTAAAATTTCTTGAAATTAATTATTTGAAAGTCAGAGAATATTTCTTTTAATGAAATAAAAAAACACGATTTAAAGTTCAATATTTATTGAAATGAAAGTATTGTTTTTGAGTTATTCAATCAAGTCTTTATTGCTTTTCACACGGGTTAAACCGTTAAGAGTTTCAGCTTTCAAATGAGATGATTTTGGGTCTGAAGTTAAACGACCACATATTGAAAAATTCTGTTAACAGCGAATATAACATGCAGATACACTAAACAAAATTTTGGCTACTTCTTGTACTATTTTAAAATTGCTCATTTTACTCCAATAAAATAAAACATCTTTATAATTTTCAATTTTTTTTGGGACGTAATTGTGAATATTTGTTGAATTCATCCTCTTCTGAATTTTTTTCTTTGTTCATTATTACTAATTCTTCAATAATGTTAGAAATATGTTTTTTAACAACATTCTTATTCTCTACAACTGCAAATATAAAATCATTCGTATAATTTGATAGTATAATAATTTTATTATAATTTTTACATTATAAAAACAAACATAATAGGTCTAAATAACCATCATTTGTTTTTTTTCTCAACGGCACTGCAGCTTGGTCTGGCTGTACAAAATAGAATTAAATTTTCTCTAATGAAAATCTTGGTATTTATTTCTTTTCTATCCCAAACCTTTTTCCTATTATTCTTTCATACTGGGGATGCAACAGACATGCTGTCATATGAATAAGATCAATGGGCATCTTTTCTTTTGTCGAAATGATCAACTGAGCAATCATTTGGAAATTAATCATTCAAATTCAAAGTATTAATTTATAAAATTAAAATAATATAACTGACCAGTTTGATTTCATCTGTAAAGTTTTCATCATCACCCATTTGTTCTAATCTCCCTAATCTTTGGACTCATCATAACAACTTCAAATGTAGTGTTGGAGATTTTGATATTGGCAATGGTGGCTTCGTTATACTTTTCCATTGCATTTAATACTTATTTTAAGTACGGAGTATCGATGAAATAAAGATTTCCATACTTAGAAGTTTGCTGAAAAATCATTGTTAAAGAATCCAATCCCAATAACTGTTATTCCCGTTTTTCCCGTTCCCGATTTACAAATTGATTCCCGTTCCCGTCTTTTCCCGTTCCCGTCTTTTCCCGTTCCCGTCTTTTCCCGTTCCCGATTTGAATGTTGATTCCCGTTCCCGTTCCCGTCCCGAAAACCTATTCCCGGTTCCCGACTTTTTCCGTCCCGAAATTAATTTTCATTCCCGTTCCCGCGGGAGTCCCGCGGGTACCCGGTCAGATCGGGTACCCGGTCCGACCTTTACCACCAACCCACCCACCCACCACTCACCTCCCAGAACGACCTCGTCAGGGGCATGCAAGAGTACAAAGTGCCCAAGAATTCCAGAACTGGAATCCTACCCTTTGTTCTCAAGTTTGAGGTCATTTATTTCTAGGTCACTATCATCATCATCATCATCGTCATCATCATCATCATCATCATCATCCTCATCATCATCATCATCCTCATCATCATCATCATCATCATCACCACCACAGGAGTTTGCCAAGGTGTCAGAGTGGGTGTTCAAGAACCAGCCACGGAGAAATGACCTTGACAGAGCCTACAACAACCTCATCTCTGTGCGTTCTTGTTGTTGTTTGTTTTTGTTGTTGTGTTTGTGGTTGTTGCTGCTGTTGTGGTTGTGGTTGTTGTTGTATTGTTGTGGCTGTTGCTTTTGTTGTGGTTGTTGCTAGTGTTATTGATGGCATTTAAAATATATTTTCAAAAACTATTATTTACTAATTTTAATCATCATCAGTACTCACACCAAAATCCTCAGCTTTATCATCATCGTCATCATTATCATCATCCGCATCATAATCATAATCATCACCATCACCATCACAGCACTTGTTTTTTGAGATAGGCAGGGTTGCAGAAGAGAGTCACAAGACGCCTTCAGAAGTTGTCCTCTTTGGTGATGATGATGATGACGATGAGGATGATTATGATGATGATGATGATGAGGATGATGATGATGATGATGATGATGATGATGATGATGATGATGATGATGAAGATGATGATGATGAGGATGATGATGATGATGGTGAAATATTTAGGACGCTATATAAATAAAAGCGTCAATTCTCCCCTGGCAGAGAACTACCACAAGGTGTTCGGCGTGTTGTCAGTCAACAAGGTGGCATGCTTGGAGGTGGGTGCTGATTGTGATTGCTTGTTTGTTTCACTATCATCATCATCACTACCACCACCACTATCATCATCATCATCATCACTACCACCATCATCATCATCATTATCATCATCATCATTATCATCATCATTGTCATCATCATTATCATCATCATTATCATCATCATTATCATCATCATCATCAACATCGTCATTACTATCTCTATCACCATTGTCATCATTGTTACCACTACCAACTTATCATCATCGTAATCACCATCAATAACCCCATCATCATTATCATCATCACCACACCCCCATCATCATCATCATCATCATCATCATCATCATCATCATCATCATCGCCACCACAGGAAAGTAGGAAGGAGGCGAAGCGTAGGTACACAGTGGGTTTGCAATTGTACACCAGCTCATGCCTAGGCCAGCCGCTGGAGAAAGTTCATGTGGGTGGGAGGGGTGGTGGGAGGGGTGGATGATGGGTGAGAGGGTCGGGTGGTGGTGTAAGGAGGGGGTGGTGAGAAGACTGGGTGGATGGGGATGATGGTAGTGAGAAGGGTGGATGGTGGGTGAGAAAGATGTGGATGATGGGTGGGGGAGGGTGGATGGTGGGATGGGTAGGTGTTGGGAGGACTAGGTGGTGGGAACGGTAGATGGTGAGAAAGGAAAAGCAAGTGGTAAAAAGGTTCGGTAGCGAGCACAAACACACCACAACGACCATCCCACCTTCTCCTCACAACACACCCTACTTCCCACAACTATGCACAAATTTTCCCACAACAAATCCCAACCATCCCCCACTCTTTCCCTCCACCCATCCTCTTCCCCAAAACCCCCCCCCCCCACCCATTCTCTCCCCCAAACCCCCACCCATCCTCTCCCCCAACCCCCCCCCCCCACCCACACAGCAATTCTTCCAAGGCATCGAGGCCAAGGTGGCCGCTGGCATACGCTTCGAAGACGTCGGCTTCCAGGTGCAGTTCAGTCGCCAGGAGTTGAAGAGGAACCTCAAGGAGTACCCTGGCAAGGAGGTTTGTGGGGGGGGAGAAGGGGAGAGGGATGGTTGGGTTTGTTTTGGTGGGGGGGGGAAGGTGAATTGATGGTTGGGTTTGTCTTGGTGGGGGGGGAGAGGGGTGGAGTGATGGTTGGTTTGTCTTGGTGGGGGGGGGGAAGATTGATGGGTTGGTTGGTTGGGTGAGACGTTGATGGTTGGGGTATGGTTGGAGGTGGGGTGATGCGAAGTTGGGTGGATGAGGGTGAAAGGTTTGGTGGTATTCTGGCAAGGAGATTGGATGGGAGGCTGGATGCTGGGTGGAGGTTGGATGGGAGGTTGGATGCTGGGTGGAGGTTGGATGGGAGGTTGTATGGTAGTGGGGTTGCTGTGGTATAGTGGAGTAATGAGGTTACTTTGGTGTGATTTCAGTTGCATTGTGGTTACTGTCGTTGGGGTTTGGTGGTGATTTAATACTTTACTCGTCGTGTTTTCAACCATCTACCCACCCACCCATGCACCCACCCACCCATGCACGCACCCACGCACGCACGCGCACACCTAGGTGAAGAAGGGCTTGGAGCAGTTGTATAAGAGGGTGGTTAAACATCTGTCGGAAAATACAGGACTTTTAGAGGTTGGTGCTGGCATTCGTTGGGCGTTTCGATGGTTAAGATGGGATGTGTTGTGGTTAATGAGTTTGGTTTGGTTGACGTGGTAGAGTGTGGTAGAGTGTGGTTGATGTGGTAGAGTGTGGTTGACGTGGTTTGGTGGCTGAGTTTCAGTGACCTCACCACCACTACTGACCACTTGTGCTTGCAGGTGGTGTGGTACTCGATGCAGGATGAATTCATAAAGCAGTACAAGAGCTACGACCAGATGATGAGCAGGTTTAATTCATGCCTTTCTATGTTTTCATCCATCTATCCATCCATCCATTCATCCATCCATCCATCCATCCATCCATTCATCCATCCATCCATCCATCCATCTATCCATCCACCCATCCATCCATCTATCCATCCATCCATCCATCCATCCATCCGTCCATTCATCCATCCATCCATCCATCCATCCATCCATCCACCCATCCATCCATCCATCCATCAATCAATCCATCCATCCGTCCATCCATCCATCCATCCATCCATCAATCCATCCATCCATCCATCCATCCATCCATCCATCCGTTCATCCATCCATCCATCCATCCACCCATCCATCTATCCATCCATCCATCCATCCATCCATCCATCCATCCATCCATCCGTCCATTCATCCATCCATCCATACATCCATCCATCCATCCATCCACCCATCTATCCATCCATCCATCAATCAATCCATCCATCCATCCGTCCATCCATCCATCCATCCATCCATCCATCCATCCATCAATCCATCCTTCCATCCATCCATCCATCCATCCATCCATCCATTCATCCATCTATTCATCCATCCATCCATCCATCCATCAGATGCTATCCAGGCTCCAACATCGCTTTCGAGTTTTCAATCGACGACATCCTATCCTACTTTTCAGAAATCGCCAGATCCCATTGAGATGGATGGAATGGGTCTGGGATAAAATGGGATGGGATGGGATGTGTTAGGATGTGGATGGAATGGGTTTTGGATTGAATGGGATGGGATGGGATTTGGGAGGAGTTAGGATGTAGAATGTAATGGGATGGGATGGGATGTGAGAGGAGTTAGGATGTAGAATGTAATGGGATGATTAGCACGTGGGATGGGATGGAGTGTGGAACGAGATGTGTTATAAAATAAGATGAGATATGGGTTGAGATGAGAGGGTGGATGATCAGAGGTTGGATTGGTTTGCATACGAAAAAGGTACAAATAAAATAGGTTTGAATGTCTAATGGGATATTGTTGAATCAGGTAAGGTGTTGACTATAATGAGTTGGTTAATTGACAGATTTTTGACTTATTATAATTATCTGTAACTATTTAAACTTCTATTTACTTTACATGTATCTATATTGTAAATTATTTATATAAGTTAAAAACTGGATAAGCTGTTACACGTATTTCGAATTGTATTTTTATAAAGTGATTAAGATATTTTTGAGATTAGTAATTTATTTAATTAGTAACATAATAACACAAATATCTATTTATAACGTGATTATTTTTATTTATTTATTCATTTTTTCACTTTATTATTTCACGATATTATGACTAATTGACTGATTATTTATTTTTAATTAATTCTAAACATATTTTTCATACTATTTATTTCAACCTTTAATAGCCACCACACCATAACTACAGTCATCTCTCCATTCACACATCTCTTTAAACAACTTTTTATACCGCTAATTAGTATTCTATATTTAGCCTCCTTCGTTTTTGAAAATTTCATTTCCCGTTTGTTACACCATTTCTCTGTTCATTTATTACATTATCTGCTTGCAATGACAAGTATTATCAAAGTGATGTAAACCCAAGCCGACATGAAGACCCTTTGTTAACTTTCCTTCTTTCTCTTCCCTTCCTTCCCCCCCCCCCTCCCTTCTCTTCCTTCCCTTCCCTTCCCCTCCTCTCCCTTCCCTTCTCTTCCTTCCCTTCCCCTCCTCTCCCTTCCTTATCTTCCTTCTCTCCCTTCCTCCTCTTCCTTCTCTTCCCTCCCTTCCCTTCCTTCTCTTCCCTTCCTTTTCCTTATTTCTTTTCTTTCCCTCCTCTTAGAAACATTTTCATCTGATTCAATAAGTTTTTTATTTGACATTATTCCATTGCCTCGCACAACTTTCTATTCATTTGCATGTGCGTGAATGCTTGCTTGCTTGGTGTGTGTGATGTGGATGTGATGTGGATGTGATGTGGATGTGATGTGGATGGGATGTGGATGTGATGTGGATGTGATGTGGATGTGATGTGGATGTGATGTGGATGTGATGTGGATGTGATGTGGATGTGATGTGGATGTGATGTGGATGTGTTTGAGAAATTAATCATGTCGATGAATAAAATAAAATAAATCCTAAACCTTAAATTATAGAATCTAAAAAATAGTTGGTTCAAAAATTATTAGTTTCAATTTTTAAAAATATTTATAAAACGCGTCAATAACTTTATAAAAACCCCAAAACTGCTTAAAAAAGTTTGCTATAATGTGGAGTCACGGGAAAAAGGATGACGATGATGATGACGATGATGACGATGATGACGATGATGACGACGATGATGAGAATATTTCGACAAAAGGAAACCCCTCAATTTGTTTTCATTTTTTATGTAAAAAAACTCTAAAAGAGCCAACATGCCAGCTCGGTTGTCATGCCAACCATTAATCATCGTCATCAGGGCCATCGATACGTCTGCATAATGCAAGTGCTGAATGCTTTATTTGATTTTCGGCTAATTATTAGTTTTTTCCATTTTTTCTATTTTTTGGGAATTTTAGAATTACTAAATTCCAATTACCGGATTGCCACTAAATACACCAAGACTTCATACTGCACCAAATCATTTTCATTTTTAACCAACACACCTAGTATGCAACCCCCCCCCCCCCCACAATACATATGCATTGCTACCCTCACGCCACGCCCCCTACGCTCTAAAATCACGTGCAGCCACTCTATTATTCAGATTACTTGACGCTTTCTCCAGGGGCACTCATTCAAAATCACTTAATTATGCATATGCGTAATTAGATATGCATTTATTCATCATTCATTAAGATTGCATATATGCATGAATAATAGAGAATGCATATCGGGAACGTATAAAAGAAAACCTGAAAGGCCTTGCTTTACTTTACATAAGGAAAGTGAATGCGATATGATAATAGTGATGATGATGATAATGATGATAGTGATGACGATGATAATGATGATAGTGATGATGATACTTTTTGAATAATGATGATACCTTTTAAATAATGATGATGATAGTGGTGATGAAGATTGGGATGAGGATGAACGAATAGGAAACTTGTTAACTAGCTTGCTGCTAGAAGTGCTACTCTTGGTTTTAATATAAATCATGAAATAAAAATATTAAAAATCTTTTAGTCAACGATTTCTTTTTAAAAGTTGTAGGAAAACTATCAGAAATGAAGTTTTTAAAAAACTTTTATGATTATAAAAATGATAAGAAAAGTGACGATAATAATATTAATATTTTAAAAAATTAAAAAGTAAAATTTTAAAACATAAAATACAATGGATAATAGCAATAAAGGAAAAACAACTTTAATGCAATTGGGTCCATCATAGGTAACAACAATAAAAGCCACAAAAATAGGAATATCGACCACAGCAGCAACAACAACAACGATTACAACAGCAGCAACAAAAAGTCTGAGAACAAAATGTCTAACAAACAAAAACCAAATTCTTCATTTAACAACAAGTTCACAATCAACAACGGCAACAACAACAAAAGTTACAAAAACACCAACAACAGCAATAACAACAACAGCAACACCAGCAACAACAACAAAAGTTTCAACAACACCAACAACACCACAACAATTCGCATAGATACAACAAAGGCTAGATCGTCTCACGAAGTGTTGAGTAAGTGTGTGCGAGACCTGGGATGGAAGGAGGTGTGTGTTGTTGTTGAGTGTTTTGATGCCTTCTTGTGTGTTGTTGATGTGGTGTTTTGTGTTTTTTGAGATTCAGATGTCTTGTTGTGTGCTGCTAATGTGGTGTTGATGTGTTGTTTTAATTGTTTGTATTGTAGCAATTATTAGCCAATGACGACCTCTACAACACTCAGTACCGCAATGACAAGCCTCAACAAAGCTACAACTACCACACAAAAAAGTACAACAACAGTAACAAGCTCAACAGAAATTACAACAATAATGGCATATCTGAAGATGATGATGACGACGAGGATGTTTGTGACATCTACTGGAACTCAGTACATTTCTCTGAAGCATCCATTTTCAACCCTCCCCCTCATCCTTCCCTTCATCTTCCACCACTCCTTCATTCTTGCAACTCATCCAAATCCTCTTTTTCTTCTTCCGCCACCACCATTCTTCCTTCCTCTCTTCCCATCACCAGCGGCAGTATCCTCATCAACAAGTTTCCAGGTATGGTAGAGGTACTGAGAAAAGTGCATTTATCGAAATCTCTCTTGAATATGCGCGCCATCTTCCCACGTGATTATGACTTTTTCCCGCCAACTTTCCATCTGCCCAATCAGCTTTCAGAATTCAAAAAGGCTACTTATTCAAACTCCAAGAAACGACCCGTAACCAAAAGTGCTAGATGTGCTGATAGTAAGAACAATAGAGTATCATCATCATCAGCAGTTACTCAAGCTTCATCATCATCATCAACACCATCATCATCATCAGCATCATCATCAACACCTTCATCATCAACACCATCATCATCAACACCATCATCATCAACACCATTATCATCAACACCATCATCATCATCAGCATCATCAGCACCATCATCATCATCAATGCTTAAAATAAAACGTCATGATGATAATGATGACACCAATGATGCAAGTGGGAGGGGCTCTAAGGTTTACATAGTGAAGCCGGATGAAGGGTCGCAAGGTGAAGGCATTTATCTAATACAGGTGGGTGGGTGGTGAACAGGTGGGTGAAGGCATTTATCCTATACAGGTGGGTGGGTGTTGAAAAGGTGGGTGGGTGGTGAACAGGTGGGTGATTGGGTGATATAATACAGGTGGGTGGGTGGTGAACAGATGGGTGATTGGGTGATATAATACAGGTGAGTGGTTGAAGGATATACAGGTGAGTAATTGGTATACAGGTGGGTGGGTGGGTGATAAACAAGTAAATGAGTGAGCAAAACAGAGATAAGTAAGCTGTTGTTCTAATTACTATAGGTGGTTGGAAAATGGTTCAAGTGGTTATTGGATAAGATTGGATAAGTCAGCATAATACAATCGGGCAAATGAGAAAACAAACATCACCCCCTGCCGCTTTCTTCCTTTCCACCCAGAGTGCTGACGAATACGTGGTATCACGTGACAAGAAGCACGTGGTGCAAGAGTACATTCAGGAGCCGCTGTTGCTGGATGACCTCAAGTTTGACCTTCGTGTCTACGTCGTACTAAGGTCACTGTGCCCGCTCGAGGTGTATGTGTGCAAGGTGGGTGTGTGCAAGGTGGGTGTGTGCTGGGGTGTGCAAGGTGGGTGTGTGCTGTGGTGTGTGCTGTGGTGGGTGCTGTGCTGGGTGCTGTGGTGGGTGCTGTGCTGTGCTGGGTGCTGTGGTGGGTGAGTGCTGTGCTGAGCTGTGCTGTGGTGTGCTGGGTGCTGTGGTTGGTGCTGTGCTGTGCTGAGCTGTGCTGTGGTGGGTGCTGTGCTGTGGCGCTTCTTTTTTTAATAATTTAATAATTTTTTATTTATTCTTCTTCAGCGGTGTATGTTGAGGTGTGTGGTTTGGTGTGAGCTGGGGGAATAATGATGACGATTATAAAGAAAAAAGTCACAAAAAATAATCGACATTGTTTTATGTAAAAACAGTTGAAAACTCCGAACCAAAAACCACAAAAAAGTTTTATTCTACAAACCTTCACCTATCTTTTCCTCATTTTGTCTCCAGGACGGCCTAGCCAGATTTTGCACCCACCCCTACCAGCCACCCACCCGCCACAACATCCACCACCGTTTCATGCATCTGACCAATTATTCACTGAATTGCAAAAACAAGCGTTATCTCCACACCGAATCGAGCTTGGATGGATCGAAGAGAAGTCTTAGTATGGTGGGTGGGTAGATGGGTAGGTGAGTGGGTAGGTAGGTGGGTCGGTTGGTCAGTAGGTGGGTCGGTAGATGGGTTAAGGTCAGGGTTAGGGTTAGGGCGCATGAATGCTATCACACAGAGCCCTCCAAACCTCCCAAAGGTTCTCAAACAGCTTTCCCTGAGGGGCCATGACACTCACGCCATCATGCAAGCCATCAAGCACCTCGTCATCAAAACACTGGTCGCCATCTTGCCAGATTTAAAAGTGAACTTCCATATTGCGAAGAGGGAGAGAGCAATGGTTTCGTGTTTCCAGGTGTGTTGTTGTTGTTTTTGATAGTGATGATGATATTAGTCGTTTGACAGGTTGTTGTATTTGATAAAAGTATAGTTTTGGCTTTGTTAGATATTTTTAGTTGAGCTTTTAACCTTTTTTTTGGAACTGACTTCACAACAACAACAAAATCATTCTCATTCTCGTCATCAGCATCACCATCAAAAACACCACCATCACCATCACCATCATCATCATCATCATCATCATCACCATCATCACCATCATCATCATCACCATCACCAACATCATCAACAACAAAAACAAAACAGATCTTGGGTTTCGACGTTCTACTGACGAAGGATGGCAAGGCAGTTCTTCTCGAGGTGAACTCGAACCCATCTCTGCGAACCGACTTTGAAATGGTTGAGTGGATGGCAGGGTGGAAGGATGGATGGCAAAGAAGTGTAAAAGAAACCTCTTTTATTTACGCCACTTTTTGTAATACTTTTTATTTAACAGTATAATTTAAACGATTAAATAAAAATTATTTCAAAAGTTGGCGTAAACCCAACGCGATTCAAAAACTCTTTAGTATCAGTACCACTTCCTTCATCGTTCAGGAAGAATGCGGGGATGTGGTCGGCAGTCCGGTGGACGAGTGGGTGAAACGCTCGTTGGTAACGGACGCCTTGTTGGTTTGTGCGCCTAAGCAAAGGTGGTTGGGTGGGAAGGAGATTTGGGTAATTGAACGAGGGAAGCGTGAAAAACATCGGTGGCTTGCATGATGGTTTCATAAGAGATCAGTTCAATGTAGCGATGTTCTGTATGGCCTATAAAGTGTCTATAGGAAGGTAGTCTTAGTGTTTAGATAAATTTCACTTTATTTTAATTTTTCATATTTTTTTCTAGGCTCAGCAGGTCAAGTGAGGTACACTCCTTCCAAGTGCCACAGCACGCTGGATACAACAGCCTGGAGCTTGTCTATCCTGTCAACAAGAAACCAGACTCAACCGATGGAGGGAGGAGAGAACGCGAATTAGAATTACATGATGGAAGGGAAAGTAAATTCGATTTAGAATCAAATGATGAAAACTCATTGAACCTTGACGGGGGCAGCAAAGAGGTGAACATCAATGCAGACCCGTACCAAAGACTCATGGTAGTGGGCAGGGTGAGTGACCTGTTTATCGAGGGCCTGGGTGCTGCTAACCACCACATCGACTCTGTCGCCTTCAAGTCCTTTTGCAGGTGTGGTGAAATGGGAAAGTGTTGGATCAGCGTCATTATCGTTGTCATCGTCATCACCACCACCACCACCATCATCATCATCATCATCATCATCATCATCATCATCATCATCATCATCATCATCATCATCATCATCATCATCATCATCATCATCATCATCATCATCATCATCATCATCATCATCATCATCATCATCATCATCATCATCATCATCATCATCATCATCATCATCATAATCATCATCATCCTCATCATCATCATCATCGTCGTCTTCTCCTTGACAGACGTTGCAGACTGACTTGCAGACGAGTTTCAGGCGCCATGTTGGATCTAATGTACATTGAAGTCATGAGGCAGAAAAAGATAAACAACAATAATAATAATAATATAAATATAAATAATCATAGTAATAATCATTATCATAAAAGCAATTTTAATGAAAGGGGGGGAAATTTAACGAATAAAGAACCTGATAAATCAATTGGTTTAGATTTTTTAACAATTATTTTTTTACAATTATTATTATTTTTGAAAATAGAAATAATAAAAAATTATATTATAATTATTATTTTTAAAATTATATTTAAATTATTATTTTTATTAAATTAAGAAATTAAACTTATTGATACTAAAATTATTGTTACTAATATAATCATCTCCATCACGGACAGGTCTCAACGTACAAGACTTCTTGTGCCTCCTGATAATGATCGCGAAGAAGAAGTACCCCAGTCACAGCAATGATAAAAATATTGATGATATAATAATAAATAATAATAATAATAATAATAATAGTAATAATAATAAAATAAGTAAAACTACTACTGCTTCTAACAACAGTACTAGTAATAAAGTACGTCACCTCAAAAGACATCAATCAGAAAAACTGTTCAAGAAGTATAATCAAGGTAGTGATCATGATGATTTTCATGATAAAGGTGATAATAATGATGATGATGATAATAATACTAATAATAGTTTTGGTGATGATTGTAGTAGTGATAATACAATAGAGAGGTTTGAAAGGCTGCTAGATCATTGCGAGTTTCAAATGGATTGGAGGGTTGGAGATGAGGTTGTTCAGAAAACATGATAATGATGAGATGGTGATAAGATGGTGATAAGGATGATGATAATGATAAGATGATGATAATGATGAGATGATGATAATGATGAGATGATGATAATGATGAGATGATGATAATGATGAGATGATGATAATGATGAGATGATGATAATGATGAGATGATGATAATGATGAGATGGTGATAAGGATGATGAAAATGATAATAAGGGTAATAATGATATTCAGTATGTTCTATTTCTATTTTTATAACTTTCTCTAATTCCAAATGAAGCCTACCGAACTTTTGAAATGCCTCAATAACTTGAAGTTTATTCGCTCCAATGAGCCGGATTCATTTGAAAGCTAAAATAGATTTCGAGAATATTCTTTCAAGTGACTCATTTGTTTTTGTTAGTTTTTCACTCGCTTTGAGTCAACATGAGACGTCTTGAGGCGGTGAAGAAAAAAATGAATATCTCACGACACCTCACAATGGGTGTCCTGTGTGTCATGCTGAGTGCTTTCTGAGTAATGCCATAATGGCAATAAGAAACCAATAAACGCACAGTGAATATCACAAAAGATATAAAAAATTCCTTTTCATTACTTGGTATTTATAAGCCTTGACTTACAGACTCAGAATAGAAGTTTCTCAGGTAAGGAATGCTGCTTACTAGCACTGCTGCTACGCCTTAGTTGCCGAAGGGTATATAAGGAAAAGAGAGGAGAAGACAGAATCATTCTACTGAAGAACTCGTCTTACTTCCTAGAAACTTTTAGAATATTCTGAAACTTCAATTTTCCTAAAGTATCCAAAGATGTCCATCAAAGTTGCCATCAGCTTCCTTCTGTTTGTGGTCTTCTTGGCTGGGCCTGGCGTGAGTTTTTCCAGCACTTTCCAAACTTTTTATAATGATCTTTTTATTCAATAAGTTTATTAATACATTAATAAATGTATTTTAATTGTTCTTCAACATACATCTACTCTATCACGCAGGGCGTGTCAGAAGGCCACAGAGGAAGGAAAGGTCAAATGGTCTTCCCTCCCCCACAAATCGTCGACTTCCTTTCCTGTTTCTTCAACTCTACAACCTTTCCTCAGGGTTTCAGTTGGAACAGTACTGATGCCATTGTGGAACTCTTTTCCTCTTGGAACGCCACCACGTTCCCATGCAGAAGAGGCTTTTGTGAGAACAAAGGCGGCTACTCAGGCTGATTCTAGGACCACTGTTCTTTAACGCCAAGCTGTGAAATCTCATAGCTTGCAGAACATTGATGAGAGATATTTTTAAAGACTTTTATTGAAAATTGAATCTATTTGGCTGCAAATTTGACAATTACTTTCGTATTTTGATTTTAAAATGAATTAATTTTAATCGCAACTTGAGCTTTACCCAACGATGGATTTTTCCTAATAAACAGCATTTCAAACATTCATTTAGTTTCTTATTCTATTGTATGAAGACGCTTTAGACTGGGCCGTTGCGTTTCAAAAGATGAAAAGTCTCGTTCAACCACATTGCTGCTGTTGTTCTAGCACATTGGCTGGTTCCTTGGTGACATCAGCAGGTTTTGAACCCTCATTTTAAAAAGTATTAAAATTTAAAATTTTCTAACTTTTCCAAATTATAAACCTGGTTAAAATGTACACGTATCTATCATCGTCTTCCTTCAATTGACGCCAAGCCAACTATCCACAAATGACTAAAGTGTTTACTCGTTTTTGAAGCCAACCACTGACGAAACTTTTATGTTTGTTTTATCGTCGTTGCATCGAAAAGGTAAAATTGACTTGGCATATGCTTCAAGAGAATCTACCATAAACAATGCAAGGAAATGCGCTCTATTGTCTTGTGGAGCTTCGATTAAAACCTTCAATTATTTGAAGTGCTTCAATTGTGGCGTGTGCTGGGCAGATCATTGTTTCTCGTAATAATAACTATTCAGCAAATTACACCGCAGCCATTCACCCGAAATGTTGGCGCTTACAAAGCTTCTATTGACCTCAACCCGGTTGTTTAAATTTAATATGCAACAGGTACGCGAAAGGTGGATGGTGGTGCATGTGGTGGATGTGGAGTTAAGGAGTGAATGTCTCTTACAGTCACAATTGAAACGTTTACAAGAGCAATTCAACATGGCGCAGCATTTTGAAATAACGATTTTATTAGCTAGAATGAAAGACAATTATTTAAAGTTGTTTCGTAAATATTCAAGCAAGTAGCTTTCTTTGAATATTCAAAAGTTTTAAGCAGGAAATAGACTGGAATAGTAAAAAAGCCATCATCCTCTTCATCATCTCTTCATCAGTTCAAACATCATCTCCTTCATTTAATCAAAATTTATCATATTCATCTTGATCACCATCCTAGTAATTGTTCGGTGAATCAGCATCATTGGTGTTGTCTCTAGTTTTCACTACCACCTCACACAAACACAGCTCCTTAGAATCGCCTGCCTGCAGAATCACCGTTCTGAAGATGTGTGTGTGTGCGTGTGTGTGTGTGTGCGTGTGTGTGTGTATGTGTGTGTTTGTGTGTGTGTCTTTCATATAATAATTACTTATAATTATTACTCATTAAATAAGTGTTTCAAATTAAAACTGAAACTACCTTCCCAACAAAGATTCCACACAAGTGATCGTAAACCACTCTCCAGCAATTGGCGTTTCTTGGTATGAACCACAAAAATCAAAGTTGCCTTTCTTCTTCTCCATTTCAATCCACATCTTCATGCTCACTCCAGCCACAATTCCAAAGTATTTGCGTACTAAATCATGATGTGGAAAATAATACTTGAATATCAATTAAATACAAGTTTACAATTTAAAAACATATTAAAACTTCTGGTTAATTCTATTTATTCAACTAACTAGCTATTTACTTTCAATATTTCAGAAAAAAAATCCAATCCACTCTTACGCACCAAAATCCGCTTCCTTACGGGTGAGAACCGAAACAGAAACAACGTTCAGTGCCAATGCAAGGTCGACAGAGAACCAGTTTGGTTCCAGGGGTTCATTAATGGCGCAGTTATCGAAATAGCCATTAGTGTTCAAAACACCGTCCACAGCAATCCAGGGCATTCTGAGGAGAGATGACTTGCTCATGCAAGTCCGCTTCGAAATAGCTGCGTTGTCGCTGAGAGTCACGTTTCCAGATCCAGCTATGGTGGGAGTAGTTGTAGAGGATTAGGTTGATGTGGTGGTTAATTTAATTTAGAAATTGTTTTTAATAAATATTTTAGTTTTAGTTTTGAACGATTTGTGCTTTTGTTGAACTTTATCTTTAAGGATTTAACTTACATTGAAGCTCTTCTTTACTTGGTACCATCTGGAAAAATTAAATTTTGAAAATTAAAAATGTATAATTTAAGAATTTTATCTATTCAACGAAATTATCAACATTCTTTCACGAACAATTAACCAAAGTGATTCAATTAGCCATTTAACTTTCTAATAAACGCAAAAAAAATGTTTACATTTTAAAATTTAATTCATTAAATATACATATTAACTTTCTAATAAACGCAAAAAAAATGTTTACATTTTAAAATTTAATTCATTAAATATACATATTAACTTTCTAATAAACGCAAAAAAAATGTTTACATTTTAAAATTTAATTCATTAAATATACATATTATTATGGAATGAAAACTAACTTCCCAGGTCTGACAGTTATTCGCCTCCAACAACTTGTACGGGTGTTTATAGTGAATGGAACAAATATACGCTTTCAATAGGCTGAAACTGACGCAGTTGGCATCCCTTTGGCACATATAGGCACACATAGTGACATAATAGGGTTCGTGTGCAGAATTTTCATAGTTAAGCTCAATACTTTCAACGAATACCTGGTTCGTCACCAGACTCATGGTGTGTTCTTCTGTTAAAACTAGCAGCGTCTTGAAAACGATTTTATTTTCGTCTTGGAGTCTAGCTTTCACTATTTTGTATACTTTAGGAGCAATATCCATGGGGCAGACAACTTTTCCGTCACAAGAAAACACCCTTTGGAAGCTTTTCGCTTTACAAAATAGTTCATTCATTGCCAGGAAAAGCATGATAAAGGAAATTATTATAGGTTTACGGGGAAGAAAACTCATTTTTAATTGTTGAAAAAGCATCTGAGTGATTGTTTTAATAGGTTTGTTCTTTATATATATTACATATATGCTCCGAACCGTGTGGGAATGCGACCAATTTAAGAATGATACTGCACAAATAACCCTATAATCAAATCTTAATTTTTTAAAGAATCTAAAACTTAAATCTTAATCTATTGTAATATGAAATGCGCAATTTTTAATAGGAAAAAAAGTAATAATTCTTTGATATTTTAATATATAGTTTCCAATGATGGGCAGTAGTTAACTACTTAGAAGTTAACTACGTAGTAAAACTACTCAAAAGTAGTTAAGGCAAAAAGTTTAACTACTCAAAAGTAGTCAGTAGTTAGAGAGTAGTTTAACTACTCAAAAGTAGTTAACTACTCAAAGTAGTTTAACTACTCAAAAGTAGTTAACTACTCAAAGTAGTTTAACTACTCAAAAGTAGTTAACTACTCAAAGTAGTTTAACTACTCAAAAGTAGTTAAAAGATAATTTTGTCTACAAAAAATCCACATTTATAAACATCAGTTTCCTTTGTGACAGAAAGCAATGATACTGACACTACTGTTGACAGCAGCATAGAAGAAGAAATTCATAATTATCTTTCTAGTGCTGACACTGAACTAAAAGTTCTATTTAAATTTCCTCGACTGTGTAATGCCTTTCTGAAATTTAATGCATCCTTGCCCAGTAGTGCTGCAGTCGAAAGGTTGTTCAGTGCTGCTAGACAAATTCTGGTTCCAAGGCGTTGTAAACTTTCTGACAGCATGTTTGAAAAACTTGTCTTCTTAAGGCAAGTAACCAAAGCTGAGAGCGTTATTAAAGAGTAACGCTATAGTGTAAAACTCATAAAACTCTCTTTTATTTGTCTTTGTGTTATAAAACTCTAAAAACTGTTTAAACTGGCCATTTTATTGTGATCACTCTGAGTTTTAAAGATATTATGAATATTTGTACAACTTTGCGCTCTTGAATTTGAAGAAAGAGCGCTATAGAAATATATTTGATTGATTGATTGAACTTAATTATCCTACCCAGTACATGGTACTTGAATACCACCAGCAATTGAGCAGTAAATACATATATGTTCTGATATCAAGAAAATTACACAGTGTTATTAGTGACAATTATATTTGTCTCTGTCTTACCTATGAAGACTAGAGGTCGGACCGGGTACCCGATCCGACCGGGTACCCGCGGGTACCTGCGGGACTCCCGCGGGAACGGGAATGAAAATTAGTTTCGGGACGGGAAAAGTCGGGAATCGGGAAGAGGTTTTCGGGACGGGAACGGGAATCAATATTCAAATCGGGAACGGGAAAAATCGGGAACGGGGATCAACTTTTAAATCGGAAACGGGAAAAACGGGAATAAAAGATATTGGGAGTGGATTTTTCAACAATTATACTTCAGCAGACTCCTAAGTATGGAAATCTCTATTTCATCGATACTCCGTACTTAAAATAAGTATTAAATGCAATAGAAATGTATAACGAAGTCACCATTGCGTTGTCAATGTCAAAATCTCTAACATTACATTTGAAGTTGTTATGGCGAGTCCAAATATTAAAGAAATTAGAACAAATGGGTTATGATGAAAACTTGTCAGATAAAATCCAACTGGTCAGTTATATTATTTTAATTTTATAAATTCATACTTTGAATTAGAATTATTAATTTCCAGTTGAATGCTCAGTTGATCATTTTGACAAAAAAAGATGCCTATTAATAATAATAATTACGAGCATTATTATAGTGGCGTATAACCCGAACGGGCTTCCAGGCCACTTAGGCTGCATATTATCACATGCGCCTTTGGGTTACTAGGGCATTGGTTGCACTTGAACCTAAGACCTTTCCTTATTGGTCAAGCCGAGAGTCGTTGCCGACTTAGCTACCCGTTCATTCACTCAGCTACCCGTTCACCCATTGATCTTATTCATATGGCAGCATGTCTGTTGCATCCCCCAGTATAAAAAAATAATATTTAAAAAGTTTGGGATAGAAAAAAAATAAATAGCAAGACTTTCATTAGAGAAAATTTAATTCCATTTTGTACAGCCAGACCAAGCTCCAGTGACGTTGAGAAAAAAAACAAATGAGGGTTATTTATACCCTATATGTTAGTTTTTATAACATAAAAATTAAAATAAAATTTTTTACTATCAAATTATACGAATGATTTTATTTCTGCAGTTGTGGAGAATAAGAATGTTGTCAAAAAACATATTTCTAACATTATTGAGAAATTAATTATAATGAACGAGTTAAAAGCTTCAGAAGAGGATGAATTGTACAAATATTCACAATTACGTCCCACCAAAATTTAAGATTATAAAGATGTTAAATCTATTGGAGTAAAAAAATTCCAATACTACTAGAAGAAGCCAAAATTTTGTTTAGTATACCTGCAAGTTCTATTCCCTGTGAACGGAATTTGTCAACATGTGGTCGTTTAATTTCAGACCCAAGATCACCTAATTTGAAAGTTAAAACTTTTGACGGTTTAACCTGTGTTAAAAGCAATAAAGACTTGATTGAATTACTCAAAAACAATGACTAACTTCAATACTTTCATTTCAATAATAATTTGAAATTTAAATCGTGTTTTTTTAATTTTGTTAAAAGAAATATTTTCTGACTTTCAAATAATGAACTTTAAGAAATTTTAGGACTAGCAAGTTTAGGACCGGTGAAAACGGCAGCAAAAATAAATAAATAAACAAAATTTTTGTTGTTGAAATGGGTCGAGACCGGGTCAAAAAGTTTCGGAAAAGGGTCGGGACCGGGAATCGAGTTGCGGGAACGGGACGGGACGGGAATCAAAATTCTGATGGTCCATCGGGAACGGGACGGGACGGGAAAAATAATTTCGGGAACGGGACGGGACGGGAATCAAAATTCTGATGACCCATCGGGAACGGGACGGGACGGGAAAACAAAATTCGGGAACGGGACAGGACCGGGAATGAAAAATCGTCCATATCCGACCTCTAATGTAGACATAAACAGTAATATGAATATAACAGTAAGTTATTTTTTCAATTTTTTTCAATTATCAATCAATTACTAATGATTTGTATAGCGCCCTTTACTAAGTGAACAAAGGCGCTCTTCAAATAAATTTGTTAAATAAAACGGTTTTTAGAACACTACCAATTTATGTATATATATAAAATTAAATATATATATAAACAAACAATCAACCTCAATAATCCAACCTCACCCACACCACCATGACAATCACCGCCAAAAAATCACTATCACCATAAATAAAAAATTCAATCATCACCACAATACCAACACTCATACCACAGCACAATCATCACCGCATCATCCTCAAAACAACAAAACACAATCATCATTCTTCTCAATTTTCTGTCTTGTCACTGGTGCCGTGGCTGCGAAAGAGGGTGAAGGAGAAGTCCTTGCCAACGCTGGTACTGCTGCTGCTATGAAAGGCTTTCTTCTTTATGTCGCAGCTCACTTGACTCCCTGCGGCCATCTTGGTCTGCTGCGGCCATTCTCGACAGATTCAAAACAACCAACATTCGCACTAAAAACATTCTAATTAATTAAATTAAATTTTTATTTAGACTTAAGATTCTAAAATTTCAATATATTATACCCAAAACCGTTTATTCTACAAATTTATTTGAGCGGCTGCCAAAATGGTAGCCGCTAACCAAAGTTATTGACTGTTAAGTATTACAGCCGACGTCGATATAATTATTGCTAAACTTTGAGCAAAAGTAGTTGAAATGTAGTTAACTACTCCAACTACTGAAAAGTAGTTAAGCCCTAAAAGTTTAACTACTGAAAAGTAGTTAGTAGTTAACTAGTAGTTTAACTACTCAAAAGTAGTTAAGAAGTTAGCAAAAGTTTAACTACTCAAAAGTAGTTAAGTAGTTAGCAAAAGTTCAACTACTCAAAAGTAGTTAAAGTGCCCATCACTGATAGTTTCTAGAATTTGTTTCTTCTCAAACGGGCCGTGTTCTTGAATGGGAGATTTCTTATTTACTCTCGCGTGATGAACAGTTTCAGTAAAAAATCTATTTAGATTTGGCATATTATAAAAATATATTTTAAAGCTTTAAATATAAAGCTTCAATTGTCATCTATTTTATCATTAACTTATACACCATGTATGAGGGGCACTTATTTGGATTCACAAAAGCTTTCCAGCGACGCAAACTTAAAAATTGTGCAATATTAAAGTGGTGAAAACTTCTGATATAACACGCTAGTTTTCGTTTTTATATATTTTTTAAATTTTCGGATTTAAAAGAATGTGCGTCTTAGGGAATTATAAAAAAATTTGAAATGCAACACAAGTTCTTGGATACAGGTGAAGAAAGCTATTGATTATGGAATACATTGTTAAATGTTCCCAAACCAAACTGGAAAAAACTTATTTACCTATGCAATTCTATATATATATATATATAAATCATATATGCATATATAATTTTTATTTAAATCATTTAGCTCTTATTACATAATTAGACCTGGAAAGTTTGTAGTTTTATTTACTCAAAATTATTTTAAAGAACTGATGAAATATTTATTAATTCAATATTTCATAAATAAAAGGTTTTTATGAATACTTGTAAAATAACTTTTAATTATCCCATAAGAATGAATGCAAACATTACAATTCAAAAATGTCAGCAAGAACATCATTAGCATCTCTAAAGAGTGCTTTATGAATGATAGAACAGATGGTAGTGATGGTATTTCTGTTGTCCCTCACAACACCTTTAATCAAATCAAGTTTTATCTCAAGCCTTTCACACAATTCATTCACATTTTTGGGATCTAAAGACTCATTAAGCCTTAATTCAGACGCCTTTTTGATGAATTCATCGTTTTCTGGACAGGACTCCAAATCAGATATCCAGTTGAAACTTTTCAAATATTCTTTGCTTTGGTTCAGACTTCGCCATGAATCTTCACACCTTTTAAGGTCTTTGATGAATTCGTTATCACTAGACATTTTATTTTTAACCTCATTTTCACTCTGCAAAATTTCCTTTGAAATATTCATTGCTAATTCATTTAATCTTGACGACACTGCTTGATCTAAACTTTCAATTGTTGATGGTTCAGCAGCTAGTTTTTTTAATGCAGTTTCATGAGCTTCCTTCAAAATAGGCATGATCATCCGGTAATGCTCCATTAAACCATTCGACCCCCCCAGGCTTCTTCGTCCACTCGACCTCCTTCTCTTCGTTTCAGCTTCCATCTTAAAAGATTTAAAAAGTATTGAATTTTATATTTTATTTATTAAAAACCTAAGATTATATCCTGCGTCAATATTGTAGCGTAGCCGCGCGGTTGGTGTTATCCTGCATCCAGATTTTATAATCTAGTAATTTAGTGAATTTGTAATTTTAAGTTATGAATTAATTGGGAATAAATTCATAATTATATTTTTATGTATTTATTTTAAAACTTAAATAGGTTCACTATTAAAAATAAATTCTTATTCCACTTAAATACTTTCTAAATTTTAGGTTAGGATTTTTTTGAATGCCTTGGACTAATACCTGTCGGATACTGGTTCTGTAATAGTTGTAAATAACTATTTTACATATTATTATTTTTATTATTACACCTTGTAAATTTTTATTGTTAAACTTAGTATAATACAAGAATTTTATTTAGTATTCTTTTTCGAATAAAAATATATTATGATAAAAATAAAATATGGATATTTAATTAAAACAATTTTCAAAAATATACAGGTAAGGATTAAAATTAGGTTCAGGGTTAAGATTAGAGTTTGGGTTTATCAAGATGATTGATCATTAATAATAATTTTTTAAGTACCATAATTTATATAAGATTTTTAGTGGATAAAATTGAATAAAAAACAAATTTATTAATTATATTTATAATGAGTAAAATAACAATTATTAGATGATTAATTAGATGATCAAAAGATGATTAAATAATAAATAAAACATAAAATTAATTATTAGAGTAATTTTTGATAAATTATGTATTATAAATATTTTATTTATTTAGTGATAGGTTAAGCCTTAACCGTTAAGGTTAAGTTAAGGGTTAGTTTACGAAAATTCAATGATTATTACGAATTATAAAAAAAAATATTTAACAAATAATAATTTTTTTATTTATTTTACGAAAATTCACTAAATATTAATAAATAAGAAAAAAAGATTGTTAAACAGTGCTATCATAACACCAACCGCGCGGCTACGCTATCCTGCGACAATATAGACGCAGGATAACACCAAGCATTAAAAACTATTGAAAGTATAACAAATAACCTTTTAAATATAAATCTAGAGTGAAACTGTGCTTAAAATCAGAAGTTACATTAGTTGATTCAAACTTTGAAATTAAACTTGCGAGCGCAAGTAAATCTGTTCAACCAATGAGAAGTAGGTAAGGTAGGGATGGGTGGAGAAAATTGAAATGTTTTATTTTGGTTTAAATGTGAGAACACAGATCTTTATTTCCTTGAAAAACAAAAATTTATATTTCGTATTTTATTTTTTGTTTTACTACATAAAAAATATAGTTTAATAAACTCTAATATGAACTCCTATTTCTGGTCCTAATAAATAAAAAAATATATGAATTTCAGGCGAGATCTATGATGTGTTATGTCTTTTCTTGCAACATATTCAAATCCTAATACAGATATCTTGTTTCTAATTTAATATGATGCAAGCATGATAAACTTCTTTACGCCCATAATTGTAGTTCACAATTTTTTTATTTGAGAAATAATTATTCAATTAATGTTTAAACTTTTTTCAGCTGCTTGCATAATACTTCAAAATATTCTAAAGTCCAATTTGTAGGAAGCTGTTTTGAACGCTTTAATTTCTAAGTCATGTAATTAATTAACGCGACCATTATTTGAAACTTCTTTCATTCTTTTCTAGAGTAGTTAAGGTTTTATTAAATATTTAATTGATAATAATTTTGATATAATTTATGAATAATTTACCAAACATTTAAACAAAAACGTCTCTTTAGTCTATATAAACATACTCGAGGTTTGTAAAATTTGAAAGTAAAGAGGATTAAGAAAATGAATTCTACACTGCACACTCTTTTATTTCTCAACTATCTGCTAGGAGGTTTCTCTAAAATACTCAATTATGATTATTCATTATTAAAACCATATTTAAATCGCTTAATAGTAACTTTATATATTTTATTGAAAAACTTAGTTTCCATTTATAACACATTATGTTTTTAAAGAGGCATTAATAACATGCATTTATTTCAACGATCCAAACTCGACAGCATTAACCCATGTTCTGCTTCCAAACACGCAAAACCGAGAAGTTATGCTTGCATGTAAGTGAAGAAAATTTTTATTAAACCTAATGTTATAAGAAGTTTAGTCTAAACTGTCGAAAAATTTGAAATGATCAAATATTATAGTCCTTCCATGCTCCAGGCCAACACTCTAATGATTAGAGTCTAATCTATATAATTTCAGGGTACTGCGAAAAGAAGTCTTGGTCAAGAGGCCATGAAAAAACATGTGATTTAACGATTGACATTAAAGCCGTAGAGAGGCCCTTCTTTAATTTCACAAACGGAACATTTCTAAGACACTTCACCGAAATGTTAATCTTCTTGAAATCCACTCCTGTGGTGGTTAAACACCCTAATCTAATCTTATCCTTTTTAATATTCGACTACCTTTAATATTAAGTAGCGGCAACTTTTTATACGACTTGAGTCACCAATATCACTTCATTATTTCCACATTTTATTTTCAGTTTGGACGTCATTGACAACTTTTGTTTCCTGTTCCACAAAGACACAGCCACTAAAGACGTCTACGACAATGACGACCAGACCATTAGACATATCGAGAGCAACATCTTTAAGATCTCTGGTTAGTTTACTAATATGTAACAGTCTTCTGCTAATGATTCTAATCTCAAATAAATGATTAAGCATGGCGCTGTATCTTAGATTGAATAAAGATATAATTTGCATTAAAACAATAGGTGATCCGTCATCGATACATTGTTCCGAAGTGTGGTTGAAGGTGGAGGATGGGGGAATTGACGAAGACTGCACCTTCAGTCTCAAGAAAGAACCAAACCACTGCCAGTCAGAGACTATCTCATGCTTGTCTCTAATAAATAGTTCATCATTTTTGCACCCAAAATCATCCATAATGTCAATCAATCAATAAAATAAATTTATATAATATGGCAGGTACGAAGGAAGGTCAGGGAGTCAGAGAATGACAATGTCGATCACTCACGACGAAGCCACCGACACTTACAGCAGCGACAGCCAGGAAGCCGACTTTTGCGATCAAATCGGAACCTACCCTTTGTGTGGAAAACCCCTCCTTGGCGACTACTACTTCACCTTCAAGATCGACCCTGTGGTCTGCTCTGGTTAGTTTTGACATAAAGAGCATTTTTATATGTAAAATTATTTCTTGTTCATGGGGTGTTAAAATTAAAATAAATATTTATAAAAAAAACTTATTTAATGTTTCAGATATCACAAGAATAGAATGATTGGAGCAGTATCTGTTTGTCTCGATAATGTTAAAGAAGACATGAGAGTTTTAGTTTCGATGTAGAACATTCAAGTAGTCACCTTTAATTTATTATTTTGATTTAATTAAATCTTAAGCTGGAGATATTCCCATTGTGAATTTGGAATTTATAATAAACATGATTACTGAGGTATATTTTGAAAAAAGTTGTCTGTTCTAAAATTAGATTTCTGACCTGGCTAAAATTCGTATTACGCGAAGTCAAAGGCAAATTAAGATTTAAAAGGGTTCTCCAAATGAATTCGAAAGCCTTGGAGTTTGCAATGATCTCGAAGAAGGCACGGAAGAGTGTGGAAAGTATATATGATAGATGGCTTATCTCTGTATTGTGAAGATGCATTGAGACGCCTTGAAGGGTTTGTCAATATGAGGCGCGGGACCTGTGGAGACGTCTGCATACAAGCATGCGTGTGTCGTCATCTTGGCGTATAGCAATGCAAAGCAATGAAAATAGTTGGAATGAAAACTATATAGGTTATTAAAAACTGAGGGTTTTTGGAGATGTCTTGAAAAAAAGATTCAAACCGAACTTGTCTCCTCCTGGGAATCTTACTCAGTGTTCTTATATACTTTTGAGCTAAAAATAATTAAATAGGTAATTTTTAAATTTAAAAATATTTATTTTAAAACCTGATAGTTCACAATTAATGAATTGATTGGGATCAAGCAACTAGCAAATGAGATTTTAAATAATTAATTGATAAGAAGTATCCAGTAAGAATTTATTGAACCTTCGATTAACTTGAAATAACGACACAGGGATCAAATAAAGACGATATTATATATAGTATGTAGTATGTTTAAGTTTATTTTATTGAAATCGGCATGGAGTTGAAATTAAAGGAAGAAATTAAACACGCACACACGCACGCAAGCACACATACACCTACAAAGACACACACATGCAATCAAGAGTATCAATAGAAGGGTGTCCATCTTAACTATGTGGACATTGACGCGAAGAAGAAAAACGTTAGAGAAACCTGCGAGTGTGTGTGTGGGTGTTTGTTTGTGCATTTTTGTGTTTATGTGTGTGTGTGTGTGTGGGTGTGTGTGTGTTTGTTTGTGGGCGTGTGAGTGGGTGTTTTTTGGAATATTTGTTTTATTCTTTAGTTTTATTACTTTAAAATGCTCATTTTGTCGTCATTGCATTTGTGCGCGTGTGTTTGTGTATGTGTTTGTTTGACATGTGTTTGTAGATTTCCTTATGTATTTGTATGTGTGTTTATGTGCTTTCCGTATATCTGTGTATTTGAATGATAAATACTTTTTTTTAAAATAGACAGTAATTACATCAAATCTAATATTAATTATATGAAAACTTATTATAATAAATATTAACTAAATATATACAATAATTATAACTAAAATAAATAATAATAGATGGGCACGAAAAAGCACTAATGAGATGCCAGAGGCAGTATGAATAACGCAGGAATGAAATCCCTTAAAGCTCAACGTATTAGAGGGAGTGGTGGAGTTGTTGTGTTGGATGTGGTTGTTGTTGTGATGGATGTGGTTGTTGTTGTGGTGGATGTGGTTGTTGTGATGCATGTGGTTGTTGTGTTGCATGTGGTTGTTGTTCTGGTGGTCACGGTTGTTGTAGTGGGTATGGTTGTTGTGGTGGGTATGGTTGTTGTTGTGGTGGTTATGGTTATGTTTTTTGTGATAGTGGTGGTTATGGTTATGTTTTTTGTGATAGTGGTGGTTGTGGTATTAGTGAATGTGGTGTTGTTGGGATTTTAGTGACCATTGTAGTGTTTGTGAATGTGGGCGTGTGTTGAAGGTGTGAGTAGTGGAGAATAGTTGTGTGATTCTGTAGTAAGAAGAGTAGTTGAAAGTAATGGGGCTGGTAGTTTGGTGTGGTTGAGTGGGGGTGGGATCGGGTTTGGTTTAGGTCGAGTGGTTATGTTTGTAGCTAAGATTTTTCGTCTAAAGATTGTCAAGTCTAAGAATAGATGTGTTGGAATGGGGTTGTTATTAATATCCTGGACTGGTTTACTCTTTGCCTTGTGAACCAACACCATTATTCCTTTCTTGCATATTGAAGGTTTTTATTTAAAGTGTGTTTTTGTGTGTGTATTCATGTTTATTTTATTTCATGAATTTGTGACCACATTAATGTGAAAGAAAAATAAATGTAAGCTAAAGTGAATCCAGCCTTTTGAAATCCATCGCACACCATTCAATCGTTTCATAGAAAGTTGCTGAAAGCACCAAAGATCAGTGTAATTTGGCAGGTTTTTCGGGTCGCTTAAAGAGGATTACGTCATTAATTGACCTATTAAAAGTCTGATATATTATTTAATTAATGATACCATTGATCGATCTTTTAAACTTCTGAGGATAAATAATTTAAGTGTACATTTGAATGACCTATTGAAAGCTTGATGAAATATTCTTGAAATTAATTAATTATTCTCGTGATCAGCACTTTACCTATAACCCTCAATTAATGAAACACTCAAGCACTCGGGATCCCTAAGCAAACCAGGCAAATAAAAAGTGAAACGCCACCAAATCCAAGACATCCATCCAATCCATTAATTTATCATCCATCCCACCCATCTAACTCCCATCCATTTATCCACCTCATCCATCCCATCTATCTACCTCCCACCCGTTCACTCCATCATCCATTTCATACATCTACCTCACCCATTTACTCCAAATTCCCAACCCATCCAGCAAACTCTAATCCCCCATCAGTCTATCTGATCGATCGACCATTCAAGCGATCGATCACGTCTCTTGGGAGATTAAATAAGGCGCGAATTCACATTTACGCCTGATTAAATAACGGACGAAATTAAACTCATGCATGTCATGAACGACTCAAGGTGTCAAGTGACAACGACACCATTGACACTTGACCCTTTTCGGAATTTATGAAAAAGTAGAATTCTATTTTGGTGAATATATCTAAAACAGCGGCTAGTGCTAGAAAGCAGAGAAATCTGTTAAGCGGTTTTATGAGCGAAGGGCTGGTTTTCGATTGAAAATAGAATGGTAAATCTATTAAAATAAAAGTAAATTTAAAGCAAATATTTACAAGTTTTCAAAATATAGAATAACTAATCAACTAATTTAAATATCTCTTTATTTAAGAGTGCAATGTAACCTAGTTACATGCAAAGCATACAACACTTTCTGCATTTGTTACTGAATGTTTTTCAAAATATCCGCGAATAGAGATATTTTGACGAATTCCTATTGACCACATAAAAATTTGAGTTTTTAAATAGGTTACAAAATTATGTCCAAAATAAAAACAAACAAAAAATTTTTTTTTAGAAACACATTATGTTCTGAAACTATGCATGTCGCAAGATTATGATACAGTAACTATTTGTAAAATAAATATTACAACCATAAATATACCTACTTCAACCCTAAGCCTATCAAACACACAATATTAAATGGAAAAACACCTAGTGCACGCCCATTCAAAGCATTTTGGCCACAACAACACAAACAACAACATTTAGGCTTGGGAACTTCGGCTGTGGTTGGTGTTGTTGCACTTCTTATTGCTGTAATCAAGAATAATTTTCTAGACCGGCGTAATTGCCCGTTGAAACGTTTAATTATGTAGAGCCAGTATCGGATGACGGTCGGAGTTTTTGCAGCTATTATTTTATGTTGATAAAATATGAATGATAATAACAATACTAAAAATATTGATAATTATAATAGTACTGCGACTATTACTACTACTACTAATACTACTACAACTACTACTACTAATAATAATTATAATTATATTATTACTACTACTACTAATAATAATTATAATTATATTATTATTACTCTAGAGTTGACTTAAAAACCGCCAATTATTAATATTTAGATGGCATAAGAGTAGTAAAAGCTGCTGTGCAATAATAGCAATAAAAATATTAATGAATAAAAACAATAATAATAATGATGTGAAGAATTATGATGATGCAAAGACTAATCAATTATGGTAATTAGCAGAAAGAGAAGCAGTGAATTATAGTCAAGTATACTGTCACGACATGAATAAATATACACATAAATACGCACACACACACTCACATACATACATACAAACACACATACACTCAACCCCTTAAGAATGAATCAATTATTAAATTAAGCAGGTTATCAGTACTATAAAAATAAGTAATTTGAAAACTTAAGCAAATTCCTCCAGTTTTTATACCATAAAACCACTGCTAAGCCACCCACCAAACCACCACAGAACCACTGCAGAACCACCCACCAAACGACCACAGGACCACTACAGAACCACCCACCAAACCACCACAGAACCACTACAGAACCACCCACCAAACCACCACAGAACCACTACAGAATCACCCACCAAACCACCACAAGACCACTACAGAATCACCCACCAAACCACCACAAGACCACTACAGAATCACCCACCAAACCACCACAAGACCACTACAGAACCACCCACCAAACCACCACAGAACCACTACAGAACCACCACAGAACCACTACAGAACCACCCACCAAACCACCACAAGACCACTACAGAATCACCCACCAAACCACTACAGAACCACCCACCAAACCACCACAGAACCACTACAGAACCACTACAGAACCACTACAGAATCACCCACCAAACCACCACAAGACCACTACAGAACCACCCACCAAACCACCACAGAACCACTACAGAACCACCCACCAAACCACCACAGAACCACTACAGAACCACCCACCAAACCACCACAGAACCACTACAGAACCACCCACCAAACCACCACAAGACCACTACAGAACCACCCACCAAACCACCACAGAACCACTACAGAACCACCCACCAAACCACCACAAGACCACTACAGAACCACCCACCAAACCACCACAAGACCACTACAGAATCACCCACCAAACCACCACAGAACCACTACAGAACCACCCACCAAACCACCACAAGACCACTACAGAACCACCACAGAACCACTACAGAACCACTGCAGAACCACCACAGAACCACTACAGAACCACCCACCAAACCACACACAAATCAATTAAGCTCAATGAAGAATACATGCGACATCAAAATCCTGTTTGAGTACTACCATATATATATAGTATTACTATAGGTATATGGGTAATACCAATTGAATCTTAGGGTCCCATTATATATATATATATATTATATGAAACAAATAATTATATGATATATTTGTATATTTATCAAATTATTTTAAAAAAAGGTAATCTTTAATATAATATAAAATTTTAATAATTTAATGAAAAACTAAATAGGCTTTAAACATGTAACTATGTAATAAAGGGAAACTAATTGAGCTTGAAATAGGTTTAGATTTACAATTCTTTCCTTCAGTGTGCCTACATTTATCAGTGTTGTTGTGCTATCAGCGCGAGATTTGTAGTGTTTTTAAAGTTTTGTTATTGTTGTTGTTGTTGGATGGCTTTTCTGGGAGGTACTAACAGTATCAGTGTCAACATATTATGCATAAGGTTCTAGCTCTTATAATCTACACTCTTTTCCTTTCAAGAGATCATGTGGTTTCACTCTCAAGATAACGACCTGATTATTCTCATCTAAATACAAACCTTTCGGTAACGACATAGAGATTTTATTATGTTTGTTTTTTTTGTATTGTTGATTTGAAATTCGCAATCACGAATCAAACATGCACGGAAATGAAAATGAATTAAGTTGCAAAAAATAAATGTAAACTGTATCATTCCATTTAATTATGAAACTAAACACAAAGAAAAAATATTTAAGAAGCTTGAAATTGAATTTAAAAATGATTAATAAAGAATATTGAATAAAATATAATTTCAAAATAATCTCAAAAGATTAAATATTATTTTTAAACCGATTTTAATGCGATTTTAATGAAGGATCTTGTATGAAATAAATAAAAGTGAGTAATTGAAAATAAAGGATTTGAAGGGTTTTACAGAAGAAAAAAAAAAGGAAAAAAAATTAATTAAAATATTTATTAAAATCTAGACCAGAATTAAAAGATTGAGACACGATGTTTCTTTGGCGTAAATGGCATGTTGAACGGCGACAATAAATCGATAAAAATATATTTTTAATTAAAAAATTTAAAATAATTAGTTTTGAACAAAAAAATGTTTAGAAATGAACAAAACCGTTATAAAATTCACTAAATCCAGGGAACACAACATGACATAAGAACCTTGCCTTGAAACGCCTGAACACAATGAACTTGAAAGAATATATATAAACCTAAAAACCCTTCATTCATCTTTTATTCATACTTTCATTCATCCTTCATTCATCCATCTTTTCCACAGTACAAACTCTTCACCACAGACCACTGTCCACTAATAAAACCATTTAAAATGTATTACAGCAACTACCCTTATAACAATAATAATAATTATTAAAAATACAAACCACCACCATCACCATCACCTTCGCCCCTATACCACTCCACAACCATCACTACCACAAAAACAGCTACGACAACAGAGATCACACCTCTACACACCCCTACCTCACTACAAACCCCTACCACACAACAACCACACCAGAACCCCCCCCCTCCCCAACTCCACAATCCCATCCCAACAAACGAATCCCACCACTCAAGCATGGCCAGGGTCGCATTGAAGCAACTGTACGATGGTCGAGTCGTTCATGGCCCCGTCGATGAACTCCTTCAACGAGAGGCGGTCATCGAGGTTCTTGTCCATCTGCCGAAAGATCTTGTCAGTGCGCTTCTCAGGCGTCGACTCGTCCTCCGGCATCTTCATCGAGCTGCCCACCATTTTGTAGATCGCCTGTATGGTCGTGTGGTGTGTGTGTGTGGTGGGTTTGTGTGGTGGGTTTGTGTGTGTGTGTGTGTGTGTGTGTGTGTGTGTGTGTGTGTGTGTGTGTGTGTGTGTGTGTGTGTGTGTGTGAGGAGGAATGGTGGAGGTTTGGTGGTAAAATATTAATTTCATTGGTAGAGGTTTGGATTTGAGATGCTTGCTCGTGGTATTTTGAGGGTGAAATGCTTGTTTTTGCTTGAAGTTAGGGGGTAAACGGTAGCCGCTGGAGTAGTGGTGGAGGTTATTGTTGGAGGTGGAGCGTCGAGTAAAGTTTTTTTAAATTTTTTTGGCCGTGATGAACGACCGTGAAGTGGCTCAATTGATTTTTGCGATTTTAAAAGCTTTAAAGATTTTTAAAGAAAATCCTTAGTTCGTGCTTTCACACGTTTTAGGTGATTTTCATAAGATTCAAAACCAATAGAAACTAGCAAAAAGGCAATAAATAACTCGATAACAAATTTAAAAAAAATCTTTCATACAAAAAAAGAAAAACCAAATATATAAAAAGCAAAAAGTCATCAATAAGACGGAAACAAGCAGCAAGAACAAATAGGAAAGAGCATCAAGCACAGCAGCACTCACACTGACGATCTCAAGCATCTCCCTCTTCGAGATGAAGCCATTGCCGTCCAGGTCGTACATGTTGAAGGCCCAATTGAGCTTCTGTGCGTGGCAGACAGAAGAGAGAGAGAGGATTGAGGGAAGTGGAACAAGTGTTTACTCTTTTAGATTAGTGGCAGGACTGTTGCATTTACTCGCTTAATATTGATATTCCAAGCCTCCCTCTACCACACTCAAAGCACCCACTGATCTTTCTGTAACTTTAATCGTCCAATCAAGACTACACCGTCATTACCTATTCCCTACCGATCAGCCTCCCCTCACCCACCCTTCCATACCCACTACTTTTTCACCAAGCGTCTTCCAATCTACCTTTCCCAAAAACCACCCTCTTTACCCTCTCTCTTCTCACCCATTCTTGCCAGCCCACTATCTCACCACCCACCTCTCCAACTCTCCACTCATCCCTCATCCCACCCCCCAGCCAACCCACCTGTTCAAGGTTGCCTCTGGACGTGACAGACAGCGCGCACAGGAACTCTCGGAAGTCAATGGTGCCGTCATTGTTCGTGTCGAAGGTCCTGAAGACGTGGCCTGGTGATGAGTTTGGTGGTGGTTGGGTTGAGTTGGATGGGTTGGGTTGGATGGTGGGGGTGGGTTGAACAAGTAGTGGGATGGATGGTGGATTGGATGAGTGGTGGTGAATGAGTGAATTAATGATTGGATTTGAGGGTGGGTGATGTGATGAGAAGGGTAAACTTTGGCTTGCTTAATAGAATGATTCCAGGAATAGGCAATAAATAACAAAGACTTTATTAAAACTGTTCAATTAACAATTATAAGCAAATTACGCCGTCGTAATCTAATTAAAGTTGACAGACTGCTGGTGTTCTAATTAAAAAGCCATATATATATATATATATTGATTTAAGTATATATATATAATTTTTACGTTCTATTTAAAAGAAAATTACATTTTAAGAAAGGTTTTTAAAGGTTAAATATATATATAAATATATTTAAAAGAAAATTACATTTTAAGAAAGGTTTTTAAAGGTTAAATATATATATATAAATATAAATAAGTATAGATATATAACCTTTAAAAACCTTTCTTAAAATATAATTTTCTTTTAAATAGAAGGTAAAATTTTATATATATATTTAAATCAAGATGAAAGATTATGAATGCAAAAATTTATTTCAAATTAATCCAAATGTGTCTTTTTATTTAATTCTTTTTAGAGAACAAAAAGCCATATTTCCGCTTTCCCATAATGTCCGGACACTCATCGAATTCAATATGCGGCAATAGAAGGAGGCTTCCTTGAGCACTGAAGTGTTTATCATCGTCAACATATCACAAACGAAAAATTTAAACATCTCAGAAAAAGTCGACAAAACCCTAACAAGCATAAAAGCGCAATTCAAATTCTTATGATGTTTATGATAATGATGCTTATGATTAAGAAGATGATGACGATAATAATGATAATGAAGATAATGATAGTTGCCTGAGAACATAGAATCATAGAACAATTAAATAGATCTTATGCTCTCTCTCATCTTTACCACTCATTTCCACACATTCCGTTAAATAAACACAAGATTATTTTTGTGAACTCTGAATAAACACAATTTTACAGCAAAATATATGAAAAATGAAATAAATTAAGTGACAATTCTAAAAAGTATTTTATTGATTTACTAAAAGAAATAAATATTTTATTACCGAAACCCCTTTTGTCCTAGCCCTTTTATGGGACATTAACGGTAATTAGTAAATGGAAAGGTGAATGGCGGCCGTAATAGCAATGGGACACTCAACAAGCCATCAAATGCATCAGCCTAAACGCTGCAATTAAGAACCATTTATGAAATGGCTGGTAATCGATGTGTTGCCATGGTGATGTGGAAACCTAAAAAATTAGTTTGGTGGTTGTTTGGTGGGATGTTGGGTATTTTGGTGGGTGACTTGAAGGGTGAGATAGTGGGTGGTTTGATGGGTTGGTGAGTGGTGGTAGGATTAGTGGTGGGTGATTTGGAGATGTGGTGGAAGGTGGTTTGGTGGAATGGTGTTGTTTAGTTGAAGTTTGATGAAAGGTGGGTGGTTTGGTGGGATAGCAGATATATTACTGAGTTGATACTGCCACTGTATTGTAAGGGAGACATACAATTAATTCAAGGAGATACAGATTTGGTTTTACAAAACTTTTTACAGAAAGAATCTAGAAGAAAAAATAAACACCTATGCAAATTGGAAAAGAACAAATCAAATCAGGCCTGGTGCTGTATCATCATGACGAGACATTTTATCAATAGAAATCAATAACCAGAATTCAAAACAGCACTCGAATAAATCAAACTGAAAATATAAAAAGAAAACTTAAAACTTGTATATAAAAATATTATAAAATTTTAATTAACTGAAAATAATAAAAAAAACTTAAAACTTGTATATAAAAATATTATAAGATTTTAATTAATAATTTTTTCATGGAGCTTATATTCTTTCAGAAAATCGTTAAAACCTTGTCGGTAATTAACTGCATTTTTTTCAAATAAAGGAAATATTACCACAAAAGTTTCAAAATATTAATTCATTCCCATTAAAACATACAATTATTAAATAAAAAAATTAATTTTTAAATTATAAAAATAAAAAAAATAATAATAAAGATTTACAAAAATTTGGTAAAAAAAAGTAAAATATATTTAATAAAAATAAATTACTATTACAATTAAGCCGAGAATCCTCATCATCATTCATTATCAATTGTATCAAAAAGAAACTGTGTTCCGTTTTTTACAGCCAGCATAATTACACGGCGGCAATGAGGTAAATTACTCTCATGTTTACAACAACGTGTGAACAAAAATAAAACAAAATTTGAGCTTTTTAAAAGCACAAATAAAGACAGGAAGGCTCATGATGATGATGATAGAGGATTGAGTTATCTAAATAATAGATTGTTACTATTAGTTATATGGTAGGGTGGAAGAGGAATAGAAAAATAGGATTGCTTGATGTGTAGAGTAGAAGGGTTTATTGAAAAGTACCCAAATATTGATCAGATGCATGGAGATGATTACATTTTTATATTTATTTATTTGTTTTGGGAAAAGATAACTATTTTTAATTGTTATAATTTTATTTTACAAAATATAACTATATTAATTATCTTTTTTACTCTTTTTTTATTTATTTAAAAAAGAATAACTATTATATAATAAAAATTATTATTATTTTAATAATTGTAAATGCGTGTTGAATTAATGCGGTAAGAAAATTCAGAGCATGGTGAATTGGATGAAATGTTGAGAATTCAACTCCTCACTGAAGCCGAATGCATAATTCATGAGCCCTTAGTAGTGATAGTAGTAGTTATATTGGTGATAGTAATAGTAGTAGGCAGTAATGATATCAGTAGTAGATGGTAATAGGAATAGTAAAATTTTTTAGTTATGATAGTAGTATTAGAAAATGGAAACATTAATAGTAGTAGATGATAATAGTAGTAGTAATTTTGGTAATATCAATAGTAATAGACGTTAATAGTAATAGTATTGGATGGTACTAAATGATTAGAAGGGAGGGAGATGAAAGGAGCGAAATGTTTGCATGAAGTCTGCCATAAAACAGCGGCACCAACGACTGTTTTCTAAGCATCTTGTTGTTTATACGTGCACTCAGTTATGTAAGCTATGCTATAATATAGCATTGCTATATACCCTATTTTACCCTATTTACCACAGGTTTTATGCTATTTTAAAATTAAATAAGCATAATTGCAATAAAGAAAAATATAATTAAAATGAATTTTATTATTTATTTTATTAAACTTTCTTTTTAAATTTCTAAATTTGAGTTTATATTCACATATAACTTTCCATCGACGACGGGCTATCAAACGCCTGCAATTGCACATCAAGAAAGCACTGGACGACCTTCCTTGCTCAAGATCCTGATAGCAATACGACTACAGTTTAGTTACAAATAACCTGGTGCTGAGGCCATCCCTGCTGAATTATTCATGACGTGCAAAGCCAGAGTGGAGAAATAACATGTCTCCTAAAACGACAGAGTTTCATTATTTTCGCCATTTTGGGTAAAACTGAATCAGGATTATGAGCACCAAGACAAGCAATTGCTTTTTGTGATTGGAATGGACATGATGATCTTCTGACCAGAGAAAACAATGTGTGCAATAAATGCATTACATTTTATCAAACATATATAAATTTGATATTTTTCATATTAAATGAACCACTATATGAATAATTAATTAATCACACTAAAGCTGTGAGCATCAAGAAGCCTGGGCAATATAATAATATAAACAATCATTATTTAAAAGAATTATTTCTCGATAATAATTAATCTATATCAATTTTCATAAAAAAAACAAAATATTTGTCTGATTAAATCCCTAAAATGTGTATGATGTGCAGTGTGACCGGCTAGATTATGGTGTATAAAAATGCTATCGTGGTACACGATCAGTTAATAATAATCTTGACTATAATCATCACTTCAAACAAGTCTACATTTTACATAAAAAAAATTAAGTGCGGTTCTGAAATTATGGTCTATTGGTATAGTGGAATGTGGAGATTTGATGTTGAGGTTTTAATTGATTCTAGATCGATTCAAGTGCAAGCCTAACTGAGTACTCGCCAAACGTCCCTGGGCCTCCTTAAGTGCTTCAAGGGTGAAAGAATTTAATTGATATCGTAGAAGAAAATAGTTGGAAATTATTAACAGATGTGAATTGATACACGCATCAGAAAGAATACATCCAGCGTGCAGAAAATATAAAACGAGTCGATAAGTATCAGATAAAACTAAAAAAAAAGTGTAATACGATACAGAAAACGACTAAGAAAAAACCCAAATGCAACAAGCACATCAACATGCCACGTTTATTCACGCCTTAAATGAAGCGGCCATTGTGAGACAATGAAAATCATGTGGAGATGACGTAGGGGTGGTAAATGAGTTTGGAAATCGATGCTTCGAGAAAAAATGGCGTCAGATGAAGTCGTAAAATCGCTCGTCTAGAAGAAACGTCGATGGGAATGATCGTGAAGTAGTCGCAAAGATGAGCGATAAAGAGTAGGGCCGATATTGGGGCCGAAACATGGTAATAAAACTTTATGTTATTTCAGATAGAAAATAAAATGAATCTGCATTTAATACAGAATTTTATGGAGTATTTTGAAATGGATTTCATGAGATTGACAGTGAAGAAGTAATGCAGAGAGCAGTTGATAGAGTTGTGGTGATGACATGATGGGAGGTTGAGGCCTTCAAAATGGAAGAAGGGCGCTGAGTGGGATGAAGAAGATTTGTGCATTTTCAATTTTTTTGTGAAAAACGCACAAAAATTCTATGGTAAAAGGAAAGATGGTGGATTATGGAAAAGCTTTAAGTCTTTTTTAGTTGGTGATGGATTTTACAATAAAATGAGTCTTGTGTAATAGGATTTAAAATATTGATGGATTAAAAATCGGATTATATTTTTATATGAATGGAACGTTTCAAATAATAAAATCGCGTTTTTCTGAATAAAAAAATGTAAAACAAAAAAAGATTAGAACGAATGATACGAGAGTTCAATAAAGTGTAATGTAAGTTGGCAGCGGTGAAAAGAAATTGTAAATTAATGTAGCGAAAATCTTGAAATAGGATAAAAATATGCTTGTAGGAAGGCTCGAGAAAAACAACGTGCAAGGAAAAGCGTGTAGGCATAACGGTTGTAAGAGAGTAAGAGGAAACATACAAAAGTATTATTCTTAGAGAATGTATTTAATGTATTTAATAATTCAATGCTATAAAAACAAAGAAAGATTTCTCCGTGGTGGCATTTATAGCTTGTTAATTTCCTTTATTACTCTGTAATATCTTCTTTCTTAACAACCATTTTCTTCTTTATTTTCATTATTAATTGTTGTCATGGCCACCTTTTTGTTATCAGTGATGTTTTTATGTTTTAAATAGATTTAAATTAATTTATAGACAATAAGCCCCAATTGTTAATATAATTATATTGTTTATAAGGCCCCACCTTAGCAACTTCGATGAGTTCGCTTTTCATCCCTTAAAAATCATAATTCATCTCCACAAAATTCAAAACTACATCAAAAAAGCTATAAACTTTAAAAATATTTGAAAAACATAAAACACAACAACTATTGTTTGTATGAAATACAGCATTCAACACATTTTGAAAAAGTTTTTTATGAAAGCCTTAGCCATTAAAAAAAAGTAAAATAAAGAAATAAAGTTTTGTGATGATTGGAACGCAGCACAAAGATGATATAACTTGACAATTGAATTGTAAACTTATAAAAATAGAGAAAATAAAAGACCAGATAGTCGTTGAGAAATAAATTACATGAAAATGCTAGAAGAAGTATTATAAGGCTGTTTGTGTTTTAGTTTTAGTGAGGGAATATAGCTGTAAATCAAGATAATCAACTGGAAATCACATCCAAGAGAGCTTTTGAAATGAGATCATGAAGACATAGATCATCTATTAGATGGACTTTCTATTATACGAAAATAATAGGAGAAATTGATAATGGTGGTGATAATAATGATGATGGTGATAGTAATGATGATGAGGACTATTATAAAAATAAAAGATGATGAAGATGATAAAAAGATTTAATATCGACGAGGATATGGTTAAGGCTTAAAGAAAAACATCATGCATCAATATCAATAAAAAGCAAAAAAACATGAACTCTTTAAAGAAATTATAATAAACTATATTTGTTAAATCAAAGAAACAAGATTAAATATTATGAAATGAAAAATTATAAAAACAGAGAATAAAATTGATATTTGGAAAAAAGCTTATCGAAAAGAATATTAAATTTTACAAAATCTTACCCGAAAAATATTAAATAAAGAAAACCTAAACAGAAAAAAATATTGAATAAATAAATTGAAAACCTGCAAAAAGAGAGGCGTCTCCGCTTGGAAAGAAATTGGCATAGATCTTCTTGAACTCTTCCCTGGATAGTCTGCCTGTGGGAGGATGGATGGGATGGTGGATGGATAGATGTGATGGTGGATGGATGGGATGGTGGATGGATGGGATGGTGGATGGATGGGATGGTGAATGGATAGGATGGTGTATGGATGGGATTGGTGGATGGATAGGATGGTGTATGGATG
The DNA here is from genome assembly GCA_943735955.1 of Piscicola geometra. Taxonomy (NCBI): domain Eukaryota; kingdom Metazoa; phylum Annelida; class Clitellata; order Hirudinida; family Piscicolidae; genus Piscicola; species Piscicola geometra. The sequence continues at coordinate 4,608,295 of OX030965.1, read as the reverse complement.
GGATGTTGAATGGATGGGATGGTGGATGGATGGATGGGATGGTGGATGGATGGGGTGGTGGATGGATGGGATGGTGGATGGATGGGATGGTGGATGGATGGGATGTTGAATGGATGGGATGGTGGATGGATGGGATGGTGGATGGATGGGATAGTAGATGGATGGGATGGTGGATGGATGGGATGTTGAATGGATGGGATGGTGGATGGATGGGATGGTGGATGGATAGGATGGTGGATGGATGGGATGGTGGATGGATGGGATGGTGGATGGATGGCATGGTGGATGGATGGCATGGTGGATGTTTGGGAAGGTGGATGGATGGGATGGTGGATGGATGGGATGGTAGATGGATTGATGGATGGATTGATGGATGGATTGATGGATGGTGAAGTGGATGGATAATGAATAAGAGAGGGATTTTGGGTGAGGTGGTGAGTGATAAGAGATGATGGGGGGATAATAGAATGATGGATGGTGTAGTGGGATGATTGGATGGGTGGTGGCAAGAACAAGGGATGATGTAGTGCAAGGATGGATAGAAGGAAACAGTTGTGAAAAGATGTCGGCTTTACGACTGAAGTGGTGGTGATTGTGAGAGAAAGAAAACGTGGATAGGAACATTAAAAGTGCGGTAAGAAAGTGGCAAGCTGTTTAGAGGTGCTGTTAAAGACACAATGGTGTGATGGATGCAGTGGCATGCTGACAGGTTGATGATAAGAGGCAGAGATGAACGATGATGGAGGCTAGAAGCGGCACCGGTGCAAGCGAGTGAGTGTAAAAGCAGCGATCATATTTAATAACAAGGAATAAGGTAAAAAATAACTAAATAGATGTATCTTGGAGTTGGGGAAGGAGTAAAGAAAAAGCCTGAGTTAATGGTTGAGTGAGGTGTGGTGAGATGAATGGAGAAGTGAGGCGTGGTGAAGGAAAAGTGTGGAGGTGTGGTGATGATGGAGAAGTGAGGTGTGGTGAATGGCGGTGTTTTATCTAATAAATCAATGGCAGAATGAAAATGTTATGTGAGCTTCAATGGTGATGAAGGCTTAAAAACGCCTATTTTTGGACCATTACAATACGTGTAAAAATAAGATTAATTTTTAGAGAAAATAAGAATTATTTTATTTCAAAACATAGACCATATTCTATAGTCAAAGGTTCATTTCTCCTTTATCTTTCTACTCGAAAACTAAAACATTCATTTCCGAAAAGCGTAAAATACCAACATCTTCGGCATCCATAATTTAAGATACAATTATTTAAATTTTTGTTTTGTTTTTGGGACCTTTTTCGTACATAATTTTCTCGAAGCCTTTAAAAACATGAATGTCTCTGCCGACCAATGGAAATACGTTGAAATGCGGTGAAAAAGAATGATTCAACAACTTGCTAAGGTTTCGGCATTTTATGGTACTTATTCATGATTTTATTCTTCTATTCTTCGCAAACTAATCAATCAAGCCGTAACAATATAGATTCCAACGCACCGACAACTGAATGAAAGCTCCCATACAACTAAAAAGACACTCACTACTATCATTCAATCCTCCACAAAACCCTCTTCCATCCACAAACTCGCTCCCTTCAATCCATTCAAACACCTACCCATTCCTCTATCAACTCAAAAAAACCCACCTTCCCTCCTCTTCAACCCTCCAAAACCCTCCCACCCAACCAACCAACCAGAGGGACAGTCCTTCATGAATCCTCGATACCACTCCTGGATCTCTTCATCGGTGAATGCTGTGTTTTTGCGCAGGTCTTCAAGCACCTCTGGCTTCAACTTGCTCTGCTCCTTACCCATTTTTCAGAAGACTTTTTGTCGATTTGGTTGGATTTGAAAGGGATTTTCTTTGAAAGAAAGAGAGGTTATTTTTTTGCGTTTCTGGAAATCGATTGACAACCTTTTGAAGAGCTTTCAAGGTTTACGTCACAAACTTACAAATTGCTTCAAACCTGGATTAAGCTTTTCGCTTGATTGGAGTTAGTTTTTGAGAAGGCTTAGGTGATTCTTGAATCTATTTTGCGACGTTTTTTTTTCTTTTCACAAGGTTTTCAGAAAACTTTATAATTTGGTGGTCCAATATTGATGGCCGGTTGGCTTAGAAAAAGATTTAGAAAAAGTGGGATGGGTTTCTTTGGAGAATTGAAATTAATATTCTATAACTGTTTTTGCAGGTTTAAAATCAGAAACTCAATCCTGACAATTAACCCTTGTAAACTAAATCCCTTATCTGAAACGACTAGTAGTTAGCAATGATTGCCAATTATGCAAACTATAGTCTATAAAATGAACAAGACAGTGATCTCCTGCTGATTCACTGTTCGAGCACAGTTTGCATACGAAACGCCGTTTGGGGTTGTTGTTGATAACTTAGTGAACTATATTTTTTCAAGTGCCTAGCTGAACTTCTGAGAGATTCCACAACTAAACCTTTAGAGGGAGAAAAAGTAATATTTAAGAAACCTGTTTGATTAATACAACATTTAATGTAAAATATAAAATAAATTAAATCAGAAAATTATTATTAAAATGTGCAGTTTGGTAACACCATCTACATGAGCAACCTTCAAATCCCTGACAATGGAACCAAAAACTAAAGTAAAATGTCCACAGAAATATAAGAAAATGCTGATTTTAGTGGTGAACCCTAGAGATCCCAGTGTTTATATGTCTTTGAGATGTATGCCTATCACCAACCCAATACACTGTATAGATATGATTGGTTGATACTATAGATATGTAATTACGTATACTCATTAGTAATGTTATTAATTAACATTTGAAAATCATATGATTTTTTCATTGTATAACCTTTTATAATTATGAAATATTAAAAAAAATATTTGTCATGCTTTAAATACATTTTTATGAAACATGTTTAGATTTTGGTATATTTTGAAAAATATTTTTTTTATAAAGTATTGTTGGTACCTTATTTAAAAAAATATTTTATCTCATAATAGTTTTAAAAAATCCATAAATAATTAACATTTACTAATATATCAATAGAGCATAGTTTTTATCCTTACTTAAAAGTTTTATAAACATTTAGTCTTTATTAAATAATACTTATTTAAACAACTATAGTAACAAATGCCTAAATTCTTTCATATAATACTGGAGTTATCACTGAAACCACTCAACATATCAAGCTTATCAGTTAAGATTCAAAGCTTCAATTATTTATATTATGAACACTGAATTGAATAAATTAATGATTGTTTCATTTTAATTTCAAAATAAATTTACTTTTGTTCAAACTCTAAACTTTAGTTATGATGTCTTTAGACACTAAAGTTTAGATTCTAAAGACATCATAACAAAAACTTATTCAAAGAATGTAGAAAAAAATCAAATTACAGAAATTAAATGAAATTCATAAAAGTCATTTGAAAATATAACAAATTAGTCGAACGATGAACAAACCAGCTGATGGACTAGACAGAATAAAAGAGAAGATACAATTTTGAGTTTATCAATGAACATATACTCATATGTTCATTTAACATAGAAAATATATAATTTACATATTATTAATAAAAATAAAATAAAATCCTAAAATATTTTCATCAAATTTATTTGAAAAAAATGTTTTTTTGTGTGTTTTTAGTCTAAATTAAATTTTAGTAGTTCTATGTTTAAATAATACTTATAATAATTTAAAAATCTAAGCTTAGATTCTATGATTTGGACTAGAACTGTGTAAATTTAATTAAAAATTAGTTATTAAATAATTATCTAAAAAAATAATGTTGATAACAAAGATTCTTTTTTTGATTTTTACTTTGGAGAGCTTATTATAGTGAGTGATTTGTTAAATATTTTTTTAAATTATCAATCGTTTTTAACTCAAAAAATTTAAGTCCTAAAGTTTAAAAAGATTCTATTTATTCAATAAATTGTATTGAATCTTTATCAGTTCTTCAGCATTAGAATGTCACTCAAACACAAGCAAATCATCAGAGAAATGTGATGGAAGGTTTGTACTTTCAAAAGCTTTTTTCATTTTACTTAAAAAATAAACTTGCTATTCAAAATAATTTACAGTTCCAACAAGTTTTGTTACTCCATGAATACCTTCAATGGTGGGGAGGTGAGCGCTGGTTTATCCGCAGGGTGTGACACTGGCTTTTGCCTTCAAGATGGTCTTCAGCTGGTAATGCAAACAATTAAATATATATCACTTGTGATTTATAAGGGTTCATAATTTAAAAATATGCTATAAGACCTATAATTATTAAATTTATATTTAACCAAATTATTTGATAATAATATTTATTAACATATTTAATTTTGCTTAATTAAAAATAAAATTAAAAGTATGATTATCTCTACAGACATGTAGCCATGGAAAGCCTGTTGTTATAAAGTGTTGCAGCTCTGACCACTGCAACAATGCTCTGAACCTCACCAATGCTAAGGGTTAGATTCACTATTCATGAATCATTTATAAGTTATTTAAAAATACAATGTACATATTATTTTTTCATTAATATTATTTTCAACATTTATTGCATTTATCTACCAACCCACCACCTTTATGATTTGTTCTGTCACCCAACCTATTGATGCTATCCAACCAACCAATCAATCATCCACCCTCCCTCTCTCTCCACACAGCCAACCATATACTCCCAACCCGCACCAATCACCCCCTCTACCCACACAGACACATTCGATCTGACGTCAGCACAGATCTGCACGAACAGCACCACCTACCACATCAATGGCAGCCTCATCTCCACCTTCACACAATGCTATGAAACAGATGGTGATCACAATGATGATGATGATGATGATGATGATGATGATGATGATGATACTACTACTAGTATTACTACTAAGAATAATAATAATAATAAGAATGGGGAAAAAGATTCAATTGAATTCCAAAAATCTTCAAACCTATGTGCTAAGCTATCTCTAAATAATAATTATAATAATAATGAAAATAAAGAAAATAACAATAATGAAAATAAAGAAAATAAAAATAATGAAAATAAAGATAATAAAAATAATGAAAATAATAATTTAAAGTATATTATGGTAAATATAAGCAAGCCTGCTATCAAGATAATGAGTGGAAAAAATAAACAAAATAAACATGGATCCAATGATAAATTGTATTATACTAACAATGAAAATAATAATAATAATAAAACTAACAATGGTGATGATGATCATGATGATGGAGAGATACAGTATTCCTCACAGCAAGCTAACGTTACATGCTTTACAGTTGGTTTTACTTTTACTTTTTATTTAAATATTGCAGTTATTACCAGCATTCCTAGTTATAAAAATTATTTTTCATCATTATTATACTTTTTTTAAAATATCATTATTTTGGTTGTGTTAGAATTATTAATAAAATTATTAAATTTACTACTACTTCTTCTACTGATACTACTACTACTACTAATAATAATAATAATAATTTTTTTATTCTTATTAATTACCAACAGAGAAACACCAGCACTGACACTTACGAACAAAATTGCTTGTCAATCTGCCATGACAAGTCTTGCCATAATAATATAAATAAAATAAATAATAATAATGATAATACTAATAATAGAAATAAAAATAGGAATGGTATTAATAATGTATCATTGTTTATCACTGCTAGTATTACTGCTACTACTACTACTACTTTTACTATTACTCATACTCCTATCACCACCACTACTACTGCTGCAACTACTACTACTACTACTACTGCTACAACTACTACTACTACTACTACTACTACTACTACTACTACTACTACTACTACTACTACTACTACTACTACTACTGCTACAACTACTACTACTACTACTACTACTAACAATAATAATAATAATATTTCTCCTTCTACCACTCCAACTAATACAACCACTACTACTGCTGCGTCTGCCACTCACATAATGCCAGCAAAGGCAACATCTCGCAGGCAAGAAGGTGCCACTGTGACAGAGTCTTCCAAGATTAGTCATGATAATGATGAGCCATCGTCGCCATCATTACTAACACCGTCATCTCACACGATGACATCATTCGGTGGGATAATATTCGATAATACCACCAAACCATCCGCACATCCCTACTTGGAATCTAAAAATAACCACAATTCTAGCAATGGCCTGTCTGCCGGCATGGTGGTTGGCGTGATACTACTATCATCACTTGGGTTCATAGTATTTGGCCTCTGCGTCAAGAAACTCTACGAGAAACATTTGAAAAGGAAATTTAATTATTCATACTCGCATTTGAATGTCGACGTGGTGGAAGGGGGTGGTGGTGGTGGTGGTGGTGGTGGTGGTGGGGAGGTTGAAGGTGGTGATGCTGATGATGATTATCTCATCTTGCCGTGATCGGGGCGGAGTTTTTGAGAAAATATTGAATGGGATATGAATGTTGAAAAAAAGATGGCGATAATGATGATGAAATGAAGGTGATGATGATGATAATGATGACGATGATAATAAAAATAAAGAGAAGGTTATGAGGATGATGAAAAAAAAGATGTTTTGCAAAACAATATGATAGTTGTTGTAACTCTAACGTGTCAGTCTTTTCAAAACTTTTCTCTATTAACGTAGATGTTGTGCAATCTCTCGATTGCCGATCTATCATCTCCCTTATTACAAGTTCACTTTTATAGTATTACAATTGATATTTTTTACTGTTTTAGTAGTATAAGTAGTAGTAGTAGTAGTGGTAGTAGTAGTAGTAGTGGTAGTAGTAGTGGTGGTAGTGGTAGTAGTAGTAGTAACCACAGTATTATTAAATAAACTTCTAGTCATTTGATGAGTACATCTTTTATGATATTGCCTCTCTACGGGCCATTCATTGATTGTTGTTTTAGCATCATTATCATGACCTCCATTGAAGTGTTAGCAAATAGCCAATGGGGCCCGACTTGAATAGAACGGAATTTTCCAGTATTAATTAATTAGGCTAATGATAATTAACCTAATTAATTGGCTTATTGATGAAATTATGTGCTTTCTTTTTATTCTATTCTGTTTACCTTTTAATGAACTCGTATTGTTTTGTTTGTTTTTCTGGCATAAGTAAATTTATAAATATAAGATAATTTATTCATTATATTATACAATTATATGTTGTACATCAAGCTTCACCTACTCATAGATTGAATGAAATAATTATAGAATCGCGATTGGTATGTTAAAATAAATTATAGGATACTTTGTTATAATCTAAATAATATACTTTATTTTTCAATGTTTAATTCTGGAACTCCTTCAACCAATTAACTGATAACTATTCAAAGAACTACCTTAACTAGCTTGATAGTGCACATTCAACATTTCAAAAAATTTATTTTTTCTTCAAAATATTGTTGTTACACGATCTCAAATGGCATCTTGTTATTCTGCCATATCTGTTATTGACTCACGTTAGTTCTCATCAAAGTATTTATCACATCTCTTCAGTTTCCCTTGATGTTTTAATGCAAATTGATGAAGAAATCTTTTAAAAACTTTCTTTGATAAATTGAAGTTTTTTGAAATATTTACATTTTTGAACTCTCAAGACATTTTTGGTGAACGGGTGGCCTAGTGGTTAACAACTCACTGCTTATAGGCCTAAGTCGTGGGTTCGATTCCCACACCCTAGTAGTCTACATTTCTTGGAAAAGAGATGGGAGTCACCTAGCGAAACTTAAGCACCTTTACAAACATTTCTTAACAGTTCTTAATTTTTTCGTTACAGTTATAAAAAAAGTTAGAAAAAATATAAATATGATAAAGGTATGCCTTAGTCTTAATCAATCGAAAATAAGCCAAAAATAAACTTATATCCTTTTCATTCTTTACGATATTGGATTGCAAATCTTTTGATCTTCGCGTTTAGGCGCATGATTAATGGTTAATCAATCGGAGGAAGAACAGCTTAGAAGGATCAGAGACGAGAATGATGTCCTAGAGATCCACCAAACAGTTGCATTTACCCGTGTTTGCACTAAACATTGTAAACATGTTGTTCTAGGGTGTAGTTATTGGAGAATGCTGGCTTTTGTCTTGAGTTGGGTCGAATGTTGTCGATAGTGTACTGATATAGTTTTTAAGCTGAATGTATTAATCCATTCATTCATTAATCTATCAATTCATGCATTCATACACCCAGTCATCTATCTATGCATCCATTCATCTATCTATGCATCCATTCATCTGTCTATGCATCCATTCATTTATCTATGCACCCATTCATCTATCTATGCATCCATTCATCTATCTATGCATCCATTCATCTATCTATGCACCCATTCATCTATCTATGCATCCATTCATCTATCTATGCATCCATTCATTTATCTATGCATCCATTCATCTATCTATGTATCCATTCATCTATCTATGCATCCATTCATCTATCTATGCATCCATTCATCTTGCTATGCATCTATTCATCTATCTATGCATCCATTCATCTATCTATGCATCCATTCATCTATCTATGCATCCATTCATCTATCTATGCATCCATTCATTTATCTATGCATCCATTCATCTATCTATGCATCCATTCATCTATCTATGCATCCATTCATCTATCTATGCATCCATTCATTTATCTATGCATCCATTCATCTATCTATGCATCCATTCATCTATCTATGCATCCATTCATCTATCTATGCATCCATTCATCTTGCTATGCATCCATTCATCTATCTATGCATCCATTCAACTATCTATGCATCTTTGATATTTAGCTACAGATTTATATGGTATTCAGTATACCGTATACTGTTAATTTTTATATATTCCTATTGAATTAAATAGTTAGTCGTGTATTTTCTTATTTGATCGAATAGAAGTAACCAGGCATTCAGAAAATCCTTTACTTAATTAAATCCTTCAGATAACAACTTGTAACTATTAACTTGTAACCCTAACCCTAACTTGTAACTTTTTTCCTTCTATGTCATTGGAGAAAGAGATAGAGTTTTTTTTATTTCAGCAGGATTTGAGAGATAACGATATCGACAAGCTGTAATGTCCCTTCAAAAGAAGCAGTGATCTATTGATCCTGAAGTTTCGCATTAAATGTTCCAAGTTACGCATTGTGAAGGCATAGAATAAGATTGTCTTAGAAATTGTATAAAATAACTTTTAATTGATCATCAAATTATAAAATTTATGAAAGCAGAAAAGTGAATTTAGTTAAAAGAAATGATTTGCAGCAATGTTTTAATGTGGCTCATATGCGGAATGTCTCTTTGGAGCCTCTGCTTTGCCGGTTAGAAATTTGGAACAAATTGATTTAAATAAGTTTTCAATGGAAAAGGTATGCTGCTTTTTTTATTATCAATGAGTGAATTCAAATGTTAAAACCGAAAATAATCCAAAGTATTTTTAAAATTATTGGATTTGATTACCTTATGAAACATGAATACAGATAATTTTAATACGAAATATAAGGGTGACTGAAACGCATTTGCACTGAAAAATTGCATTGATTTGTTATGCCATTTTCTTCCAACCTTCTCTCTCACACATAACAAAAATATCATCCCCTAACCAACACAACCATTCCAATATGATATTACTTGATCTCTCCACAACTACATAATCTTTCCACTACCACTCCATTGCTGCGACCCCACTAAAATCTATCATCCCAACACGCTTCACCACCACTTGGTTTACATCTACTTTTACTCCCACCACTTCATTCCCATCTATTCTTACCTTCATCTTTTTATTTATTTTTCTTTTTCACATCCACCACTTCTATTCTTCCTCTTCTTTTCAACCACCACTCCACCCAACAGGAAACTACATTTGCCCAGTCATCGAGTGTGATCTCAGCTGCCCATTCGGACGACAGGTTGTCGTTAAAATCTAAATAATTATTTATAAATATAAAAGCTTTATAAACTTCAATTTTTTAATTTATTATTAATTACACTTAATTGAACAATAATTTTTAGTTAAGCCAATTCGGGTGTCCTGTATGCGTTTGTCAGGAAGATCCTTGTAAGGTTGTGAAACTTCAAAATAGTGTCATTACAAAGTTTAAAATTGTTGTTCAAACTTTCGAAAGGTTTTTATATAAAGTTACAGTTTGGGTAAATAAGTTTGAAGAAGCTATAATACATATCTAGCAATCCAACATCAATTTACAATATGCAATAAAACATTACATTACTCTAAAATGATTTAAAATACATTTTAAATAAGTAAAAATTCATTGAGAAAATAATTCACAAATAATTTTACATTAAATCATAAAAACTTAAATTCCATTCACAGAATGTAACTTGCAAAAAGGGCGAAGGTTGTCTGGCCATAGTGCCTGAAGGATGCATCAAATCTGGCGCTTGCGCCTCTCTGCAGACCAAATGCATCAGATGTGCGTTGACCTTTGGGTCAGATTGATTACCGTGCCTTTTATTTAAGGCTGATATCGTGTTTATTTATTTACCTTTATTATTTATTTTAATGTATCTATTATTATTCATATTGTTAATCTTTATCATTGTTTTCTTCCTATTTTTTTTAACGATTATAGTGTTTTTATGGTATTTTATCATACTATTATGGTATTTACAGTATTAAATTATACTGTTATATTATTAATGTTTATTATTTTTTTTGGGTTTTAAGGGTTTGAGACAGGGTTCGGTTGATATTTGGATGAATGCAGTTAGAGTCTATGAAAATTTTAATTAATTATGTTTAAGTATACTATGTAGTAAAAAATATAAAGATTAATTAACAAGTAAATAATAATTACATAAATAAACATAAATTATTCACTCCTAAAACGCAACACTTCATAGACATCCAGGACTGAGAATGGTGGCAAGGTCTACTAAAGTTCTTCTTAAATAATAAAGTAAATAAAACTTCCCGGTCTTTTTCTTAGTATTCATAAATAAAAAGTAATTTATCCAATTATTAAACTCATTTAATAGGATTAAATTATATAATTGAATGGCTCAATCTGTTTCAAAAGCCATCCGAACCATTTTATTTCACGTCCATATACAAATCGATACATCGATCAGTACATTAATGCCTTTAACCCTCAATGATTAAGTAATAATAACCATCCATCCATCAAAGCAATGGCAATTCTACAGTTTATTTTTAAAAATGGGAAGAAAAAAATATTTTTTAATTGCCGCTCTTATCTCTTTTTGCTCATTAATCGTGAGTCGAGAGTCAAAGAGCGTCAAGGCAACCAACCCTTATGACAGCATCCTGGGCAGCGGGACAGCCTAGCGGTAAAATGTTTGACTCACTAGCGTGGGTTCGATTCCTACCGTTGCCTAAGGGCATCAGTGCTCCATAGGAACCTTGCACTTTATGTCAAAAATGACGATAGGGGGTGTTTTCAAGACGTGAAAATGCAAAATGGCTGAAAAGGCTACTGTATCTGGAAGAGATCTCAGTTCTGAAAGAGTTATCTTGAAATGGTCATGGGAGAGGTGCATCTCAAGAACCATGTGGTTCATAGGTTATGGACTCATTACAAATTGAACAATCAACGCATCAAATGATTTTTGAAAAATGAAAAAATAGGTTTTATGAAAATTATCAATAATTCAATGTTCAATAAAGAAAAAACTAAAATACGAAAGCCTACATTTGAAGGAGTTATGCCTTATTTGCGCTTTAAAGCAGTCTTTTCAATATTTTTGAAGACGGTGAGCGGCCTTTAAATATGTTTTCATAAATATAATACTAAACAAAATCATGAAATTTATGAGCTATATTAATATATAAGAAAAAAAAACTTAGCTATTAAAATTGATAAAGAGATTCAATACATAAAAATGTAAGTTCTCACTGTTTGACATTATAACAGTAGTAGTAGTAGTAGTAGTAGTAGTAGTAGTAGTAGTAGTAGTAGTAGTAGTAGTAGTAGTAGCAGTAGTAGTAGTAGTAGTAGTAGTAGTAGTAGTAGTAGTAGTAGTAGTAGTAGTAGTAGTAGTAATAAGAGTAGTAGTAAGAGTAGTAGTAGTAGTAGTAGTAGTAGTAGTAGTAGTAGTAGTAGTAGTAGTAGTAGTAGTAGTAGTAGCAGTAGTAGTAGTAGTAGTAGTAGTAGTAGTAGTAGTAGTAGTAGTAGTAGTAGTAAGAGTAGTAGTAGTAGTAGTAGTAGTAGTAGTAGTAGTAGTAGTAGTAGTAGTAGTAGTAGGGGTAGTAGGAGTAGTATTAGTAGTTGTAGTAGTAGTAGTAGTAGCAGTAGTAGTAGTAGTAGTAGTAGTAGTAGTAGTAGTAGTAGTAGTAGTAGTAGTAGTAGTAGTAGTAGTAGTAGTAGTAGTAGTAGTAGCAATAATAATATATAAATTAAAAGCTTTAAAATTAATGCAGAAAACAAAAATAATCTGAAAGATTGGATGATGAATAAGATATGAATAGCCATAGAAAAGCATGAAACATAAAATTACATCGCTAGGAAAGCCCCCAGTCAATTACTGGAATTTCTTAAAAATCTGTCCTGCTAAAAGAAATAAAATGATAATACAACAATTTAATCATATTTCAAGCAGGCCAATAAATAAAACAATTTTGGCAATAAAAAATATAAATCCATCATTGATACACTTTTTCTGTACAGTTTTAAAAAAAATTGTAAAAAATTCTTAATTTTAAAAATCAAGCAATACAATTTCTAAGTAGTAACTCCTATTCCGCAAATGAGCACAAAAAACTATATTTTATTGAATTATTATGTAATAAAAACTCAACTAATTGAATATTTTAAAAATTAATTTATTTATCATTTTCTTAGTTGAGTATTTTATGTTAAGGGCATAAATCTAACATTTTAAACAACTTTACACCTAATTAGATAAATAATAACTTGAAAAAATAATTTATTTAAAATTAAATGATTCATTAATAATTTACAATTAGTCACACCAAAAGCCTCTTCAGCTTCGAAGGGCTTGCAGGCGAGCAGCCATTTTGTCTAAATCTTCCACTTCCTCCTCCTCTTCTTCTTCCACCCTCGTTGACGTGGACGGTAATTCGTCCTTGACCGAAGCTGGCATTTTGCCAATGTGACCTTGAGAAATGTTGTTTGGTGTTGACATTTTGTTATACTTACATACTTTAGTGTAACTGTGTTTTGTTTTTTTGTTCTCATTTTGCTGGGCAGATAATTTTTGACGAAACTGTGTTCTTTTTGTTTTCCAACGAAGCTAAGCAACGACCCATTTCCGAACTCACCGGCTGTGACTTCAAACAGAATTTTGTCGACCTCCTTTTCAACCTCCTCCTCCATATCATTGTCAGCATCCTAGGCATGATTTGGAGGTTTTATGCAATAATTAAAGTTTAAAACTTTTCTCTCTCCACTCCCAGACTGTATCCATCCACCCTTCCCCCCTTCATTTCCACACTAAAACCACTTATCCCTCATCCCCTTTTCACATTATAACCCCCACCCCTTCCACACTATAACAATCCACCCTTTCCCCCTCCCCTCCTACTTCCACAGTATAACCTTCCACCCCTTCAACATTTTAACCACCCCCCCCCTCCTCCTCCTCCACCCCACCCACATCAAGGGCTGACTCCATAGCATCCTCCACCATCTCTTCTATCATGCCAGCCTTCATCATCTCCTTCGATAGGTCTCTGATGTTTTCATTTAGCTAGTTAGTCGATGTTCTATGCTTTACTTTTCATTAAAAAACTTTATCTTGAAAAGCAAAAATACCGATGAGTTTGTTTATCATCGTACCCATCCATGAATTCACCCAAACACTCCTGTTTATTTATTCAAGCACCGATATAGTTACCTACTCAAGCGAACCACTACTCACCAAACCAACTCATTGCCTCATCTTCTCCCACCCCTCACCCTTCATCAATCTACCAAATTTTAATCTACTTCTCGACCACTCCTAAGAAGCCTCATCTCTTCACCCACCCACTCATCCACCCACCCACCCACCCACTCAACCACCTGAACCCACTCACTCAACCACCCACCCACTCAACCACCTAAACACACTAACCCACCCACTCACTCAACCACCTGAACCCATCCACCCACCCACTCAGCCACCTAAACCCATCCACCCCACACTCTCCAACCTCCAACCACCCAACCACCCACTCACCCATCCACCCCACACCCTCCAACCTCCAACCACCCACCCACCTCATGGTCTTGGCCACATCTGACACTTTCACCAAACTCTGCATGCTCCTCATCACCTCAGCACTCTTCTCCATAGCACCACTGAGGCGTAAGGTGGCTGGTTGGTGGGTGGGTGGGTGAATGATGGGTGGTTAGGTAGATGGGTGGGTGATT